>JAMXBD010000412.1:0-600000 GCA_024138025.1 Combretum micranthum
TCATATTTTGTTAAAATATTGTAAGAAAATCCAAATGAAAAGGGTTCTACATTATGTCTATCGGAAGTGATCATGGGGAGAATTTAAAAGCTATGAATGGATGATTTTTGCAGTAAATATAGCATTAAACATACTTCTTTAGCACCAAGAACTCCATAACAAAATGGTGTAGCCAAAAAGAAAAACGAAACTTTAAATGAAATGACTAGAACCATATGTGTGAAAACAATTTATCAAATTTTTTTTTGCTGAAGTTGTGAAATACTGTATGTTATATATCAAATAAAGTTTTCATAATACCAATTTTCAAGAAAACCCCCCATGAGCTTTGGGAATGAAAGAGACCTAACATCTCTTATTTTCATCCATTTGGCACTAAATATTACATCTTAAACAATGGAAAAGAACAATGAGTTATGATGACATTTTTTTAGGCTATTCATTAATTAGTAAAACATATGAGTGTTTAATAAAAGAACATTAGTTGTAAAAGACTCTATACATGTTGTTTTTGATGATTCTTTGTCTTATTTTTGTTCAAATGATGATGTAGATATCATTTGTGCTGATTTAGATAAATTTTCTCTTGAAAATACTCATAAAGAAGTAAATGAACTTAATAAAGATGTTGTGAATGAATCTATTAATAATGATCTTCCTAAAGAATTGAAATATACAAAATCACTTCCAAAAAATCTAATAATAGGAGAGCCTTCAAATAAGATACAAATAAGATCATCTTTAAGAAACATGAGTAACCTTGTTTTTCTATCACAAACCGAGCTTAAAAATGCTAATGAAGCTTTAAAAGATGAGTTTTTGATACAAACTATGTAAAAAGAATTAAACCAATTCACAAGAAATGATGTTTGGAAATTGGTTCCTAACCTAACATTAGACCAGTCATTGGAACCAAAGGGTTTATAGAAAGAAATTTGATGAATCTACAATAATAACAAGAAATAAAGCTATATTAATTGCTAAATGATATAATCAAGAAGAAGGCAAGTTTTGATGAGACCTTTGCCCCAATTTCTAAACTAGAAGCTATTAGAATGCTTTTGACATTTTTGATTTTAAACATTTTACTCTCTTTCAAATGGATTACAAAAGTGTTTTCTTAAATGGTTTATAAAAGAAGAAGTCTATGTAGAGCAACCATTGGGTTTGAAAATAACGAATTCTCCTATCATGTTTACAAATTAACAAAGCTCTTTATGGTCTCAAGCAAGCTCCTAAAGCTTATATGAAAGACTTAGTAACTTTTTTTTAAATAAAGAATTTTCTAAAGGAAACATTGATTAACTCTATTATTAAAAGCATAAGTCAGACACATTGATTGTACAAATCTATGTGGATGACATTGTGTTTGAAGCTACGAATATGAGTCTATGAATCAATTTGTTGAATCCATGAAGAATGAACTCAATTATTTATAGGTCTTCGAATAAACAATCTAAAAATGGAACCTTTGTAAATCAATCAAAATACACCAAAAATCTCTTGAAAAGATTTAAAATGGAAAATTGCAAAACAAGACTTACTCCTATAAGCACAAATGTAAAACTTAATAAAGACGTAAATAGAAAAAATTTATGAAAAGCTTTATAGAGGCATAATAGGTAGTTTGTTATATATAATAGCTTCCAAGCCTGATATCACATTCTTAGTGTATGTATCAATGTTTCTCAAAAGAATCACACTTGAGTGCAGTAAAACGCATATTTAAGTATCATGCAGGCACTATTGAAATTGGCTTGTGATATCCAAAATTTACCTCTTTTGATTTAGTTTGATACTTTGATGCTGAGTTTGTTGGATGCAAAGTAGATCGAAAAAGCAAAGGTGGCACATGCCACTTTCTTGGAAACTCCCTAATATCTTATCACTTAAAGAAATAAAATCCAATTGCACTTTCAACTGCCAAAGCTAAGTATATAGCTATCGGTAGCTATTGTGTATAAGTTTTATGGATGAAACAAACCTTTATGGATTATGGTTTAAAATATGAACATGTTCTAATTTGTTGCGATAACATAATTGCTATAAATTTAAATAAAAATCCAATCTAACATTTAAGGACCAAGCATATTGAAATTAGACATCATTTTATTAGAGATCAGTTTTAAATAGATATATCAGCTTGGAATTTGTTGATATAAATCATCAGATTGTTGATATTTTAAAAAAAAACCCTTAAATGAGGATCGTTTTTGCACTTTGCATAGAGAATTGGGCATGATTAAGTAAGATGAGTGCTAAATATCATGGAGACAAGATGATCTAGAACTTGACCTAAGGATAACAAAGCTATTAGATGTTCATAAATGCTTCTATGATATTTTAATATGCTCTACCTGTAAAAATTTGTGACATGTTTGAACACATTCTGTATTTTTTTTAGAAGATGATTTGTGCATGCTCAAACCAAATTTTGCCAAAATCTTGGTTTTAAAATGTTTGAACATGCCTTGTAATGCTTTTTAGACTTATATGTGCACACTTAAAAAACATATTCTGCACTTTTCTAACAGTCTCTTGCATAAATTTGCACATGTTTTGATCTTGTATGGTGCCTGTGTAACTCTTTACATTTAAATACTCTAAGTCTATCTTTTTATTTTTTATGAGTACACAGGAGGAGACAAGATATGTTGTATGCACAATTAACATACGTGAAGTATATTTTTGATGAGTTCAAAAAGAGGAAAGAGAGAACTGATAAAATATTGAATGGGGAAATGAAACGTTATTTGATGAGTACAAATAGAGAGATAAAGTAAATACACAAATTAATATGTTGAATAGTGCTTAATGTTATTTATCTATCCAAAGGGGGAGGAAAATAATGAATTAAGTGTAGCTTGCATTTCGGTCACGCCTAAAAGGATACCCTAAACGTGATAGTCTGCCACACTCGATATTTAAACTCAAGTATGACAACCTTAGTCATTCCATGAGTTTAGACACCAGGTGTAAGGCTCACATTCACCATGGAGGGGACCTTATTTTGAATCGAAATAGCTTAAGAAGACATACATAGAAATAAGAATATAAATTATAACAGTTATGACCAAGATTAGTCTATTACAAAGATCTAAGG
Source organism: Combretum micranthum (assembly GCA_024138025.1). Lineage (NCBI taxonomy): Eukaryota > Viridiplantae > Streptophyta > Magnoliopsida > Myrtales > Combretaceae > Combretum > Combretum micranthum. Next base: position 3,104 of record JAMXBD010000412.1, read on the forward strand.
GGCATATCCCTATCAAAACATTAAGAGTCTTTAAGGTTCATAAAGTCTCTTACAACAACATATATATTTAATTCAGGAGATTTAACTACAAGTCCATGCCTAACAGCTGGGTCCCGACTTCTTTAAAAAGCTCTTTATATTCCAAAAGTTGTACATGAGGAAAGTGGCCTCTTGGGGATAACCATAAATAATTGTACTGCAACAGGAAACTGCGAGGGTATAAACTTACAAGCTTAGTGAGTTTCACGTCCAAATCAAATACTTCATCAAACAATAGGGCAAGCATGTTATATTAAATAATCATATGAAATGTACAAGCACGTGGGCATATAATATATAAAACTTTCTGGAGTCCTATGTTGAATAGATTTTCGCCCTCCATTTGGGGTTAGGTGTTTCAAGCCCATACGACCATAGATTTCAATTTTTCCTCATTCATTTAGTGGTTGTTTCAGGTGCCAACCCACTCATTAATTATGTAGTTGATTCAAGTGCTTACTCCACTTCCATTTTAATTCAGGCGACCCTGCTCCATTATCCGAGTTTTCATGTCCACCCGCTGCCTAGCTATTATGCCTTTTTCCCACAAAGATATAACAAATGTAATGTGACTCAACATATGTTATGCATGGACAATTTAGTTATAAGATCATGCATATTATTTAAGTAAATTATAGGCGATCATAGATATTTTAAACACTTCAATTCTATACTAAATCATACAAATATTTATAACAATTCCCATTTCGATATTCTTATCATCAATTTGACCAAGCAGAATTCACATGCACATTCCAATTTTATCTTATCCTAATTCTAATGCCACTATCATTAGAAGCACAATTATAAGTATGTAATTTAAAGAAAGTGAACTTACTTTGCCATGGCACGAAGTTCCTCTTAATCGTAATAATCCTCGGGAAGGTCTAGTCCTCTCCCAAGTCTCCTAACAGAAAAAAAATACCTCCAATGAGTATTTCTATGAAGTTTAACTGAAACTTATAAATTCTATTCTATCAAGCTCGTCAAAGTTCGTCTAGGAGGAAATTTCAACTTAAAGTGGCCATAACTTGATCATTTTAACTCGGAATTTCGCATATTATATACCGATTTCTACCTATTCGATGAGAGCTATCTATTTATAAAGTCATTTTCATAAAAAAAAAAAAAAAAGGTCGTTTGGTCCATGAACAGTAGGGTACAGAATGCTATACGAGATTCCCAACCCACAAATCAAATTCTAATTTCAATCCAAGCATCATTGGCAAGCTTTGATATATATTTAGCTATCATTATATCTTGAAAGACTCTTTATATACATATATAACTCAATATCATGCATGATTCATGGGCTTTGATCAAGCTATTTCCTCATGTGCTTAGACAAGGCTTTATGGGTTTGAAAGATACTATTTTCTTAAGCTTTGTTTCTACCAAATATGTTATATGTACATGCAATATCTACAAGTTATTATCATAAATGTCATGAGATGAGCTATCTATATGTATATCCTTAATGATATTTGATAACAAGAATTCTTTTAGAAAACTTTTGCTTTGCAAAACTTTTGAAATTATTAGGCTTAAGAAAACTAGTTCTATTTCTTGCAAAATCACACTTGTTTTTATCAAAATAACCTTGATGACTTATATGCCTAACACCTTAATTATTTTAATAAAATTATTCATTTTGGAGTTGGAAAATAGATGTTTAAATTGGGTTTTACCTAGTTACGAATTTTACAAGATTTTAAGGAATAAAAACATTGCTTGACCCATATTTTGAAACCTTTCCTTGTTTTAGGATTATACTTTGCTAAAATCCACTTATCCTAGTCAAAATTAATTCTTTATTGCATCTATTCCCTAAGACTTCTATTTTTTTATTCAAATCCTCATTTTAGTATTTAGAAATAGGTGTTTAAGTGGGAGTCATTTCTAAATCTGAATTTTGAAATTTATGTTTGAGATTGTTTCTTGTGTAAAACTTATTTAATCTTCCTAAAATTAATTCCTAATCAAACCTACTTCTTAAGGTTTCCATTTCTTTAATAAAACTCTTGTTTTAGGGTTAAAAAATAGGTGTTCACATATCAACCTTTCCTTATTATGAATTTTAAGTTTATTGTTGGGGTTGAAACATAATGGTAACATAACATTTAAAACTTTCTTGTTTTGAAAATATCTCTTAGTAGATCTAAGATTTACTGATAAAACCATTCATTTATGATACCTATTCTCTAAGCCCTTCATATTTAATGTAAAATACTCATTTTGAAGTTGGAAAATAGCTTTTTTAAATAGGTTCCTTTTTAGATCCGAATTTCTAAAAATCATTTTTATTGAAACAAAGATAGATCTTGGACTTTCTAACATTTTCTCACTATTATCATGCTACCACAAAGCCTTTTATGTACATAAGACAAAAATCTATGGCATTTATGTGTTCAAAACAACTAGATCTAGTTTATTATGCAACTCATAAATGCAAATGCAACATCAACATTATGTTGATGTGATTAATGAATGAATGTATACACAAAATATCAATAATAACAACATAAAACAATAATATAGCAAGATAATAGTAAAACAACTTAAATAACAAGATCTACAACATTGTGATGGCAAAGATATCATGCTTAAGTGTTTCCACATCCCTAACTTAAAGCTCATGAGGATTTTGGTGGAACCACGTATGTATGATCTTGCTATTACATGTTTTATTCGTGGTGGGCTCTAGATCTATTACTTATTTAGTGTTTGAAGTAAGAAAGACTTGAAGAAAAATATGGTGTATGTGTAAAGGAGGGTCACAGCACAAGGAGAGGAAGAGAGGAGAGAAAAAACCAAAATGCAAGAGTTCGTTTTGAGAGAAAGAGAGAAAAATGAAAAGTGAAGGACATAAAGGAGTTTATATAGAGGATTAGATTAGGGCTTGGGTAGAATAAAAGAAGGAAAAATAAAATAAATTGAGAGAGAGAGCATAGGGAGGGGGCACTGGTTTGGGCAAGAGAAAGAGAGAGATGTGTGATATTTGTTTTGTGTAATAAAATTCAAAATTTAAAAGTAACTTAAGTAATAAAAAGTATATGAAAATAAATTTGTAAGGGAAATGATGTAAAATTGTAAGAAGAAGTTGTAAGGATGTAAGAATAGGGTATGGGTGGTTGTGCTTTTGAGTAGTGTGATTAGAAATCAAAAAGTAGATTAGACAATTAAACTACTAGTAGTAATAAAAATACAACAAAAAAGCTATAACTGAAACTTTTATAAACCGAAAAATTATATAACTGATATATTTAGAAATCTTATGAAGTTACGGATCTAATGGTACTAATAACATATTTTTGGTATCTCGAGCCCGGCACGCTTTTCAAAGTCTGTATCCGATCGGGTCGAAATAAGCCAAAAATTTACCCATATGATATTTTTAAGCATTCTAATATTATTACGAACTAATCTATACTCTCCACTTATATTTCGACTTCTTGGTTTAAGAACACAGGATTGTCGGATTTAAATTGCTTAGGTTTCCTAAGGATTTGTTGACCTAGGGTTTTCGGTTGATTTTCCGACTGAGGGTTTAAGCTTGAAATTACCCTAAAAATTAGGAGTTTACAACCCTGGATTTAAGCATCAAGTCCTTAAATCAATCTTAAAAAAATTCACTTAAAATCCAAGATACTTATTTGAGGGGGAGTGCTTAATTGAAAAGGAGTTAATTGTGCATAATTATCTTCATCAGAAAGGGGAGATTATTAAACTTGTATGTTGAATATGAATTTCGATGAGATAATTAGTTGCACAATTAACTTATTTTCAATTCTACAAAATTACACTTAATCAATCAAGCTAACAACATGCTAGTATATGTGTATGTGTGTGTGTTTTGCGTATGTGTTGTTCTTTGGAGTTTTGGACAGAAACAAATGGATGAGCACAAGGTTAATTGATCCATCGAAGTGCAAAATAAAGGCGTGACAACTCGAACAAAAACAAAAAAGCGCAGTCTTGGTCGCAATCTGGTCGAGGGATATAGTCGAGAGCTCGATAAGTTCATTCACTAAGGCGTAGCAAGCTCAAAGTCTTAGACTTGACAGGATCAAGAATGCATAGCCTTGATTGGGGATCACGTCAAGGGCTCGATGAGTCCACTTTTTTGGATGTGACAAGATCAAGACTAAAGCTCAACAAGTTTAATGAGCACAACTTTAGTCGAAGGTCAAAAGCTGGACGCGACAAGTTTGAAGCACGCTAAACATTAGGCACGACAAATTTAAATTCAAGGATCAATCAACTTGAGCACAATTTGGTTGGCGGCCAAAATATCGGATTTCTTATGAGTGCTTTGATTTATTTTCATAAGTAATATAGCTTCTCTGAAATTTTGCTATATTTTTATCAATCTATTCTGTTTCTGATTCTTTTTCCTTCTTGCTTTTTCATGCATTTTGCTATATATCCGCCACTACTAGAAAACTAGCCTTTAGAGACAGAAAATTTGCGACGGAAAATTTCTGTCTCTAAAAAAATGAATTAGAAACAGATTTGCGACGGATTTATGATGACATGAATTATGAATAATCTTCTAATTTTTATATGCTTTTGCGACGGAATTTGCGACGGATTACACAATGATTTGCGACGAAAATTTTTCCGTTGCAAATTTGTCTGATTTTAGAGGGAAATAAATTATTTTAGCGCCAATTTCTATTTTTTTTAATTCTGTTGCAAATTTGTCTCTAACTAAATTATTACATATATGTATATATAAATAATTATGTTTAAAATTTATTTTAAATTATACATATCTAATATAATATATATAAATGTGCATTATATAATAAGGACATATATTATATTTGTAACTTAATTTTATTATATAATAACTATAATATGTATAATCATTTGTTATTTACAACTAATTATATATATTTTATTTATAATATATTTAACATTACATTACATATTTATATATAATAAAGTATAAATTAAAAATAGTACTTAAAACATAAATATTATATTTATATCTTATTATATATTCTTTTACATAATAACTTATATAAAAACTCAAATTATACAACTTAATAAATGTATAATAATAATAATATGTTATATGCAAGTAATATCATAAAATACTAATTAAAAATAAAGTATATTTCAATAATAATATATGTAAAATAAAATAATTAATATAAAATGTAAACTTAGTATATTTAAACATATACAAATATATAAATAATATATTATATTTTAATAATATATTAATAAAAAAATATATATTCATATTATTTATAATTTTTATTATATATTTATTATGACTATTCATATATTTTTTAATATAAAAAATTTATTATATATCTTACATAATTTATATTTACATACTATATTTTATTTAAAATATAATAAAATATTTCGGGAAAAAATAATATATATTAAAAAATAGTATATTTAAGTAATAAAAATGTAATATATAATAATTAGTTAAATATATTTAAATTGGTATATATATTATTTTATTAATATAATAATGAAAAATATATTTTTATATTGTTTACATTATATTATAATTTATTAAGTGCAACAAAAATGAAATAAAAAAATAAACACATTAATTAAAAATATACAATTTATTAATTTAATATAAAATATTAAATAACTAATGTAAAAAGTATAATATATTATATTCATTAAATATATATAAATTTATATGTATAACATTATTTATATTTACATATATATATATTTTTTAATAATAATATCATATTTGGAAAAAAATTATAATATACTACTGAAAATATTATATATTTATAATAAATATATAATTAAAATAATTATTACAAAATGTAAACATTATATATATTAATATTTTATTATTTTAATAAAATATTAATGAAAAATCCTTAATAAAATGTAAAGTGAAATTATAAAATAAAAATAAACTATAAAAGATATATAAAATGTTTTATAGTTATAATATTAAATTGTGGTATCTCTTAAATAAACAGTAGTGGAATTTTACTCATGAAGATACGAATTGATTTATCGGTTTAGTTGCTTGTGAAAACTTCAAGTTAAATGTGCTTAGTATGTAGCATTCTATGATGGGTGACCTCCTGGGAATGATAAATAAGAGGCAAATGTGTATTTTTTTAATAATTTGTCTTAGAATCAGAGACAAATTTGCGACGGAATAATTTTATTTAATATTTACTAATTGGATATTTAAAAATAACTAATTATAAAACAGAGACAAATTTGCGACAGAAATTCCGTAGCAAATTTGCGACGGAAAATAAATCTGTCTCTAAAAGAATTAGTAATGATGATTTTTTAAACAAAAATTTGCGACGGAAATTCTGTCTCTGAAAGCCTTTAGAGACAGATTTTTCACTTTCAGAGACAAAATTTTTTGTCTCTAAAACCAAAATTTCTTGTAGTGCGCAACTCGCTTTTGATCTTAATTCTAATCTTTTGGGAGCCATTGCATAGGTTTCGTTCAGGAATTTTCTGCTACACCTATAAAGGTAATGTCTTTCACAAAATGCAGTAAGAGCAGTTCTTATACTCTCTTTATTTATGATCTCTTAAATTCTCTCAATCTACCTTTTTAGGAATATTTTCTATTATAAGAAAAAAAAAATAATACCGCAATGAATATTGTAAAATATTTTTAAATTTTAGTTAGTCTAACAATTAATCTATGGATTAAGAAAATTAAAAAAAAAAATTAAAAGGATCCAAATCTATTAATAACTATTGTATGTTACCTGATTTTTTTTCAAAATCCTTATGTTAGTGTACACTGTGTACTTGCATGCTATCCATTGTCAGGCTCATGTAGCTTATGTTAAATTATTGCCTGTTTTTATTGACGTAAAATGAGATATAAAATAGGGGTTGAGGCTATTAGTTGAAGCTATTATTTTCAAATCATACTAAATGAGTCTAAGTAGATTAGAGAGGGAATTCAAATTTTGCTACTATTTGTTGAATTCCATTCCATTCGCGACATTTCAATCCATTTCATTTTGAACGATTCTTGTAAATTGAATATAACATAACAAGTCAAATTTAAGAAGATATTACCCAGTTATTCAAACTTAATCAATAATATCATGAGTAAAAAAAAAAATTGAGAGTAAATGATAATACAAATAAAATAAATAGATAGATTGTCAAGTGTTGCTTTTTTGAAGAAAGACGTAGAAGGTTATGAAAACCTTGAAGTTGTTTGTTTTATATATGGAAGGATTGTTAGGAATATATACATTTATTATATTGGTTCATTGGAATAGAATAAAGCCAGAATAATAACAATCTATTTACTTATGATCATTGGTATTTTTGAACAAATTTGGTTTTTTCTAGAAATTATCATTCCTCTAGTGAAGGAAGGAATAAAGATTCATTATTATTACATGTAATGTGGAATAAACATTCCTTATGGTAGAATTTTTACAAACCAAACAAATGAATGATCATTCGCGAAATAGAGGTGGAATATAAATTTATTCTAATAAAATAAACACAACATTAAAGATTTTTCATTGGCTTCTGTTTGAATTAATTTATCCATCCAAATTAATAATAAATTCTTAATTTGGGAAGTTCTTCAAATTGCATCATAATTAAAAAAAAATTAATAGCTCTATTTGATTTTATTAGTTGATACTTTATTCCTATATCAAATGTTGTATAAATACAAGTATTTTTATTTATTTAAGTATTTGTTTTTATGAAGTAAGAATTGGAATCTAGTTGATATTATATTACTATAAAACAAAACCATTTGCGTACAAATGCAAGTATGACATCATCGGTATCATATAGAAATGAATATTGATAATGACAAGTACAGTAGTCAAAGGGCTTATGCTTATCCAGTTATCCACTCCCATAAAGTGCACGTGTTTACTCAGAGTCCGCATATGTATTATAGTACATACAAATGCCATGAACATGATGATTCAATAAATTAAAAACTTGGATGGCATTTTCCAGATTTTATATACATATTATATATTTATACTGGAATGGCAACCGACTGGAATAAGCTGGCACCTTGTTTTTTTCCGCTTTCCAGATGGAAAAATATAATTGCCAAACATCTAATATTCCTCACTTTGCCCAAAAAGCACTAGGAAAAAACAATACCAGGTGCCACGTCTATATGTGTTTTGTTAATTTCTTTTACATTATATTTGGTTTAATCGGATAAAATCCGTATTTTAGTTTTATTTTATGAATTATTTATTTTTTATTTGATTTACATAAAATTCTAATCAAAATAATATCTATTTCATATAAGATTTGAAATAAATAAAGAATTTATATTTTTTTTCTTTAATAAAACGACTATTTCTAACAAATACATATATTTTGTTCCAACAATCCTATTCTTATTCTTTCGTGTGTAATTCCATTTTTCCCTATATCATTCCACTCCCTCCCACGATGCCAACGCCAAAAATTAATTAAGCCGTTGATTCATTGGACCACCGAGCCAGGTAGAGCATGTGAAAAAAAAATCAATTACTTATTTTATTATTTTTTTAACTTATTACAATTATTCAAGAACAATATAATATATTACGTTTGATACTTTAACTTTACTTACTTCTACCATTAACTACATAAAATTTAAAAATATTAATTCGGTATTTAAATTTTTATAATTAACTATCCAAGCTTTGTTTATTTTACAATTCACCATATCAAACTTTACATGCTTTTATAATTAAACAACTAAATTTGGTTACTTAAATTTACCTTAAAAAAGTTTACACATAATATATTCGTAATTATAAGATAAACAAAATGTCATCTACCAAACACAACCCTTGCTCATGTACCAAATATAACATTTAATCATACCAATTGGAGAACTAGACAAACAAATCTAAATGAACAAATAATTATGGAAAAATTAACATTATTGTCTGCTACATATAATTTTTCTTTTTTAGCAATTTCTCTAATGGCTGTAACGTGTCCTTTAACTTTTAGAATGCGTTTTAAGATCTATCTCTTTACATATTTTCAAAAAAAATTACAAGTAATCGATCTCCAATCAAATTTATTAGATTGTATTTTGATTTTGAGTGCTTTTATTTATTTATTTATATTAAAGGCAAACAAACAAAAAAATTAGACAGTAAATTACATACTCTAGGAAGTTCAAAGGTCAAGCGATTTTCCCCTGTAATAACGTATACATTCCAAAACGTTTCCAATCACACGAAATAAGAATAACATTATAGGAATGCCAAGATAATTAAACATTAAACTTTTCATTCGATAAGTCGCAACAGGAGACTTAATTACTATACAACGAAAAGAAACAACATGTTCAATTCAAGGATGAATCACCAACCATCCTTAATCAAGATTAAGGGATTAACAACCAAAAGCCAAACCCTAGCTGACCTCTCTCACATGGCCTTGCTTGCAGTATATATATATATATATATATAATTAATAATCATATAAGCCCTCGACGACTTAATCGTTTAATAATTATACATACAGAACAACATTGAATATCATTTATAGAAACTTCCACGTAAACATGCAATACAACGATGCCATGCCATGCCCTCCATTGGTCAACCTTTTATTATTTCTCGCCTCACCACAGGATTGGTGAAACGTGAAGGCTCTGACCACCTAGGTGTATAAAGGATCATCAACGGTTGGCATGCACTCGTACCGCTGCACCAGAAGATCGTAGCCGTTTATTTTGACGAGTTAGGTTTTGCATGTACCGAGGAGAGAGAAAATGGGGGGATTGGGATGGCATTCGCTTTAATTACGTCTCTGTGAAGGGTGTGAAGACGAGACATTAACGTTATTATTACTAGGGGCTGCATGCAGATTCTTGTGCAACTTTTCTGGCCTGTTGGTCTCTGCTTTGCTTCCTTCCTGTTGCCTCACTTTGACTCCTCGAATCAACTGTGATGAAAGTTTTAATTGATCAGGTCTAAGGCAAACACAAATCCAAAACTTTATGGATAGAATTTTCTTCACAACATTCTTATCTCTATATCCAGATTTCCATGCAGGACACATTTCTATCAATAACAATCAATCATTAAATTATTAAATTATGAAAAATTTATATTAAAAATCTGTCCCTGCTGTTCGGAACACGCCTAAAAGAAAGGGTCAGAAAGGGAACGACAACATCTACACTAAGAAATCCAGTAGCAAAGGCATTTGTATCACCTAGTCAGAGATGAAAACAGTCAATAATAAATGCCTATTTTCTCTATAATTTAGCTTCTAAAATATATATAATTAATTACAAAGTCAAATATAATTTTTTATATCCATTGATATACGATTATGAAATTAAAAAAAAATAATAGTAATGAAAATACATCTTTCTTTAAACTAACTAGTTCCTGTCTGCTTCATCTTAGGTCCAATTTGTTTAAAAAAAAATATCGTATGATTGAAAAAATGTTTTTTTTTTTTTTTAAAAATTTCATCAGAAAATAATATGTTTTCATATGTTTGGTTATTTTTACAAAAATAAGTTTATGATGTTCATCTATCAATATTATATAATGTGTTGTTATATGTGATTAAATTGTTATTAATAAGTTATTATATGATTACATATGCTACACATTTATTTAAAAATAAAAGTAAAAATTATAATTATTTAATAATATTCATTTATAAACTCTCAGTTGATATTTATTAATTTTTTAATAAGTTTTTTATTGGTTAATACTCACGTGGTTCAAGTTAATATCTTATGTACAAAAAGAATAAGACCTAGCTCTCGTCATACTGTGTCTTTTAACAAAGTTTAATTTCTTACTTATGAATATATCCAACCTATTTTCACTCACCCACATACTTCGAAACATAGAAATCAAGTTTCCAAGCAATGCAATTAATGAAGGCGTAACGCATGGCATTCGATCTCATCTCCCGGTAACAAACTTTGGAATAGACTCTTCAAATTCAAAGTAATGAAAGATACAGTAACAATAACAAAATGAATCAGAAGCAAACATGTCTATATAATATATAAACCTCAACTAATTAATTTTTCAATCTTAAACAATTAAAATTTGCTATCCATTTATGTCTCCGCGGATAAACATCCCACACATATCATGAAGTGTTTTCTTTATTTTAAATTTTTTTTAAAATTTATATTTACGGGACATAAAGGAGACAAAAAACTCTTTTTTTTTTTTTTTTTGTGTGTGTGGGGGGGGGGGGGGGGGGGGGGGGGGGGGGGGGGGGGGGGGGGGGGGGGGGGGGGGGGGGGTGGGGGGCGCGGCGGCGCGGGGCGGGGGGCCTGTGGGTTGGGGAGAACTACCCGATAATTCATTAACTCTTGCCATCTACAACTTAACACTACTAAAATTACATGTGGAGTTTAACTTGGAAGTTTTAGTTAATAATGTTTCTGATTTCGTGTGGATAGTAAATTAAATCATTAGATTATATAAATAAACACATTCTATACACAATCTAGGAAAAAGCTGTTGTAACTTGTAACGTATATGCATCATAGTCAACTAGGAAGAAAAGAAGATAAAAGAGAGTAACGTACATATTTGCCACATTTCATGTCGGAGTAGATGACTATAAAATCACCTTCTTGAAGCCCATTCATCCTCACAAAATCCCCTAAAAATCATCCATTTTTCATGCAAAATAAATGCATGCTGTTGGTTCAAAAAATCGGGAGAAAAGGAAGAGCAAAAAAAAAAAAAATTCATATAATATATATATATATATATATATATTCAAAATGCATTTATTCACCAGTGTTTTCAAGTAGATACATCCTGCTTTTGTTGTTAGGCCAGAATCTGAAACGCCCGAAGAAGAATTATTGAAGTCAACCTCGCACTTATAATAATTATATAAATGACAAATAAATTGCATATATCATGGAAACAGTCTATTCTATGGTCCTATCAAAAATTTATAATACTCTAGAACAAAAACTTGGAAAAGCAAACATCATGAAATATAAAATAAAAGACTATTGAACCTGTAACGCATGTTCCACACTCTAGAAGTGCCTATGTCTTCCATGGCAATGGAGATTCCATCCCTAGCTTCAAGTTCTGGGAGATGTGTTTCTGCTTCTTTCTATTTGTGGAAGGAAAAAAATTCATAAAATTAAACATTTGTAATTGATCTTGTTTTTATCATAATAAATTTAACCAGCCCAATATTTAAAGGAAAAAAATATGTCTAGGACCATATGTTTCAATGAAATTCAATTTATTTTCACCACTTTTTATTAATTTATTAGCTACCAATATATCTTCTAACCATGTTACAATAACATAAGCACTAATTAAAAAGTTAAAAATTTGATTGTTTCATATATCCGTGGACGCACCCATTGTCGGAACCCCCGTCTTATATTAGAGGCGTTGCACTGTGGGGGTAATTTCCTCAACTATGAGATTTATCCCAAAGGGAGAATAATATTTGATGATATAGTAAAATTGGTCAAACTACAGTTGTTATTAGATACCCTTCGTGGCGACACAATTACATAAACCTTTTTAGCGGTTAGGGTTACCTTTGGCAAAACAATTCTCCCAAGATTTCCCACATCACTTTGCTTCAACACTTTCTGCAGAAGAAATTTGAGGTTGTTCTCAGGCTTCCATCCCTACACCAAATCAACAACACATTAAAAAGACAATGATAGCCCAAGAAGCTACCTGCAAATTCATATTTACTAGCTAGAAACACACTATATACTACTAAACATAGCAACAATTTTAAAGAATAGTAAAAAAATTTATGTAATATTAAGCAATCATGACATGCTGTTAATAATTTTATGTTCATTATCATGACAGTGTTTATACCAATTGTATTTTGATCCAATACCATTTTTCTCAGCCTACTGGAAGACTTTAAATGTACAAAAGCAGCGTCCGAAAAAGAGTTCAAAGCAAAAGGTCTAGATTGAAGAAGGTAGCCTGATCTAAATTAATCAAAGCCCTTCTGAATTAATTGTGAATAGAGACAGATAAGAAATAAATCGAATCGGGTTGTGTTCCAGATGTTGGAATTTCAGATAGATAAGAAAACCAACGGAAAAAAAAAATGACAATCCAAAGAATAGGTCTCGAGTTCCTGGCTTGTAAATGTCATTCAATTTTTCATAAGCCAATCCAAACACTATCCGTAAATTATAAAGGGTGACCTAAAGCATAAATAACATGAATTTCACTTCAACATATACATGCCCTTTCATTGCTCTTAATTCAAATAATATTCAATCCATCATAATCACAACACTATGCAAGCCTTATGAATCTGCACAAACTCAAAATTATTTTTACTTGAAATTTATTTATTTGGATTGTCTGATTTTTTTTTTTTTATCTTATTTGTATTAGATTTGTATCTGTACCTTACGTATATATGATCTGTACCTAAGAAGTTTAACCTATTTTTGAATAAAAATATATGTTTTTAATTAAATCTATTTCTATTGAAATGATTAGAGAAGGCGAACCAGACATACCCATTATAAATAAGTTTCAACCTGATTCTAAAAAAAAAAAAAAAAATAGCCAGCCACCTCAAAAACGACATTTGGATATGATAAGAGGATAACCCAACACCAACCTGACGACGATCAGTGTTAGTAGCCGGCCTAGAGAAGTTCTGAGGGAGCATGGGTGGTCGATCCACTGGAACAACCTGCAAGGGTTCAGGAGCAAGAACCGGCGATGAAGGGGGCAGCAGCCCCGCTACCAGCAGATGGCCAATACACCCAATTGCTTGGATTGTTACCAACTTGACCCAAGCCACTAGGGCAACCTTCGTTAAAACCTCTTGCATGTTGGTCAAAAACCGGATTTGTTGGCTGACCATTTTGTTGATTACCCTGATGATGACTATGATTATGATTATTACTATGACTCCTATGGTGACACAACAGCCTCCGATGTTGCCTTGCCATCCGCTTCTTCCGCGCCTCTTTCGTCGCCGACGATCCCAATCTCATGAGCCTTTGTCCATGCCCATTGAAAAAACTTTGATAAGGGTATTGGAATGCACTTCCACATCCACCGAATGACTGTGCATGCGGTAGTGGTGGCGGTGGCGTGTGGATATTATTCTCCACGAAATTATAAGGTGTAGTAAAAGAGTATTGTGGTAACTGCCAAGACGGGGCATTGTCGATGATTGGGAATTCCGGTTGAGGGGTGTAGGGATTTCCGCAATTGACATCAGGTCCACAGTTTGAATAAGGAATATAATCGCCCATGTAACCAACATGCACAGGCGGGAAAGCCGGGGCAGAAGACTCCATAAACGGGGCAGGAGAGGTGGTGTAAGCCGGTGGCGGTGGAATCCACTGAGCCTGCGAAGTGAAACCTTGGTTGGGTTCCGGAGAAAATACGCTGGGGTTGATACTAGGGTTAGGGTTTTGGAAGGTATCTTGGTATTGGTAAGAAAACTGAGTGGCAGCACCAAAGACGGTGTCGATGGATGACTCCTTTGCACGTTTTTTGTGGAGATGGTTGGTTTGAACCCATTCTAGGATGAGTTTTAAGAGCTGCTTCATGGCGGCTCTACCACCGCCTAGCCGCCGTGCAGCGGACTCGATTGTTGCTTTCTTGATCTTGATCTTCCTTAAATCTTCCGCGGATACATTGTCCCGGTTAGTCCTTAACCACTCCAAGAACACCTCCGCCATTTCATCTGATGTCATTCTGTCATCCCTAGTCTCATCTTCCTGAAAATAAAATTTTCAGGAAAAGCAATTAACCGTTTATCGATAATGACATATGACAGAAAAGAAAATAGATTTTAGTATAAACCAACAACGTACGATGGGAATTTCATGTTCGTGTGGATGATCTTGGTCTAGTTGATAGTGAAGTTCGGAAAAAGGCTTCGGATCTTCGTACGGGGAGTGTTGTTGTTCTTCCTGTAAGATTCCATGATGTTCTTGTTCTTGTTGATAATCTTCAAGTGGGCTTTCATTTGAAAAAATGGAAGAAGGGTCGAAAAAATCATTACTTTCAAGTAGATCCATGTACCCAAAATTCTCCATCACATCCATGCACTCAACACCTTCCATCTGGGGTTGGTTATCTTCTTCATGCGGTTGGTGAATCAACTCCATGGAGGCAGTTGAAGACAGCGCACCTCCCGATGCACTCGCATCCAGAGGAATATTCATATTTTCCTCATAATAACTGCTGCTTTTGATGCTGCTCTTGAAAATGATAATTCTGGCCGTGGTGGTGGTGGTTGTTGATGTCTGCCTTGGCATGATCTTCCTCTGTATCTGACTTGAGAACCGTCCAGGAAGCGGCAGACGATGAGGAAGAAGAGGCAGAGGAACACGTGGAGGGCTTCACGGGTGCTTGGGTGGAGGATGATGATGAAGAAGACGACATGCATGGAAAATCTGGTAGAGGGGGGAAATCAGTATAGAATATAGATGAATCATTTACATCCAGCAAGTTCTCTTGTTGTCTATCTAACCATATCTCTCCACCACCACCACCACAACCACCACCACCAACAGGTCCACCACCCCCAACACCCATCATTACTGGCTGATGATGATCTTGCTCTATAGCACCAAAACTCGTAGCCATAGTCATCTATGTTTTAAAAAAGACCACTAACTGCTGCAAGATCTAGTGTTATTTGATATTCCAAGGAGGAGAAAAGGAAGAACAAGAAGTAGTTTTCCTTCTTCTTGGTTTTAGAAGTATGGAATGGGAATAACAATAACAATAATAATACGGATGGATATGTTGATATTTCTTAGTACTGACCATGTACGGTATGGATAAGTGTTTTATGTTTCTGATTAAGGAAGCAAAATCTTTACAACAACGTTAAAGGAGAGAAGCAACATAAAAAGCATCTGGTCCTTCACAACAACCTCATATTAAAACCATAATAAACAAATACCCCACTTGTGTGTAAACATCACATTCAAGAGAAAGCGACCTTACATAAACAACAACTGTCTTATATCCAAATCCAATGCCAACCCCTTGATGCCTACTACAATGAAGAGATAAGACAGACAAAATTAAAAAGGGTAAATATACTAGAAAAATTTGTGAAGTTGATGGTGTATATATGATTTCACTATTCTACCATGCATGTGTTTTCTGGTCTATTCTAGGGAATTGATTGGATGATAAGGATGGGGTTGAGTGTGATTAGGGATAAGTTTGAATGACTTTTTCGGTTTTGGATTTTATTGTATGGAGAATTGATGCATAAAAATTGTCAAACTAGAAAGAATAGATTCTTTCTTAAAAAGCTAGGAGATGGTAACTGATAGGTTCAGTGGAGAATAGTTATTCTAGAAAAAATTTACTAATCTCAAGGCATTGCATATATATTAAGAAAATAAATAATTTATAGAATAAAAGTTAAAAATTAAACATTAATATAAAGAAAGAAAAACAAAGGAGGTGGGTTCGTGGATTTTTGGAATGCTTATCAATTTAAACGTGTATTTTATCATATAAAGTTGTTTAGATAAAAAAATAAAAAAAAAAAGCAAGAGAAATTTAGGAAGGAAAAAAAATCACCAAAAGTGGTGTTTTCTATTATCCAATAAATTCTTACCAATAATCGGTTTTTTTTTTTTTTATCAAAGTTAAGGGTTTAAATAGCTATAATTTTTCTATTTGATTCTTCATTATTACAATTATATTTAACTTGCTTCTACTTCAACAACCAAATGCTTTATGAGTAGAAAACAAGAACAGAATTCGTATTCCCGTAAAGTCAATAAATCCAATAGAAGCATCAAAAGTCAAAAAAAAAAAAAGAAAAAGGAAATTTTAAAAACTCAAGCCATGACTCCGGATTTTGTGCCACCTGCCATACGGAGATCACTAAATGGTGCTAATAGCGGTGTCGTTCAGACTTTATGGGGGTAGAGAGAGAGGAGTAGTGCGTCACATGTGCATTGCGATTTGCGTATTGCTGGTGTGTTAATTTATCATGTTGGAAACCATGTGCTGTGGCCATTCTCTTGTTTCTGTCATAACAAATAACTATTTGATACGTATTTTAAAATAATTATATTTATATTTATTTTAAAAATTTTTTATTTTTATACGTATCAAATACTCAATTATAAAGATACGGAGAGAACAAATGTTATAGTATTTTCATTATTATTTTATTAGAAGCCAAAATTTGTTTGGAGATCATTAATTATAGTATGGAAACTCACCTTAAATAGTAGCTGTGTTTTTATGAAAGTTAGTTATGCCAATTAAATGAGCCCAAGTTCTTTCTTATTTTTATTTAATACTAGATACGAGTTGTTTGTTCCATTTTCATATTAGTATTTATAGGTTTTGGTTGGTGATGATTTTTTCTTCTTTATATTTTCTTTACACACTCATATTATCTATATTAATAAAAGCTTATCTACCATTATAAAACGTCTAAAAATATATACAACAGCATGAGAGTTACTCTCCTCTACTTCATCTCTTTGACATTTCTGTTTTTTTTTCAAATCCGTTTCCATTTTTTTTTTCTTTCGACACACAGCACAAGTGGATCGTAGACAAAAACACTTTTTTAGTGTCTTTAATCTTTATTTTTAAAATATTACATTCATTTACTTGCCTTTGTATTGAAAAACATTTCCATTTCATTGATCAACACTTAAATAAAATCTAACCACTTCCATGGTCCTTTAATTAAATTTATTTTTCTCTTTATAGTATAGTTAGAGTTAGCACGTATGTGTCATCAAACGTCTTATTAACCCATGGGTAGCTCATTGGACATCCATTCAGATGTTTGGCTATCTTAATCCCATTTCCATATGAAATTTATTAGTAGTCCTTAGAAATTTGTGAAACCATAACTGCCTTTATTCTGGTACATTTTAACATTGAATGTGCAGTTTTCATATCCATTCCGTCAGTAAACCAATGTAGTTTGATTTTTCCCCTCTTAATTTCTTCAAAAAAAATCTTCTCTCTCTCTTTTTTTTTTCCCTTTAACTATATTTTCACATCATTCCAAAATTCTACTATGGTAATTTAACAATCATACATGATTTTGATCTTTTTTTCCTTCTCCTTTTACTTACCCAATTTTTATATGAATTTTTCTCAATAAATGTGAAAACATAAATATAAAAACTTTATGATGAACTTTTCTTTATGTATTATCAGTTAGTTTATTATGTTTTGATCTTAATTACTTATTGAAATATCCTTAAACCATTTAAACTTAATTAATTTATATATCTATGCTTTGCTTGTTTATTGTATGAGTTTTTTATGAATAGGATAGTTAATAAATTGTATATGTTGGTTGTGATAGTTTAGCTAAGTATTTTAATTGATGTTGTTGTTATTAAAGTTTCTAAAATAAACCAAATTTCTTGTTTTCAAAATCCAAGCCCATAAACAAAAATAAGCCCATTCTTGTCCCATTAGATGCCTTAAAAGTCAAAGTTGCTTTATTGAATATCAAAGCATAATTATCTTATTTATATTTGTACAAAAACCATTTCCAAAACAAACCATTTCCATTGCCTCTTCATCAAGCAAGAAAATCCTCCATCATGTTGATCATAGTTTTCTTTCAAACTTCATCAAAATTTCTTCAAGATTTTAGCTACAAATCAAACTCCTCTAAGGTAATGTGCTGTTTACTTTTCTAAACTTTTATTCACTTGTTTCTTGCATAAAGACAATTTCTATAAATGAATTTCTAGTGGATCGAAGTTGTAGTTAGTCAACTAAGTTGATCCTTTGGCTTAGATGAATCAATATAACTTATAAGAGGCGATTTATGAAGTTTTTTATAGTAGCTAAATGAATTGGAATGGTTTATATGTTGCACTAGAATTGGAAAATGAAGTTGATGAAGATATGAATGATAGAGTTATTGGGTTGCTCGTATGTAAATGTATAGAGAGTATATATGAATCCTTTAGGGCTTAACAGTAAATTTATAATCTAAATTTGATGTGTTTTGCTTAAAGAGAGTCATATCACTCAAATTGTAAAAAATAAAATTTCGAACTAAAGCAAGGAAGATCATTTCCTTGTGCATCATAGGCATAGTGAAGGGTGTTATGCCCATTGATTATGTGATTTTGGATGATCACAGGCATGATCAAGCCCGTAGTAGAGTCTAAGCAAGTTTTTAAAACAATCACAGCTTGATTTTTTACAGCTTCATTACAGCCATGATTGAGGGCACAATCGTCTCTAATCGTATTATTACCCTCGACCATGGGCAAGATGGTGTTCGCGATGGCGGTCACGGCCTCCATAATGGCCATGATGTATCCCCTCATCCTATGTGTGTGTGTGTGTGTGTGTGGAGAAATTAAGAATAAGAAAATGTGTTATATAGATACATGTATAAATACTAAGCTATGTAATGACTTGAGTTTAGTTTAAATTTGATGAATGATTAAGAACTTAATGCTCAATTGTGGGTTAGTAATGTTTTATATGAAATGATTATCTTTTGACAATTTCATCTACTCGGTTTGTTTGTCTACTGAGTCTTTGCTAGCTAAATCAAATCATTCAGGTATGTAGTAACTTGATTGATGGACGATAGGATAGGCATTTTCTAAATCAACTATAAACAAAGATAGCCTAAAAATGTTTGAATTTTTATGCGTGTGCCACTTAATCTTATCCGAGGAGCAGCAACACTATTTAGTGATGTCAACTTGGTAGCTAGGCGCTTAAGCCACCTCCTTATCATGATGCAATAACAATCTATAAGTGGCTGAGTAGACAGTCGATAAGGGTAACGGTATCGATATAACATTTACTTTTTCTTAAAGGAAAGTAATATGATTTAATTCACGTTTATGGGAACAAATGAACTAAATGATATTATGGACTAAGTGAAATAACCTAATTTATTTAATAATTTAATTTTCATGTAAATATAATATTAGTTCTAAATATTAAGTTTGAAATGAATTTGACATATGAAAATGAATGCGTAGAAATAAATTTGATATACAATGTGTAAGTTCTTATTAGTATAAAAAATATGTTAGTAGCATGTTATGAATTAATACTATGTTTATTAATATAAATTATTGATGTATGTGTATATGTGTGGTGAGATTAATGCTATTGTTTTATGTATATTAATGTGTGCATGGTATAATTAATGTTTGTATCTTTTATGAATTAATATGTATGTGTTATGTTTGAAGTTATCAAAACAACTTTTGAAATATCTAAAATTGATAACAAAATTTCACTACGAATTTAAACCCATTTTAAGGTTATTTTAAGTTCAAATTAGCCCCAAATCAAGCCATACAAAGCCTAACTCATTATATACCCAAAATTTAAATTTTGAGATATATGAGCCTTAATATTGAAAAAAAAAAAAAAAGCTCTTTTGGCAGCTTGAAAATCCTACCCGAAAAAGCCACTTTATCTTCTTCCTTTGTTTTCTTCTTTTACCCAAACCCTTAGTAAAGAAATCTTCTAAGCTCAAGTGTTTCTCTACAAGTTAAAACTTTTTCCATGTAAGTAATACAAGTTTATAAGTTCTTTCTTACTCGTTTTTTTACTTTGGAAGTTAAATGCACGTTAGCATGAGTTAGATATCATATATGAATTTGAATGGTTTTACGTGCTAATGTAATGAAATGAGTTTAGCTTGATGTTTGTATGTGTTGAATTGTTGATGGATGCATGTGGAGTTGTTAAGGAAGATGATGAATAGTGAATATGGGATTTGATGTTGTAGTTAGATGTGTTTTGACGATGAGGAATGGGATTTGGAGAGTTAGAAGTTATGAATATAAGTTATATGTTGTTTTATGATGTTATAATGGAAGTAGAATGTGTAAAAGTTTGATAAGATGAAGTTTGAAAGACAATGAAATTCATAAATCAGGGGAAAACATCAATCACAGGCATGATTAAGACCTTGGTAGGCTTGGGTTAGATAATTTTAGGCAATCACGGGTGTGATTTTAACTTAGAAGTGATTTTTTCGCAAACTTTCCATCAATCACTGCCGTGATCCATGCCTTGATAGCCTCGGGTTGGTCACAAAACTTTGAAACTCAACAATGACGGGCATGATTCATAGCCCAGAAGTCATTTTATAACAACTTTCTAAGAATCATGGCCGTGACCTAGGTCTAGTTAGCCTCGGGAATGAAATTCCATACTGCGATGATATTTTGTAATTTAATCATAACTTTTTTGTCCGAACTTAGATTTAGGTGATTCATATTGCATTGAAAAGATTAAAAAGAGATCTAAAACTTTTATTTTAAGTTTTTGCAAAATCAAAACGTATCAATGCTTAAATTTTATTTCTTTTCAGCTAATATATTTTCCAAACAAAGTTCAAAAATTTGTTTTGTTTTTTGAATGTGTGTTTGGTTAGGAAATGGGTCTTATTGGACTAAAATGAGATAAATTAATGATATTTGATGTGTAATGATGATTGAGTGATATAATTAAGCATGAATTAAGTGGATTTGTAGATTTAACAAATAATTAAATTTTCATGATTATTGAACTAGAATTAGTTATGTTATATGTTATTATTAAGTACAATTGTTGATTTTATTTTAAATTTCTTATTACGGTAAAAGGTTCTTCAGTTGATTTTCCTCTGAGTGAAACTAGTGATTCTCTATTGAGTTCAGGTATGCAGTAACTTTATTGTTGTATACTAGGAATAGGCATAATTGAACTTCACTTAATTTAAGTTGGCTTAATAATTGATTGAATTGATTGTCTATTATGCCGTTTAATCTGGTTTGAGGAGCGGTAACCTATCATGATGTAATGACATGTTAGATACAGGCGCTTTAACCTTTTTGTCATGATGCAATGACTATTACCATGATGCAATGGTATGCCATGATGTAATAGTGATTCTTTTATAGTTAAGCGGGTAATCGATGAAGAGTGTAGTATCTGTGTAATATTTGCTTACACTTACGATGAAGTAATATGATTTAGTTCGATGTTTATGGGGACATGTGAACTAAATGATGTTATGGATTAAGTTAAGTAAAGTTAAGTAACGGCTATAAAGTCTAGATGGGATTACTTTTATTGAATAGAGATAGGGGATATAGGTATTCGGACTGCTTATATCAACCCCCTGAGCAGCTACTGTTACTCAGAATCCCTGAATTCCCAGAGCTTGATCCCAAGGTTTGAATACCTCACTGTTGTTGCTTCGCTGGTCTTGATGATGAACCATATGATGATTTGGGTTATGGGTTAGATTTTGAGAAGTTTATGGATGAATGGGACGAATAGGACCCGAGTGGCCTTGATTTTGATAAGAAAGCTTGGAAGAAATCTTTTGCTTGAAAAGTATATACCTTTGTATTAATGGCTTGTTAGATGAGCCTATCTTGTAAATGACTTTGAAGTCTCCTAGTTATATTATCATAATAAGAATATGTTGTAAAGTTTTGTAGTGTCATGTATTGACACAAACCCTTGTAATGTTGATGTTTATATATATATGTATATATATATATAGGTATGGATTGCTCTTGTAAGTAATCTTATTTTGTTAAAAGTTGTTTATAAAGTTTTGTAGTTATAATCAAACAATTCTCATAAACTGGCAGTTTTAGGACAACCTTACATATAATATGCAAATATTATATGTGGTTGGGAATTTGGAACACTATATCTCGAGGTTTAGTGGTTTGAGTCTTTACACAAAGTTAAGTAAAGATGAGAAACAACTACGAACCCTAAATAAAACAATTATCTTTGTAGATGTTCCTATTGATGATATAAGTATTTAGATTACTTATATTAACCTCTTGAGCAACTATCGTTACACAGGACCCCAGTCTCCTAATGGCTTACTATCAAAGTTTGAATACTTCGGTATTAATTGTTACACATAATTATTGAAATATAATCTAATGGTTGTTGCATTGCATTAGATTAAGAACGTATGTCATTTTATATTTGTTTACATTGTTGTGTACTAGGTTCTGGCTCACATATCTATTGTAGGTTTTGATGAGTATGATTGTCATGATCAAATGGGTTATAGTACCAACTTTCAGGAATTTCTTAATGAGTAGGACGACAAGAGACCATGATCTTGATGGTGTTGTTTTGTAATAAATTAGGAAAAATGTTATTCCAAAGTGATGTAAATTTTTTTAGTTAAGAGTTGATCAAGACATTTTCAACTTCTTGTAATTTTTGTATAAAGACTTACTCATAAGTCTTTGGTTTGTAATATTATATATAAAGTCTATTATATATTTTGAGATAACAAAACTTTTGTAATCTTTTGGAGTACCAACCTAGATAGTATGAAATGATGTAATAATATCTATAGTTATACTCTTAATGAGTAGCTTTTGTGCATGTGTTTGAGGTACATTTAAGCAAATAATCAAAATGAACGTTATCTTTAACAGAAGCCTTCCGTGTATGCTTCGATATTGCACGTGGCTAGGCTATGCATGCTTGAACTTAGGTTCGGAGCATGATACTTATATTATTGGTTTTGCAAGTTTGGTTCTTTGCCCTCCGTTGCTTTCTTAGTACATGTATAAGATTTCTTCTTTATAGTTTCTGTATAGTAATATGCACTAAGGTTAATTGAGAGATGGTGATATAGTGGAAGAAATTGCACATAATTATTTGGAAAAATGTCATAGGATTTAACAATGGCAATTTCGTAATTTTAGAAGGTTGCAAATTTTCATGTTGCCAGTCCTTGTTCTGAAGGAAAACGAGCCAACAAATAAAACACACAAGCTTTGCTTGTGATATACATTAGTTCTTAGGCAAATTCGATTATTTAGGCCTTTAAAACCGTTTTTTTACTACTTTTGGTAACTTTTCCTCATGTCATATCTTTTTGTAGGAAAAACTGTTTTAGTTGTTGTTTATGACATTTATTTTGTCTTTTAATTAATTTTCTTCCTAGATAATTATTAGAGATATTTCCCTTTCTCGAAAAAGATGTGTTTTCACTTATTTGTACTCCTTAGGGTAGAAAAATTACAGATTTGATTGAATGAAGTTTTATTGAGCATGTCTTGCTCTTTTCTTCTAAGATTTGAATTTTATTGTGATAATTTCGAGTTTGGATGCCAACAACCTAGGAATTATCAGAATCAATAGGTATTGAAGATCATAAGCCAGATATTTGCGCGTTAATCAACATCCTACGATAAATCCCATTATTCCGCTACTTCATATGGTAAAGGACAGTAAAAGAAAAGTCACGGATGTAATAAAGAGAGAGATATTATATATAGTACGTTTTTGTTCCACATATTAGAAGGAGATTGGTCAAGTAAACTTTTCCTATAACAGTATTCAAAGAAAATCACTTGAGATAATTTAAAACCTTTTGTGATCCAAATTGTGAAATCGTGAAACATATAAAATTATGTGTTATTTACTTCAAGATCAAATGGACATCATCATTAGAAGATTTAGCTCATCTTAGTGCAACTCAATAGAGGCATAGATCATTAATGAAAAATCAATCCTTAAATTTGAATGTTCTATCTACAAAGAAAATGATGTAGAAGATAGATATGCACCTACTAAGCAAATTCACATAAAAATCTACCATACAGTCTCAATTACAAGTTTTGACAAATTAAAATATTTCATCTAATTTTTTATGTTTTTTTTATCTTAGAATTTTATTTAAATTTGTCATTATTTCTCTCTCTCTCTCTTCATTATACTAAATAATGTATTATATATGATGAAGTGATATTATAATCAAACATTTTTTTTAAGTTTTAACAGTTTATCACTTTTCATTTTGAATGTTCAAAATATAATTTAACTCTTTACAAGTTTTGAAATTTATTAATTTTCAACAAGGACAATGTTTTTGCTTATTTTGTATCTAAAATAGGATACATATCTTATTTATATATATATATATATATATATATATATCTATTAGCTAGCCTATTGCAAAAGATTTATGAAACACTTTTGTAACTTAAATTATTGAGAGAACCTTGAATTTTAATTAAGTATATAAATTAAAGATGATTGTGTAATAGAAAGGATAAATTGATATAGAAAACATTGAGATCCAAGATAATGAGTGAGTAATTATTTCAAATCATGACACAAATGCATAGCCATAATTCATTCTTATTTTTATTTTTTAATTTATTTGTTGTAATAATTTAATTGACCTCATTAACGATACTCTTACCGATTTTAAGATTTAAGTTTTTTTTATCATACAAATAATTTACTGAGGGGTTCAGATCTATATAGAACTATAATCGAACCATTGAAATACCCATTATATTATCTCTTATGATCATATCAATTATAGAGTGCTTAGAGCTTTTGTGATGGGTTTATCATTCTACAATTTTTAATATTTATTATTTTCTTTAGAACATAAGTTACATAAATAAAAAAAATAAATTAATTCTCTAAGAAATATTTGATATCTTCAAAAATCTCTATCTTTTAAAGACAAAATACCATCATGTTATAGTTAAAATTTATTTTATACTAGATGAAATTTTACTTTTTGTACTATATATTAATAATATCAAATCCATATAACCTCTTCGGGCACTTGGAGGGTTTAGATTTAAATACCCATTATATTTAAAGAAAAAAAATACTATCATATTATAGGGTAGTATAAGAAAATATTTAATATAAAATACTTTTTAAGTCGACTTATATACATAAGATAAAGAAAAATTATGCAAAAATGATCTCAAAATTGCATTGAAGAGGTTATATATGATTATAATAATATATTATAAATGTATATATAAATAGATAAGAAATATATCAACCAAATTCAAATTGTTTAACAAACTAATTTACCATGTGACAAAAAAATTGTAAAAAAAAATTATTTAACCCCCTTCTCTATAAAGTCTTTGTGAGTAAGCATAAATAGTTTTTGCCTTCATAAATGTTTTAAGAGATATTCATGAATTTACAATATATTAAAAAGTGGTATCCTTTACCAAAAAAAAAATTGATATTCTATATCTTAAATAAATTTTTAATATCAATACTCAAGAAAAGATATCAATCTATATATAAAAAAGAACAATAAATTTTACTTTATCTCTACGACCTATTACAAAATCCAAAGGTCCCTAATTATAAAATAAAAGAGCAACGTCATCAACACTACCTGAACTTTCCTTCAATATTCAATTAACTACCTAAATTTTCATTTAGTCAACTTAATACCTATGTGAACTTTTCGTGTTCAAAAGAATACCTTAATTAACTTTCTTAATCTCAATTGCTTTGCTAGAACTGTTGACCTACCATATGTTGACATATTTCAGAGCCCCACCAAAAAAAAAATTACCCACTTGTATGTTCATAGAAATTATCCATTAATAAAAAAAATTAAAAAACCTTAAACCCTGACCAAAATAAAAGATATCTGCTAAACAACACTTCAAACTCCACAAATCCAGAACCCGACATCTCCAACACCTCACAGGTCATCACCCAAAAAGAATCACCCAGAATTAACGTTGGCACTAAACTCCAGGAATTTATGTCCATTACAAGACTTCTAATCAACATTGGCGTTGATCTGCATCACTAAACAGCACTCACCATATCATCAAGCCATTAACATCAAAATCAACTGCCAAGCATCTCAGTCCATACCCACAATTAGACTCACTGACCCTACGCTTCAACTACAGACTACTCTCAGTAGTCACAAAAACCTAATCTTTTAAACACCTTCCTCCATAATCACTCACTCTTGAGACATAAAGAACCTTGAGCTTTAATGGGTTGCTTTCTTAGGTGTTTTGGTTCCACTAAAGATAAGAAGAAACGCATAAAACACAACAAAAAGATTTAGCCATGTGATCAAGTATGTCCCTGCAATATGGAAGCGTTTGACAAATAAATTCAATCGGAATGCAGATTGATTAAGTAGGATAGTTAATGTATTTCAAGTAGGGCAGTACACATTTACACACATACGTAAATGAACAATGAACATTGGGTGTATTTCTGTCTACCGTGATTGTACTGTATACCTATATTTATATTGTGGTGTGTTTAACAGAATAGGATATTTTGGCATGTGTGGAATCTGCTACATCACTATTAGTTGTAACAAAAATAACAATATTGTTGCAGAGTTTATTTGTAGTTTAAATTCTGTTACTATATGGAGATCATGTGGGCTGTATCCTATTCGTCCAAGCCCATGGTCTTTGCTGGCCCAGCTTGCATCTCATATGGCCCGGCCTTCTCCAGCTTGATCCCAGCTTCCTCACTTCCAACATCACCACGTGCTTCATTCTGCACTTCATTTTCCCCTGTCATGAGTTCACTTTCCTCTCGCATGTTGTCTTCTTTGCCTTCTTTGTTCAGTAACCCTAACTTCAACCTCAATTGATTCATCCCCGTAGCAATCCCTTCCTCTTCAAAATTCCTTGTCCACAAGGAACAATTAGGAAACCTCGCCTGCAATTCACTGAAGAACTCCCATGTAGCCTCAGTTGGTGAAAGGTTTTTCCACGAGATGAGTAGCATAGTTTCCGCCTTGTTCTGTCTTTTTACCATTTTCCGAGCTAGGATGGCCTCGGGTTCTAACGTTTGATCTTGTTGTACTGCAGGTAAAGGGATGCTTCCATGTCGGGATCCATGGTAGGGCTTGAGCTGTGAGACGTGGAAAGTAGGGTGGACCGCGGCTTCAGGAGGAAGATCCAATTTGTAAGCCACTTCCCTATTTTATCTGCAATTTTGTAGGGTCCGTAGTATTTCTGAACTAACTTTTGTCCCTTGATGCGTTTGAGTGAGCCTTGCCTATAGGGTTGTAACTTTAGTAAAACCCAATTTCCGATTTGAAACCCTCGGTCACTCCTCTTCCTGTCACATGTCTGTTTCATCCTGTGTTGAGCTCTTCGTAGGTGGAACTTGAGCATCCGTAGCATGTCCTCTCGGTGTGACAATATGTTGTCCACTGTCACATTTCTTATGTCCTTGGGTACATAGGGCATGTGTAAGGGAGGTGGGTACCCGTAAAGTATTTGGAATGGGGTGAACTTAGAGCTGGTGTGGTAGTTGGTGTTATACCACCACTCCGCCAAGGGTATGAAATGGCTCCATCTGTTAGGGTATTCCCCTGTCATGCACCTAAGATAGGTCTCCAAGCACTTGTTGACCATTCTGTCTGACCGTCGGTTTGTGGGTGATAGGAAGTGGACAAATTGAGAGCTACACCTTGTAGACTTAAGAACTCCTTCCAAAAGGAGCTTACAAAGATAGGATCCCTGTCACTAGTAATGGTCTCTGGCATGCCATGTAGTTTATACACTTGGTCCAAGTATAATTGAGCTACCTGCAAGGCTGTGTAAGGGTGGGATAGAGGTAAGAAATGTGCATATTTGCTTAGTCTATCCACCACCACCAGGATTACTTCTTTCCCATTCGATTTTGGAAGACCTTCTATAAAATCCATGGTAACTTCTTGCCAACATTCATTAGGCACTGGCAGTGGTTGTAGCAGGCCAAGATAAGCAACATTTTCATACTTAAACTTCTGGCAAACATCACAACATCTCACAAATTGTCTGACCATTTTTTCCAGCTTAGGCCAATAGAAGACTGTGGCAATTCTTTTATAGGTTGCTTGTGATCCTGAGTGTCCACCCAAGGCTCCTCCATGATATAAGGTCAATAACTTCTTCCTTAGCTCCTCGGAAGGTCCAACTACTACCTTCCCTTTTCTTCTCAGTATTCCCTGTGCCAATTGAAATTTTTGATTTCCTGCCCTTTGTCAACTGATCAATTATACAGCTATACCCATGGGGTAAATGCCAGCTGCCCTTGATTTCTTCCATTAAGTCAGGAATAGTAGCCTGAATAGAAAGTTGGTTTAACTGAGTTCCTCCACGCCTGGACAAGGCATCAGCTGCCTTGTTGGAATTTCCACTCTTATATTCAATTGAATAGTCCAACCCCAATAGTTTAGTGAGCCACTTCTGTTGGCTAGGGGTTACCATTCGTTGCTCCAGCAAGTATTTGAGTGATTGGTGGTCTGTTCGTATGACAAACTGCCTTCCCAACAAGTAGTGTCGCCACTTATCAATGGCGTACACCAAGGCTAATAACTCTTTGTCATAAACTGACATTCCTCGATGCTTTGGTGCAAGTGTTTTGCTAATATAAGCAATGGGATGATTTCCTTGCATCAGCACAGCTCCTATTCCTTCTCCACAAGCATCTGTTTCAATTATGAAATTCTGTGTGTAATCTGGTAAACACAGAACTGGAGAGTTCACAAGGGCTTCCTTAACTTTTCGAATGCTTCCTGAGTGTCTATATTCCAGCAAAACTGATCCTTACGAAGTAAATTCGTAAGTGGCTTGGCCATGATTCCAAAGCCATGGATGAACCTCCTATAGTAGCCTGCTAACCCAAGGAAGCCTCTTAGCTGTTTGACATTTGTAGGAGTTGGCCAGCCCACAATTGCTTCTATCTTCTTTGGGTCAGTGGCAACCCCCTGTTTAGAAATAATGTGACCAAGGTAATCAATTTGATTTACCCCGAAGGCACATTTACTTCTCTTGAGATATAGCCTTTCTGCCCTGAGTACTTCAAACACCAATCTTAGATGAATCTTATGTTGATCCAAATCAGGACTATATACTAAGATATCATAAAAAAAAACCAGAACAAACTTCCTCAAATAGGGCCTAAATAGGTCATTCATGAGACCCTGAAATGTAGAGGGAGCGTTGGTTAATCCAAAGGGCATAACTAAGAACTCATAATGCCCTTCATGAGTCCTAAAAGCTGTTTTATAAACATCGCTTGGGTGCATTAGGATCTGATGATATCCCGAGCGTAGGTCCAATTTGCTAAAACAGCTGGCCCCATACAACTCATCAAATAAATCTTCAATTATAGGTATAGGAAACCTATCCTTGATAGTCATCTTGTTGAGGTCCCTATAGTCTACACACATACGCCAAGTTGTTGGTTTCTCTCAATCAAGGATTTTGATGATAACAAAAATTAATGAAATAACGATTATTTTGAGTATGTTTTATCAGAAAGTTATCCAGAAAGTTTATTCAAGAGGATTCAAATATTTATGATAAGTCAGAAGCTTAGGCAGAAGGAACATCTATTATGAACAAAGGAAAAAATGATAAGTCAGAAGCTTAGGCAGAAGGAACGTTAGTTATGAACAAGTACACAGATGAAAGGCAGAAGGAATGTCAGAAGATACGATATGAAGAAAAACAAAATATTTGATATGATGAAGACCTAGCTCCAATGATTAAATCTATTTGGGAAATATATCTAATCTGTTCCACAAAAGTTGGTTCATAATCCACAGGGTATTTTATTATTTTCTAATTAAAATAAGATGAGAAAGTTTAAGTAATTTGAAAATTAATTTGGGATAAGATTATGCAAGTAATGTTCGGATATTTTTTAATACATATACAAGATTTCAGGAGCTTGTTCGAAGTCAGAAATTCATGAAACAGAAAAATAAATATCCCAGGCGTGATACTTTGAACAGATTCAAGACGTGATCAACAAGAGGAATGTTTGAAATTGTTTGTTTGAGATATTCATGCAAGATTGTAGAGATTTGAAGTTATCTCACTCTCGAGGAAGCTTATCAGACGATTCAAAATTCAAATCTAGATGAGGATAGACTTGAAGAGATATTGTACTCGACATATCCGGAACAAATCTTCATTTTTTGCGAGAAATCTGGAAAACAAGTTAATCTGGAACGCAGGAGATTGTTTTCAAGTGTTGAGAAGAACAAATATATACGAACAACTTAAATAAATAGAGGGAAGACGTAGAACAAAAATAACGAGAATTAAAAAGTATTCAAGAGCGAAATTACTGTCACTATTTTCATTGTTCCTTCGTATTGTTCAAAAACCGTCGAGGACCTTTACTTTATTCTCCTCAGATTTTGATAAATTTTTAGTGATTGTGAGTTGCAAGTAGGCTCAGTAGATTGGTTGTTGAGAGAATCAAGCTGAGTGAATTGTGAACTTCTTGTAACTATTCTATTTATTGGATTAGTGGAACAATACCGGTGTGGATTACCGGTGACCCTGGCTTGGAGCTAGAAGAGAGGATTGACGCTCAAGGCGGAACCTCTATAATTCGTTTTGCATTCTCTCTTACTCATCTCTCTTTAATTTGTGTAATTTTAATTTGTTTTATTGCATTTGATCGTCAATCAGAAGGTTAATCAGAGAGTGTTGTTCTTATTGTTCTTGAGTCAGAGAGTTGGTCAGAAGGTTCCGAGAAGAAAGCTTTCAAACTATAGTTTAAATATTCGTGAGATTATTCATATAGGATAATTTTGGTTTATTATTTTTAAAGAAGTTTTTCATCAAATTCATTTATTTTATAAAGATCAAAAGCCATTTTATTAGTATAACCAAGTGTGTGAAAATTTGGTCAAAATTTTTATTATAACCAATTCACCCCCCCTCTTGGTTATCATTTCGGGACCAACACAAGAGTTGTCCTTCTTTTTAACTAGTACAACAGGGGATGCAAATGGACTATGACTGGGGCGTGTGAGACCACTTAGGAGCATTTCTTTAACCATATCCTCTAATACTGTCTTTTGTATAGAAGAGTAACGATATGGTCTCAAGTTAACTGGAACTGTTTCATCATGTAAATGGATCCTGTGGTTGTATGCCCTATTTGGTGGTAATGACTTTGGTTCCTCAAATAAATCACAGAACTCTTCTAACAAGTCAACCATGTTAGGATGCATACAATGTTCACTCGCATGATCATCAACAGCTAATGAGTTACTTACTACCCAGCATTGTACCTGGAGTGTAGGACTATGAGTGGACAAGAGAGTTGTAAGTACCTTATCATTAACTAGAGTGAGTACCTCATTGCATCCTTGGAGTGTACAATTTAGGCCTTTCTACTGAAACACCATCTTTAACTGATTGAAGTTCCACTGCACTGTTCCCAGCGTAGTCAACCATGGCATTCCCAATATTAGATCATACGCTGTCAAGGGTAGTGCATAGAAATCAGAATGGAACTCGGCCTTATCCATCCTCCAACCAAATTGTTGGACCATATAGTTACTGTAAATTTTAGCTCCATTAGCTAAATTGACAGTTACTGGCTCCACTGGTGTCATTCTACATTGTAAGCTTTGAGCTAATTCTTCATCTATGAAATTAGATGAACTCCCAGTATCAATGAGAATACTCATCTTCCTTTTCTTAAAATACCCTCTGACACACATACTGTGTGCTACATGATTACTATCTTCCCCAATGGCACATAATGTTAGTGAAGCTAGCTCTTCCTCCAGCTTAACCAACTCCTCCTCCACAAACGTTTCCTCCTCTTCCATTTCCTCCTTACCTACAACCAAGAGATTCAATCTTTTACCCTTGCATTTATGGCCTGGAACAAATGCTTCATCACACCAGAAGCATTGTTTCCTCCTTCTTTTCTCGTCCAATTCCTCAGGTGAAAAACGACGGATGTTCCTGAAGGTACTTGTACTCTATGTTGGGTGTTTGTTTAGGCTATTAGTGTGTGGATTCTGGTTGTGCTGTGTTATGGTTCGGTTAGTGTATGTGGATGAAGTGTTTGGTAGTGTGGTGGAGTATTTTGGATAGTTGGTGGAAAATGAGGGTTTCTGTGTTTTTGGAAGGGTTTTTGTGGAAGTATTGGTGGCTTCTTGTAGTTTGGCTAGTGTGTAGGCTTGGGGTAGTGTGCTAGGCTGAAACATGCGTATGGGGTATTGGATTTCGGGTTTTAAGCCACTAAGGAAGCAGCTTATCAGCTGGTTTTCTGTGAGTTGGTTTTGGGCGGATAGATGTATGAATTGGTCTAAATAGTCTTGCAAGCTATCTGTCTGTTGCAGTTCTTTGAGTTCGGCCATAGGATCTTCATAGACTCTTTCATTGAATCTAGCTTGTAGAACCTGAGTTAATTCCTCCCACGAAATGGAATTGGTATCTGTTCTTAGCTTAGAGTAAGAAACATACCAGTCATAAGCCTTCCCATCTAAATGCATGATGGCTACTTTTGTTCTGAGGTGAGGAGGTGTGTCATCCAGCATGAAGAATTGTTCGGCCTTCACTATCCAACCTTTGATATTATCACCACTAAAAGTGGGAAAATCAATCTTAGTGCTACGCATGGGTAGTTGATAGTTATTACCCATATTGTTAGCAAGCACATCACTGTGGTCCACCTGTTCCTGTGCACTGGTTACCTCCAAAGCCTTGCAAGAGCTGTAGGTTGCTTCTGTTTCCTTCTTCTTCCCTTTGAGCTGGTTTTTGATTTCTTCAATCACCTTGGATTGTTGTTCTAATGCTGTTTGTTGTGTTTGTAGGGCCTCAGTAAAGAGCTTAACCCATTTATCTTGTTTATCATTTTGCTCCTTCAGCAAGCCTTCCATAGATTCTTCGATTCTCTTAAATTCTCTGGTGCCCTCAGCCATTAGTACCAGCTCCAATGGCTCTGATACCAATTGCAATATGGAAGCGATTGACAAATAAATTCAATCGGAATGCAGATTGATTAAGTAGGATAGTTAATGTATTTCAAGTAGGGCAGTACACATTTACACACATACGTAAATGAACAATGAACATTGGGTGTATTTCTATCTACCGTGATTGTACTGTATACCTATATTTATATTGTGGTGTGTTTAACAGAATAGGATATTTTGGCATGTGTGGAATCTGCCACATCACTATTAGTTGTAACAAAAATAACAATATTGTTGCAGAGTTTATTTGTAGTTTAAATTCTGTTACTATATGGAGATCATGTGGGCTGTATCCTATTCGTCCAAGCCCATGGTCTTTGCTGGCCCAGCTTGCATCTCATATGGCCCGGCCTTCTCCAGCTTGATCCCAGCTTCCTCACTTCCAACATCACCACGTGCTTCATTCTGCACTTCATTTTCCCCTGTCATGAGTTCACTTTCCTCTCGCATGTTGTCTTCTTTGCCTTCTTTGTTCAGTAACCCTAACTTCAACCTCAATTGATTCATCCCCGTAGCAGTCCCCTTTATCTCTCACATATTCTCCCTTTTTACAGAAACTGGTTCATTTTGTGGGTCGTTCTTTGGTTGTTCTCTCTGGTCTTTAGTGCTCCTTTCCAGTGTTTGCTTAATAACTTTGTTTTAATCAATATAAGAACATGGTAACGAACTCGCAGCTTTTACCATCCCCAGTAGTTTGATTAATTTTAGTCGAAATAGTGAGTTAGGGTTTCAATCAATATGTTAGGGTGTGGGGTTTCAAACGAATTTGAGATGCATAGTGATATACCTGATTTTAAGATTTAGGGTTTTAGAGGGGAGATGTGTTTATTTTTTACTTAATACCTACTGAAAGATGTATTTTATTTTAGTCATAAGCTAGATCTACTGCATGATCGGACTCTTTTCGTTTCAAATGGAAATCCTTAGTTTAAAGGTTTATTTATTTATTTTTTGTTGATGTGTAATTTCTATCAATAGTGCCAGCAAAGCAAATGGCGTTAAGAGATTTAACGGAGGTAGTCTTTTGAACTTAAAAGGTTTACATAGGGTAGTGTTCATAACATTGTGTCATACTTGACATTGTCCTTAAAATAAACAATACTAAAACCAAGATTCACCCTTTTATATATTAATTAATCTCAATTTATTAAATTACTACTCCAAAGTGATTATTGGAAAAATTAATTCACCAAAGGTTATGTTTAATTCTCAAGATACTTTGTATATGAAGATTTTATAATGTTAATGTAAGATACAGTACCATTTTATTTATCTTGCAAAACTCAAAGAAAGTGAATTAATTATACTCAACCATCATTAATAATATATATATATTCAAATTTACAATGATACATTATTAATTTATTTCATAAAATAGATTAAAGAAAGGGAAAGGTATGTGACTAAAGAAAATATATTGGTATGAGGTTAAGTTTATATATATATATATATATATATATACACACTATAGGAAAGCTTTTAAATTATATTCAACGTCGGCATAAATGAAATGGAAGGAAAAAAAAAAGGAGGCAATTCGCAAACTCCTTGTAAATTTTTGCCACAATGTGGATTCAACCCATAAACTTTCAAAGTGAGCCTTTTGACTGTTAAATTTCAAAAATTGACATGATTGAGGACAACTGACTTTTTCCATGAATTTTGGAGGGGTGGGGGATAAATCCGTATATAGATGAAAGTTCAAGGGATGAATCCACACATAGGTAAAAGTTTAATGAGTATTTGCAACACCCTCCGTTTTGTTTTAATAGAAAATGTTAAGTGTTCTTAACTATGCCAATTTTTGAAAGTTTAATGGATCCGAAAGCTCACTTTGATAGTTTTGGGGGTAAATTCGCACTTAAGTAAAGTTTAGGGGATATAATTTGTAATTTCCCAAAAGAAAAGGAAAAGATAAATTAAGTTGCTATAATGTGTATTAACCCTCTTCCCCCTCTTATTTTATAAAGACCCCCCCCCCCCCCCCCCCCCCCCCCTCTCTCTCTCTCTTCTCTTTCTCTCTCTCTCTCTAAAACCAAGTAATTTAGTAATTTGAAATTTGAGTGTTTCAGCATGTTAGGTTTGATAATACCCAAACCATTAAAGGGACAAAAATTAACAATAATTAATAAGAAAATAAAAATAAAAGTGGAGAGTTCGTGTACATTGCTAGGAGTGTTAAATAGGTATGGAGTTCGCAAAGAAAATATTTGTTAGAGCATTCCATTGCCATTAAGCCATTTCCTGCGCCACTAAATTAATAAATCTACTCCTCCATGTCAACATCATTGTCATGTGGCTTAGAATATGTTGTCTACGAAAGAGAAGCATCTTAGGAGTCATCAATTTAATAATAATAAGGCTTATAGTAACCAAGTGCAACTCAAACGAATTACTTTTCAAGGTTGTCCTTTTCTCTTATCATTTTTTTCTCTTTTCTCATCATTATTTTTTTTTCCTTTTTAATATACCTCAAATCTACACCATTACTCGAATCAAATAAACATAAATATAACACAAATTTCAATTAACATTACTTATCAAAATTCATGGATCAAGAAGAATGCATCGCAATCTATCTAATCACTATAAACTTAAAGTACTAAAATTAAAGGATGATATTTACAAAAAGCTAGTGGGAAGTTATAAGCCCCTAATTTTTTTAGGGGAATATCAAGTTCAAACCCTAAACTGGAAAGTCAACCGGAAAACCTAAGTCAACAAATTCCTAGGAAACCCTAGTAGTTTAGATCCGGCAATCCCATATTCCTAAACCAAGAAATCAAAATACGAGTGAAGAATGTAGTCTGGTTCGTAATAATACTAGGATGCTTAAAAAAATAAGATTAGCGAATTTTTGACCTATTTCGAACCCAATTGGATACAAACTTTGAAAAGCGTGTCTTGAGGCTCGAGATATTAAATATATGTATTAGTACCGTTAGGATTGTAATTTCATGAGAATTCCAATTATATCAGTTATATAATTTTTCGGTTATAAAAGTTATAGGTATAACCTTTTTATCGTATTTTCATTACTATCGATACTTTAAATGTTTAATTTACTTTTTTTTTTCTTTCACACTATTCACAAGTACAACTATCCATAACCTATTTCTCACATCCTTACATCATATTCTTACAATTTCATCATTTTCCTTTCAGTTTACTTTTCCAATATAACTTTTGCTACTTAAATTACTTAATTAATCTTGAAAGTTACACAACACAACACCTTTCTCTCTCTCTTTCCAAGGGGATGGCACAACTCCTCTCCCTCTTTCCCTCTCTCACATTTGTTTATTTAATTTCTTTTATTACAATAAACCCTAATCCACAAGCCTATATATATCCCTTTATACCAACTTCATTTCACTTTCTTTCTTTCTTCCTTTTCACTTTAGAAAATTTTTGCAAAAACTCTCCCCTTTTCCTCTCTACAAACCGCGAGCTCCCCTCCCTCTATACACACACACGCACTTTGTTTTTCTTTCAAGTTTCTTACTCCACACATCCAATAGGTAATAGATCTATACCTTATTACCTTTAAAACATGTAATGGCAAGTTCATTCATGTGTGATTCCACTCAAAAGTCCCCATGAGCTTCAAGCTAGGGATGTAGAAATACTTGAACATGAGATCATTGCCATCACAATGCTATAGATCTTGTTATTTGAGTTATTTTGCTATTATCTTGTTTTATTATCAAGTTATGTTGTTATTATTAACATTTTATGCATGTATTCTTCATCTAGCCACATCCACATAATAGTCATAGTGTTCATGTATTTATAACTAGTATAATAAACTAAATCTAGTTGTTTGAGCTCATAAATGCATTAGGCTTTTGTTTTAAGTTCATAAATAGCTTGTAATTGTCACGCCCCGAGGGTACCTTAGTATAGTAAACAAGTTACACTTGAACACTATTACTAGATTACCTTCAGAGTATGACAGGTTTTCAAAACAACAGGATCTTTTAAGTTGCTTGATAAGAAATAACAAATATATGAAAGAAATAACTTAGTGAATAAACGCTACATTACTATTATAAATTATATAATTCTTTTGTAGTACACATCTAAATAATCTAATCTAATAGTACATAACCATCAAACTAAAATAGATCTGTAGACTTCTAGCTTTAAAGCTCTTACCGGAGCCATATTCCTGGATGTAACTAACCAGGGTCGTAAAGTGAACCTGAAAAGACTATAGGAGTATGAGCGAAACCACAGCTCAGTGAATAATCAGACATACCATACTTCACACAAGTCATTAACAATTCATATGCAATGCAAGCACTCAACCATATGCATAGATACAAGTTTGGATGATCTAGAATCCAAACAGGAAAAAGATTTACGCCCTCTTTTTAATGGGTTGAAGAACCAAATCTTAATTACCCACCTGCCCAGGAGAGACTAAGTACACAAGAGCATCAGCAATTTCTCATTTTAAGTTATCACTCTTAATATAGTTGATTAAACTGACCATCTCCTGCAACTTCCTTAGAAACTCCCTAAGTATTAATCATTTCAAAGCGATTCTACGGGCGACGTTCTTCGGTGCCTTTTAGTTCCTCATAGGACCGCCAGACTAAAGAGAACCTTGGAAGACTCATACATTAGATCAACCAAGCAAAAACAGAGATCCGAAATATTAATACGTAGCAGGCTGTCACAACCATATATGCAATAATGCAATTTGTGCAATGCATGTTCGTATTATTTTGTTAAGTCAAAAAGTCTTAATCAATTTCGAGGTGACCATACATTACACACAATCATCATTATACTACTGCACAACACCAATCATTGCATTATCGCTTGTATAAAGATATTTTAACAATCATACAATCAGATCATATCATACTTTCAACAAACATTCATTTAATTATCTTGCATTACATATTTGACTATTTACAATCACAACCAGTACAATATGACTGAATTACTCACCTGCTCATACTGCCTCAATCGTAGTAATCCACTGGTAGATCCTCTAGTGAGTCAAAGTCACCTATTTAAGACAAAGTATTCATTAATACAATCTAGCTAAATTCCTATATGTGCTTTGTGTCCTAAACTCAATATTCTGGTAATTATTATACTTAGTGTCGTCGCGTTTCTCTTATTTTATCTCGCATAATTGTTTTGTTATTTTTAGAAGTCACATTACTCAAGAAATTAACTTATTTCAATTTCCATTCTTATCTATTTTATCTTGTTAAAACAAATATTAGACTAATATTACTTTAATTAACACAAGTATTTTCTTAATTCTAGGGTTTCAAAAGTTATTAGACATTAATTCTAAATAGATTTAAATACTTGTATTATAGTAATTATCTAATACATATTTGTATAACATGCATATATATATTTATATATGCTTAGTAGATATTATATATCTATATAATTTCGGTTTAGGTCAGAAAAAGCTTTCGTTGGAAAATTTTAACTGTAAGCTGGCTCAAGGCCGCCGGCCTTCATCTCCAGGTGCCGGTGTAAATTGTTTTTGAAGAAAAATTCATATCGAGTGCACCGGTGTTGAAGGCTGCCGGCTTTCAACGTACGCCGGCCTTACGCCGTCGGCGTAAATCTCCAGGAAGCCGGCTTACGTTCATGTTTTACGTGAAAATTATTTTACGTAGCCTCTGTTGAGTGTAAGCCGCCTATAAGCCGCCGGCCTATCCATGTAAGCCGCCGGCGTTCAGCGTTTATACTGCCGGCCTTGAGACAGTGTTGCACTGTTCATCATCTTCCTCCTCGGTTCAATTCTTTTTCTTTGATTTTCTCATGTTAAAAACTTACTTAAACTACTTCTAAGTGTTCATATATCATATATAAGGATATATAACCACTTTCAACACGTTTAAAAACATAAATATATAGATCTCGATTTTATGAAAGTAGAACTAGGGTTTTGAAGTTTTACCTTGTTGGAGCTCGTTTGATGCAATCCGAAGCTTGTGTTTGTGTTTAATATGTTCCTAAGATGATTATAAGTCAGTTACAATCCATATATTTGAACGAAAATCCTTTAAATCGTATCAACTTACCTTTGAGCTCGTTTTTTAGGGGTTTTAACTTGTTTTTCCTTTGATCTGAGTTTAGGTGTTATGATCTGTTTGTTCTTTGTTTTTGATTTGTTTTGTTTGTTATCTGGAAGTGGATTCGTGCTAGGGGGAGTTTGGGAAATAATGAAGGTTGTTTGTTTCCTCATTAATAGCATTGAACACATATATAGAAGAGAGAAGGAGAGGTTGCGGCTACATTTTCTTCCAAATTTCCTCCAATATTCTCTTCATTTAATATGTTATTGTCATCCTCATAAATGCTAGTGTGTGTTGGCATTGTTTGATTGGTGTGGAGGTTGATTTTGTTGACTATTTGGTGAATTATTGATCCTAATTTCAGCTCTCCTTTTCCCTCTTGCCTCAGCCGGATTTCCCACCGAATTCAGCAGCCCAAAAAATATATATATACATTAGTTTATTTATTTAGTTAAATTTTGAGTTAATTAAACGGGTTATACGGGTATAAATTAGCTAATATTTGAAAGTTTTTGTACAAAAATAGGTGTATAAAGTTATACAAACCACTTAGATTTTCAAATAATACAAATTTAGATTATATATATACGTAGTTAATTATTTGTATAATTTTATCTTCCGCGATTTGGATTTCTTAAGCTCATTAGGTCAATTTTTGTTTCAGGCTCCAATAGCTTAAGAAAACTCGGTTTAGAACAAAAGCGTGATCCGACTATTTGTTTGAAGTTTAGATTTTGAGTTATTCATCAGTTTATATTTTCGTTGTATATTTAAAATCTTAACAGTTCATTTTTGGGTCACCGTTTTCTGTTTAGGAGCATAAATAATCATTTATGCAATATTGGACTTAATACAAAAATTAAACTATATATATATCTCTAGTTTTGATACTGAACATAAATTATTATTAATAGCTTTTAATTTTAACTAGAAGTCTTGAATTTAGAATTTAGGTCTGAATATAAACTCATTACTACTCGTTATTCTAATCTCGAATCATTATCAAGACCAAAAACCATCATGTGATCTCTATATTCATGTTTTCTATTTAAATGCATTGGTATTCTAGGTTTCGGTTCTAGAATTTAGGTTATATCATGAATTGGTTATTCAAGATACAAAATCTCATTTTTGGTATAACTAAGGTTAAAGAATTTCTTTATTCGGTTCCTAAATCTTTTCTTTATCCAAAATCTAAATATTATTCTATTATTAGACTTCAATCAGAATCTAAATCTATTATCTAGTTTATACAATCTATTATAAAGTCGGGTACTAAGGTGAAAAATTCCCGGGGTTTACAGTAATAGCTTGATGATAGTAGGAAAGTATTAGAAAGCCCAAGATCTACTTTAGTTTCAACAAAAATAACTTTTGAAAATTCGGATAAACAAGGAACCATATTTAGAAAACCTATTTTTCAACTTCAAAATGTGTATTTTACATTAAAAATGAAGGGCTTAGGGAATAGATATCATAAATGAGTGATCTTGATGAGTGAAGCTTAGAGCTACTAAGAAATATTTTCAAAACAAGGAAAAGTTTACAAAAGTTATATTTCAATCTCAAAAACAAGTTTTAAATTCGTAATAAAGGAAGCTTGAAATGCAAACACCCATTTTTTAACTCAAAAATAAGATTTTTATAAAAAGAAATGGAAGCCTTAAGGGGTAGGTTTGATTAGGAAATGGTTTTTGAAAGAATAAATGAGTTTTACAAAAGGAAATAATCTCAAATGAAATTTTCAAAATTCGGATTTGAACATGGCCATTATTTAAACACTTATTTTCAAATGCTAAAATGATGATTTTATGAAAAAATGGAAGTCCTAGGAAATACATGTAATAAAGACCAAATTTTGACAAAAGTAAGATAAGTTTATCAAAGTATAATCCTAAAACAAGGAATGGTTTCAAAGAATAGATTAAGCGATGTTTTCATTTTAAAATTTTTTAAATTCGTAATTAGGCAAATCACCTATTTAAACATCTATTTTCTAACCCAAAAATGAAGGTTTTTATTAAAATAATGAAGGTGATGGTTATATAGGTCATCAAGGTTAAGTTTTGATAAAAGCAAGTGTGATTTTACAATAAAAAAAAAAGCCACTTTTCTTAAGTCTAGTAAATTTCAATAGTTTTGCAAGGTAAAAGTTTTTCAAAAAGAATTCTTGGTACTATATCATTAAGAATATACATATAGATAGTTCATCTCATAACCTCCATGACAATAGCTTGTAGGTATTGCATATATACATGATGCACTTGTAGAAACAAAGTTAGGAAAGTAATGTTATATACTTCTCATTTGACATTATCTAAGTACATGAGAAATGAGAATTTACCAACACCCATAAATCATGCATGATATTGAGTTATATATGTATATAATAGAGTCTTACAAGATATAATGATAGCTAAGTATCTATTAAAGCTTTAATATGATGTTTGGGTTGAAATTAGGAGATGAATTATGGAATCGGAAATTCGTATAGTATTCTGTACCCTACTGTTCATGGACCAAACGACCTTGTTTATTAGAAATAATTCTATAAATAGATAGCTCTCGTCAAATAAGGTAGAAATCGGTATATGATATGAGAAATTCCGAGTTAAAATGACCAAGTTATGGCCGTTTTAAGTTAAAATTTCCTCTTAGACGAATTTTGACGAACTTGATAGAATATAATATATAAGCTCATTCAAACTTCATAGAAATACTCATTAGAGTTATTTCTTTTGATTAGGAGACTTAGGAGACGGACTAGACCTTTCCGAAGACTATTACGATTAAGTGGATTTTTGCATTATGGCAAAGTAAGTTCACTATCTTTAAATTTTATGCTTGTGCTTGTGCGTATGCTTGTAATATTAATGGCATTATAATTAGGATAAGATAAAATTGACTGTATGTATATGATTTCTACATGGGTGAATTAATGATAAGAATATCGAAATGAGCTGGTTATAATTATTTGTATGACGTAGTTTAGAATTGATCTGTCTAAAATTTCTATGATCACCCCTAAATTGTTAAATTAAATTGACCATGTATACCATATGTGAGTCACATTACATAGGTTATTATACCTTTGTGGGAAGAAGGCAAAATAGCTAGGCAACGAGAGGCTTGCAAACTTGAATGTTGGCGTAATGGTCGGAAATTAAATATTGGCGTATGGGCTGGAATTGAAAATGTGTGTGGGTGGGCACCTGTATCAACCATAGAATAAACGAAAAAATTGTGTGTGGGTAGGCACTTGTATCAACCACAATAAAAGGTGAGAAAAATTGAAATCGTTGGTTGTATGGGCCTGAAACATCTAACCCCGAATGGAAAGCGTAAATCCATTCAGCATAAGACTTTCGATGGTCTTATCTATTGTATGCTCACATGTTTGTGCATTCATATGGTTGCTAATAACTTGTTTGTTATATATATATACTGTCAAGCATTAAATTTTTGAAGTAGAACTCTCTAAGCTCGTAAGCTTATACCCCAATAGTTTTCTATTGCAGTATGAATATTTATGACTATCTCCGAGAAGCCACTTTCCTCAGGTACAGCTTTTGGAATCTAAGGAGATTTTTGAAGAAGTCGAGACCTAGATATAGGCACGGTTCTAGTTGAATCTCTTAAATTGATATATATTATATATGGTTGTTGTAAAAGACTTATGAGTACTAAAGAACTTTTAATATTTTGACGGGGGTATGCCCCTTTAGCTCATATAATAGACTAATCTAGCTATAATGGTTGTGATTTACTTTGTCATCTATGTATGTCTCCTTAAGCTATTTCGAATCAAAGTATGGTTCCCTATATGTTGAACGTGAGCCTTACATCCGGTGTTTAAACTCATGGAGTGACTAAGGTTATCATACTTGAGTTTAAATATCGAGCGTAGCGGACTGTCGCATTGAGAGTACCCTTTGGGGCGTGACAGAAGTTATGATTTTAGCAAAAGAAAAGATTGAGTTGAGACAAAAAAGGAAAATTTATCATTTTATAGATGACTGAATATAAAAAACACCACATAATTAAAGTAATGATTTTTTTTTTTTAGAAATTAGATTGAGGAAATGATAATATTATATAACACTAAGCATGAGAAATTGGAAAAGCAAATAAGTATTTTATACATAGAAGACATTATATGTAAGAAAAAGAAAGAGAAATAAGAATTGAAATCTGGGAGATGGAAACCCATTAACCGAAGAGAGAGTATAGAAGAAGAAGAGGAAAGTTGAAAAATAAGATAATCTTCTTTGAAGAAGAAGAAGAAGAGGGCATTTGAAAGGAAACCATTAGAATGTGAGTGTGACGTCCCTGATAAGAGCTAAGTAAGATTTTCCTAAAATCATCATATCACGTGCCTATTAGAAATTGAGGGATTTAATTAAAAAAACATTATTACAATTTTTTTTGTAAATTTTCAAAATCCTTAAATCCCTTACCAGATCCATTTGGTTCATTAAATCGATAAGGGACAAATGTTTTACTTTATATGTTTTTCAATCATGCCAGTGAAGTGGATCTATAAGTGTTGAGATATCACGAGCTCTATCTATGGTATCCATATAAATAAACACATCATAATGGGATTTGATGTACTAGTACCCTTTAGAATTGTTCTAGATTAGTGCGGGAATTGTTTCACAAGAGCTCTCATTTTTTTTTCTTTTTTTTTTTTCCAATGAGCAGAGTTTCTCTATAGATCTAATGTTGATAGTTAGCATCGTTAATCATAAATGAAGGTCATTAGCGTCCTTTTGTAATGATAATGATATTGACATTAATGGGATCCCTAATCCAATTAAGTTATCCCAATTTAAAAGACACATTCTGTTTCAATCATCTTACTAAAAATAGTGAAGATTATTATTTGTTATTCTTAACTATTTAAGATTAATAAATAATAAAAAAATTCTTGTTGGGCTTATTTAAATCAAACCCATGACCCTTTTTCATCCCATAAGACATAAGCGGCTTCTAGCAAAAATTATACCTACCCAAATTAAGTGAAGTTTGGTGATCCAACTTTACCTATTAAATAGTAAATTATTTAGTCCTTTTATCACACGATATCCAATGATTAAACATGAGGCCTGGATCATGTCACTCATATATCATTTCATCATAAGTTTTCTTGATCCCAAAGTTTTATTAAATTAGTCAAATGTCATTAATAACTCCTTATCAATTCATTTGAGCATAACTATGCATTTTTTTTCATTCTCGCTCTTTGAGAGAGGCGAAAAGATA
This sequence comes from Combretum micranthum, assembly GCA_024138025.1. Lineage (NCBI taxonomy): Eukaryota > Viridiplantae > Streptophyta > Magnoliopsida > Myrtales > Combretaceae > Combretum > Combretum micranthum. Next base: position 47,986 of record JAMXBD010000412.1, read on the forward strand.
TCTCTTTCAAATTCATGAGAGAGACAAATTCCTTCATGAGCAAAACACAACATACTTAAAACCTATAATACAAGAAACATGGCATATTAAAAAACTAAATCATATTAAAACACAATATGTTAGGCATTATTTATATTTTATATACACTATATGTTATATATGTGTATTATATATATATTTACAATATATATGTCATTTATATTATATACTGATATAAATTTGTATAATATGTTATATATGATTTATATATTATGTTTCGAACACTCACATGCAACATATTCAATTTATGTAACAAACAATTATAATATATATTATATGTTTATAACTTATAAACTTTATATATGTAAAAATATGATATATTATAAATATCTATTATTTTTGTTGTGTGATATACATATATATAGATTATGATGTATACCTATATGATATATGTTGCACATAATTTTTAGTTTATATTATACTATTTAAGTTATATATATAATTATTAGAATATATATATAGTTTAATCATGTAGATGTAATATATATATATATATATATATTACATACAGATCTTATATATGTGTAGATAAGGACACACACACACACACACATTATGTTATGTAAATTATACCAGAAGGTTACAACGTTTGAGAGTAAGTTTATTTGAGGTTACAACGTTTCAAGTGGTTCATTTGAGATATAATTTGTTCGAATCTCTCATAATATTTTGATGATAACAAAAAGGAGTAAAAGTCTTTTTAACAAATAAATAAAGTATAGCAATCAAAACCAAAACCAAAACCAAAATCAAAATATTTCACGATTGAACTAATCATCAGATTTTTTAGAATTTGTTCAGAAGGTAGTTCAGAGTCATTTTCAGAAGGTATTTCAGATTCATTTTCAGAAGGAAGATCAGAATCTAAATCTGTTCCAGAACAGAAGATGCACAGAATGTTGCGAATTTATTTATACCTTATCATCTGAAGGCCTGACTCCACGAAATGAATATATTTGGGTAGTATATTCATTTTGTTCCACTAAAGTTGGATAAAATATCCAAGGGGATTTATTTCATCAATTTTATTATAAGTTACGTCTATTTTTTTCTTGAGGAAGAAGATCGTCAGATTTTTATGTTTCACGTGGTCAACAAATTCCTAAAGATAAGGGATATATTTTACCAAGTTCATGTTGGTTCAAATTTTCGAAACAAAGATCTTTTAAAGCTTATCTTCAAAGATAAAGGATATCACTATTTTTATGGGATAGTTTGTTGAAGTATTTATCCAAATTGTTATGGATAAACATATCAAGATATATGAGACATTATCAGATGACAGCATCAACGAAATTTGGATAAAGCTAAAAAGAAGATTATTCGGGATTGATCATACACGTAACAGACTCTTCAAAGGAGGGAATTTGCCAAGTCAAATATTTTCAAATTGAGAAGAATTCGAGTTGTTTTGAACGACTTCTTTGCTAGCCGTTGAGATAAAACAATATATATAGAGGAAGCACAACAACAAGGAAGATATGATGAGAAGAACGAATCTTGCTCTAACTCTCTGTTGAAAGAAAAAGTCTTCGAGTGCATTTCTCTCAAAAGTCCTTGCGTTACAAAGTGTTCACAATATTTTTGTTTGAAAGATAGGATATTTATTGTATTTCCTTGATTGAGTATCATTCAATTTTTGAGTGAGATTGAGTGTTGCAAGTTATCTGTTAGACCAATTGTGTGTTATAGGATAACCGTGAGAATTGGGACAGAGTGTATTGTAGCCAAGAGGATTGGCAAGACAAGCTTGTAACTTTGATTTTGGATATAGTGGAACAAACCGGTGTGGAATACCGGTCCCCAACGTGGAGTTGGAAGAGAGGACTGACGCTCGAGGCGGAACCTCTATAAATCGATTTGCATTCTTCTCTACCCTACTCTTTTTATTTTTGTGCAATTTATATTGAAGTATCTGATAAACTGTCACGTTTCAGAACCTGTTTCAGAGAGTACTTCAGAGAGTTGTCTGTATTCCGCATAAAATTAAATTTGATCTGTTTTGAATTAAAATAGATATACAAGTGCTGTGATTAGTTTCTAAACAGCAAGTTTAATTAATTCTAAGTTTAATAAAGTAATCAAAAGGAAGTGAATTGAAAATTTCGAAAAGAATTTTTTTTGTGAAAAAGCAATTCACCCCCCCTCTTGCTTACATTATTGGGACCAACAATTGGTATCAGAGCTTGCCTCAATTATTATTGAGTGATCCAAGTATCATGGCTGAAACAAATATTGCAGTGAATAGAGCACCTTATTTTAATGGTTCTAATTATCCTTATTGGAAAATGCGCATGGAGACTTACATCAAGGCTAATGATTTTGACTCATGGCAGGTGATTACAGTTGGAGACTATCAAGTGAACGTGACTGCTGAAGCACAATTAACTCAAGATCAAAGAGAGCAATAGAGAAGAACAACAAGGCTAAGAACCTTCTTCTAACTACTATCTCACCATCTGAATTCTATTTAATTTCATCTTGCATTACTGCTAAGCAAGTATGGGATACACTTAGTGAGACCTATGAAGGAACGAGAACAATTAAAGATACTAAAATCAATGCTCTCTTGCAAAGATATGAATTGTTCAAATTCAAACCTGAAGAGAAAATTAAAGATGCTTTTGATAGATTTGTTTCTATAACTAACGAGCTAGCTTCTCTTGGAAAGAAGATAGAGGAAGCTGATCTTGTCAGGAAAATACTAAGGATCTTACCTATAGCTTGGGATGCAAAGAAAACGGCCATTGAAGAAGCAAATGATCTCAGCGCTTTAACCTTAAGTCAACTCAAGGAGAAACTGATGGCGTATCAATCTCACATAGATGCTACTGAAGAAGCAGAAGGAAGCAAGAAAGCCATTGCTTTTAAAGCAAAGGAAGTTCATGCGGATGCATCAGATTCAGAGACCAGTAGCAATGATAGTGATGACATCAACTTGTTGGCTAAAAGAATTGGCAAAATTCTGAGAAGAAAGCAAGGTAAGAAATTTACTAAAAAATTCGAAACTAAGAGATATGATGCAGGTAAATTCTTCAAGGACAAAGACAAGAAAAAGGAGATGAAAGAAGAGAAGAAACAAGAAATTATTTGTTATGAATGCAAGAAGCCTGGTCACATTAAATACGAGTGTCCATCACTGATTAAGAAAATTGAGAAGTTCAAAAAGAGAAACAAAGCCTTGATGGCGACGTGGAGTGACCTTGACGAATCAGAGACAGATTCAGAGGATAACTCAGAGGATGAAAAGGATGATTCAAACATATGCTTAATGGCACAATCTGAGGTAAATTCAGAACTTGATTATGTTTCTGATGAGGATGTAATGATTGAAATGCAAAACTTATTGAAATCATTGAAAAAGGCACATGTTAAAATAAATAAACTTGATTCTGAAGTTAAATCTCTCAAAAATGAAAAGGAAGTTGTTATTCAAACAAATAGGTTACTTATGGATGAAAACGACATATTGAAACATGATAATGAAAAATTACATGTGAAAGTGAATAAATTCATGAGAGAGAATAGTATACTAAAAGAAGAGACTAAAGAACTTAACAGAAGAATAGGAGACTTATCTCAATCACTAAAGAATACGTTCAGTAAGTTCAATGAGAGTGACAAAAAGTTAAATATGTTGATTTCCTCTCAAAGAACTGATAAAATAAAATATGGCTTAGGATTTGAACAAGGTAGCAGTAGTAAGAATGTTCAAAAAACTGTATTTGTTAAAGGAAAAGAATCCTTATTTAAGGAAACATCTACAGTTAACAACACTGTAACAAAGAAAAAATCTGACAGTCCAGTCAGAGGGTATTTCAGAGGGTATATCAGAAGGTACCCAGATCAGAACAGAAACTTTACAAGAAGAGGGCAAGTGAAGGAACAGGTAAGAGGATATTCTAGAAAATATCCACATCAGTTCCAGAACAGGAACAATAGATATGGGAATAGTTATTCTTATGCTTGTTATTTTTGTAATAAAATTGGCCATATTGAGAAGTTTTGTTTCTACAAGAAAAACAAGCTCATGAAACAACAAGTTGATAACTTTGAAAAGAAGAGCTTGAATTTCAAAGGACCCAAACTTGTTTGGGTTCCTAAGAAGGTTTAACCCTTTGTTGATACATGTAGGAACAAGAAGCAAAGCTTAAAGGAAAATGGTATCTCGACAGTGGGTGTTCGGGACATATGACTGGAGATGCTTCTTTGTTCACAAGTATTAATTGGAAAGAAAGAGGATATGTTAAGTTTGGTGACAATAGTAAAGGTAAAATAGTGGCAACAGGTACTATTGGTCTATCTCCTCATACAATTGAAAATGTTTCTCTTGTTGTTGGATTAAAACATAATTTATTAAGTATAAGTCAATTATGTGACAAGGGTTACAAAATGATTTTCGAACATGATAAATGTTATGCTTATGACAAGAATGGAACAAAACTATTTGAAGGATATAGAAACAAGAATGTTTATTTAGTCAAACCTTCAAATGTAACTTTCGAAAAATGTTTCTTTGCTATGTCTGAAAATATAAAAATATGGCATAGAAGACTTGGTCATGTTAATTTCAATCAACTCGAAAAACTATCCAAGAAGAAAATTATTTTTGGCTTACCAAGAATAAATATAAAACAAGACATTAAATGTGAAACATGTATGAAAAATAAAATGGTTTCGTCACCTCATAAAAGCAAGAATGTAATCTCTACTAAAAGACCATTGGAATTGTTGCATTTAGATTTATTTGGTCCAACAAGAACTTTAAGTCTTGGTGGATGTCGTTTTGGTCTTGTAATTGTTGATGATTATTCTAGATATACATGGGTGTTTTTCTTAAAACAGAAGAGTAACACATTTGAAGTATTTGAAAGATTTGCTAAGCAAATTCAAAATGAAAAAGGAATGTCCATAATAAGTTTAAGAACCGATCATGGAAGAGAGTTTGACAATGCTTTATTCATAAATTTTTGCGATGAAAATGGTATAGCTCATAATTTTTCCGCTCCTTATACTCCTCAACAAAACGGGGTTGTAGAAAGGAAGAATAGAACTCTTCAAGAAATGACAAGAACTTTGTTAAATGAAAACAAAGTAGCTGAGTTTTTATGGGCAGAGGCTGTATCAACAGCATGTTACATAATAAATAGAGTGTATCTAAGACCATTAACTTCAAAAACATCATATGAGTTGTTTAAAGGAAGAAAACCTACTGTATCTTATTTTCATGCTTTTGGATCTAAGTGTTATGTGTTGAAAAACAATCTAAATATGGGAAAATTTGATGAAAGATCCGAAGAATGTTTATTTGTAGGATATTCCTTGAACAGTAGAGCTTATCGTGTTTTTAACTTAAAAACAAGAATAATCGAAGAAACTATAAATGTAAAATTTATTGAGAAAATTGAGGATGATGATTTTGATGATGAAGAGAGTGAAGAATTAGTTAAAAAGGAGGATATTAGTTCTCAAGCAAAAGATGAGCAGAATTCTGAAACATCAGAAGAAGTTGCTCCTCAAAATGATACAGAAACTGAGTCAGAAGAAAACTCAGAAACTCCTTCAGAAGCTATTTCAGAAGGTATTTCAGAAAGTAGCAGAAACTGGAGGTATGTATCTGCACATCCATCTGAGCAAATTATTGGTGATTTAAATACAGGAGTAAGAACTAGAAGTAGTTTACAAGAATTTGAAAGTCATTTTGCTTTAATATCAGAAATTGAACCTAGTAATATTGATGAAGCATTAAATGATAATAATTGGATTGAAGCAATGCAAGAAGAACTCAATCAATTCCAAAGAAATCAAGTATGGAATTTAGTACCGTGTCCTAAGGATAAATCAATAATAGGCACCAAATGGGTATTTAAAAACAAACTTGATGAAAATGGAAAAATAGTCAGAAACAAAGCTAGACTTGTAGCTAAAGGATATTCACAAGAAGAAGGAATAGATTATGATGAAACATATGCACCTGTAGCTAGGCTTGAAGCAATTAGATTATTACTTGCTTTTGCATGTTACAAAGATTTTAAATTATTCCAAATGGATGTTAAAAGTGCTTTTTTAAATGGTTATATTAAAGAGGAAGTTTATGTACATCAACCACCTGGATTTGAAGATCCATCAAAAGAAGATTATGTATTTAAGCTAAGAAAAGCGTTATATGGTCTTAAACAAGCTCCTAGAGCTTGGTATGAAAGATTAAGTGAATTTTTGATCTCAAATGGTTTTTCAAGAGGAAAAGTGGATACAACTTTGTTCTTAAAACATTTTGAACAAGATATTCTGATTGTTCAAATTTATGTTGATGATATCATTTTTGGATCAACTAATGAGAAATATTGCAAAGAATTCTCTAGTATGATGCAGGCTGAATTTGAGATGTCCATGATGGGAGAGCTAAATTTCTTTCTTGGTTTGCAAATTAAGCAAACAAAAGATGGAATTTTTATCCATCAAGAGAAATATACAAAACAAATAGTGAAGAAGTTTGGTTTTGAGAATTGTAAAGGAGCTGCAACTCCAATGAGCACAACTACAAGGTTAGATCTTGATCTAAAGGAAAAAGGTAAATGAAAAGTTATATAGAAGCTTAATTGGTTCTTTATTATATCTTACAGCTTCTAGACCTGATATATTGTTTGCTGTATGCTTATGTGCTAGATTTCAAAGTGCACCTACTGAATTACATTTAAAAACAGTTAAAAGAATCTTTAAGTACATTTCTTGTACATCTAAGATAGGCATTTGGTTTCCAAAGAATAAAAATTTTGAATTACTAGGATATTCAGATGCAGATTATGCAGGATGTAAAGTAGATAGAAAAAGTACTTCAGGTACATGTCAATTTTTAGGAGATAAATTAATATCTTGGTCTTCAAAGAAACAAAATTCTGTAGCTCTTTCAACAGCTGAGGCAGAATATATTTCAATTGGAAATTGCTGTGCTCAAATCTTATGGATAAAACAACAATTGAATGATTATGGAATTAATTGCAAAAATGTACCAATAAAATGTGATAATACTAGTGCAATTAATTTAACCAAAAATCCAGTTCAACATTCAAGAACAAAACATATTGAAATAAGACATCATTTCATAAGGGATCATGTAAATATTGGCAATATTAGTATTAATTTTGTCCTACAGAAAGACAATTAGCTGACATTTTTACAAAACCCCTTGAAAAATCTCGATTTGAATTTATTCGTAATGAAATAGGAATATGTAATCCTTTGTAATTTCTGATATTTATTTTGCATTAATTGCTCGATCAGAAATTTCATTAGATTCATTTTCTTATACTCAAGTAGTCTCAATTTACAAGATTCTTTATGTTGGAAACATAAATTCGTGATAAAGAGGATTACACGATTAAAGAGGATGAATAAAAGATATTTTGTTTTCTGTTGGAAATCTAAACAGAATTAATAACTGATCTTGTGCATCGTGCAATTTTTTAACCATCGATTTTTTCTCTCTCCTTCCATTTCAAAATTTATCTTTTCTTTCTCAATCTGCAAAATCCTCTCGTGTGTTGTTCAAACCCTCATTTTTTTCAACATATGGCTCCAAGAAAATCTTCACGAATTCAATCCAAGGGTTTCAAATCTAAACCATCTAAAACCCCCGTTGAAATCTCTGTGGATTCTGATTCTCAACACAGTTCGAAATCCTCTAAGGGTGTTCATGTTGAAACAACACCAAAGGCAACCGCGAAAGTCTAAAGCATCTCAAGATCCTTCTTTGGCAAAGGATCTGAAAAAGAAGTGACTGAGGAAAAGAGTTCATCTGAGGAACTCGCTTCTGAATCCACTAAGGAAAAGGAAGTTGATAACGAAAGTGGTTCAGAATCGGATGCTGAATCAGAAGCTGATTCAGACGCAAAATCAGAGAGTGCGAAAGCAAGCTCTGAATCTACCTCACCCTCTCCGTCTTTTCAGAAAAAGAAAGTGATCCTAAGAAGGTATCAAAAAGGGGAAATAAACAGAAGGAGGAAACCCTAAAACTGTCAGGTTGGTTAAATCCAAAATCCACCCTTGTTCTTTTATCGATTTCCAATTCTTTGAAAAGAAAGGTTTTTATGCTGGTTTTTGGCTAGACAGAATAGGAGCTAAAGGGTTGTGTGATTTACGCATTGATATAATTGGAGAATTAGTTGAAGAATTTTACAAGAATCTGAAATTTGAAAATGAGACTTTGTTGATCTCGAAAGTTGGAGGAAAAAGGATCGTGGTCAATAGAAAGATGCTGATTGATTGTTTAGGTCTGTTAGATCATGGGGATGATCACGAGCTGATAACCTTAGGTAGAAATGAATCTATGCAACTCTTGAATGATGGCATTGGAAAGTTTCATGCCAAAGATATTTTCATTTCTGAATTCGAGTTGATAAGGTTGCTGCACAGATTGTTATCGAGTGCATATTACCAAAGAAAGGAAGTCCTACTTCCATTTCTAAAGAGGAAGCAATCATTGTTCTGGGGATGAAGTTGCAAAAACAACTAGACTTGCCTAGGATTATCTTACGGCACATGTGGAGAAATAAAAAGCACATGATTTATGGAAACATAATCATGAAAATTTTGCAAAAACATCATGTGAAGATGCCTAAGCATGTTCGTAGTCCTCAAATAATGAAGAAGATTGGTGATAAAGTGATTAAGCACATGAGTATTTCGATAAAGGAGAAATTTTGGTACAGCATTGATGGAGCTTTCTATGTTCATCCGAAGAATCGCAAGAGAGAATTGACTCTCAAAAGAATCTTGGACGAAATAGAAAAAGAGGATCCACATGGTGTTGAAAAATCAAAGAAGAGGAAATCTGATAAGGATGCCAAAGGAAAAGGGAAGGCTCCTGTTGCAGCAAAGAAGAGAAAAAGGGATTATGAGTTGGGGACTGGGAAGAAGTTTGAGATCAAAGAAGGGCAGACTGTTGAATCAGATTCTGATTCAGAGACTGAATCAGAGGGTATTCCCTTGAAGCCACCAGGAGAGACGTCCCAACCTATCTCTCTCCAACAGATTGACAATCTCATTTCTTCTCGAATGGAAGCATTCTTGAAGAAATTTGATTTGTCCTCTGTTCAAAAATCTCCTTTAGTCCTCCCGACTCAAGTGGAAACCACTCCATCTGAGCCTTTCTGATCCTGTCTTTCCTACAACAACACCTGGTTCATCATCTCCACCTGCGGCTGACATTCCTAAAGATCCAACATCTCCATCAGCTGCTGGAATCCCTCATGTTGCTGATCCTGACTCCATTCCACCGACAGAGGATGTAGAGCAACCAGCAGAACATGTTCCTGAACCAACTCCACCAGTTGCTGATCCAATGGAACAAGTTCCTGCTACTGCTGAGGAAACCCCTGTTGCAGCTAAAGACATTCCTGTTGACCCTACTCCTGAACAACAAGCTGCGGTTTCTCTCCTATCCACCTCAACAATCCCCTGCTGAGAATCTCCAACTCCAACTCCTGCTAAATTCTCTGGCAGGAAGAAATCTCTGGCAAGGAAGAAACATCTAGAAAGAAATAGAGTTTTTTTTTTAACAGACAATTTCTCTTAGCGAATTTTCTATATTGGTTTTCGGTTTGTAATGAAAATATTTTCTCTTTTGGATATTTTTGTGATATTTTCTGTTATAATCTCTATATTTCCTTGACTTGAATGAATTTTATATGCATAAATTCAGGGGGAGTTATTTTTTTCTGATAACAAAAAGGGGGAGAAGATATATGATGAAAAACAAATCTTAAGATATCAATATAGTTTGTGCAATATGCTTATGATATGAGATTTGATTATATTTGTGAGTTAGTGATTGATCCGTTATGTATGAGTTTTGGTTAAATTGATTATATTTGTGAGTTAGTGATTGATCCGTAGTGTATGAGTTTTGGTTAAATCTGATATGTTTTTGATATATGATATTATATTTGTTTTTAATCATAAGGTTTTGTTATCTTCAAAAAGGGGGAGAATGTTGGAATCTCTCATAATATTTTGATGATAACAAAAAGGAGTAAAAGTCTTTTTAACAAATAAATAAAGTATAGCAATCAAAACCAAAACCAAAACCAAAACCAAAATATTTCATGATTGAACTAATCATCAGATTTTTTAGAAATTGTTTCAGAAGGTAGTTCAGAGTCATTTTCAGAAGGTATTTCAGATTCATTTTCAGAAGGAAGATCAGAAACTAAATCTGTTCCAGAACAGAAGATGCACAGAATGTTGCGAATTTATTTATACCTTATCATCTGAAGGCCTGACTCCACGAAATGAATATATTTGGGTAGTATATTCATTTTGTTCCACTAAAGTTGGATAAAATATCCAAGGGGATTTATTTCATCAATTTTATTATAAGTTACGTCTATTTAATTTTCTTGAGGAAGAAGATCGTCAGATTTTTATGTTTCACGTGGTCAGCAAATTCCTAAAGATAAGGGATATATTTTACCAAGTTCATGTTGGTTCAAATTTTCGAAACGAAGATCTTTTAAAGCTTATCTTCAAGGATAAAGGATATCACTATTTTTATGGGATAGTTTGTTGAAGTATTTATCCAAATTGTTATGGATAAACATATCAAGATATATGAGACATTATCAGATGACAGCATCAACGAAATTTGGATAAAGCTAAGAAGATTATTCGGGATTGATCATACACGTAACAGACACTTCAAAGGAGGGAATTTGCCAAGTCAAATATTTTCAATTTGAGAAGAATTCGAATTGTTTTGAACGACTTCTTTGCTAGCCGTTGAGATAAAACAATATATATAGAGGAAGCACAACAACAAGGAAGATATGATGAGAAGAACGAATCTTGCTCTAACTCTCTGTTGAAAGAAAAAGTCTTCGAGTGCATTTCTCTCAAAAGTCCTTGCGTTACAAAGTGTTCACAATATTTTTGTTCGAAAGATAGGATATTTATTGTATTTCCTTGATTGAGTATCATTCAATTTTTTTTGAGTGAGGTTGAGTGTTGCAAGTTATCTGTTAGACCAATTGTGTGTTATAGGATAACCGTGAGAATTGGGACAGAGTGTATTGTAGCCAAGAGGATTGGCAAGACAAGCTTGTAACTTTTGATTTTGGATATAGTGGAACAAACCGGTGTGGAATACCGGGTCCCCAACGTGGAGTTGGAAGAGAGGACTGACGCTCGAGGCGGAACCTCTATAAATCGATTTGCATTTTTCTCTACCCTACTCTTTTTATTTTCGTGCAATTTATATTGAAGTATTTGATAAACTGTCACGTTTCAGAACCTGTTTCAGAGAGTACTTCAGAGAGTTGTCTGTATTCCGCATAAAATTAAATTTGATCTGTTTTGAATTAAAATAGATATACAAGTGTGATTAGTTTCTAAACAGCAAGTTTAATTAATTCTAAGTTTAATAAAGTAATCAAAAGGAAGTGAATTGAAAATTTCGAAAAGAATTTATTTTTGTGAAAAAGCAATTCACCCCCCCTCTTGCTTACATTATTGGGACCAACAATTGGTATCAGAGCTTGCCTCAATTATTATTGAGTGATCCAAGTATCATGGCTGAAACAAATATTGCAGTGAATAGAGCACCTTATTTTAATGGTTCTAATTATCCTTATTGGAAAATGCGCATGGAGACTTACATCAAGGCTAATGATTTTGACTCATGGCAGGTGATTACAGTTGGAGACTATCAAGTGAACGTGACTGCTGAAGCACAATTAACTCAAGATCAGAAGAGAGCAATAGAGAAGAACAACAAGGCTAAGAACCTTCTTCTAACTACTATCTCACCATCTGAATTCTATTTAATTTCATCTTGCATTACTGCTAAGCAAGTATGGGATACACTTAGTGAGACCTATGAAGGAACGAGAACAATTAAAGATACTAAAATCAATGCTCTCTTGCAAAGATATGAATTGTTCAAATTCAAACCTGAAGAGAAAATTAAAGATGCTTTTGATAGATTTGTTTCTATAACTAACGAGCTAGCTTCTCTTGGAAAGAAGATAGAGGAAGCTGATCTTGTCAGGAAAATACTAAGGATCTTACCTATAGCTTGGGATGCAAAGAAAACGGCCATTGAAGAAGCAAATGATCTCAGCGCTTTAACCTTAAGTCAACTCAAGGAGAAACTGATGGCGTATCAATCTCACATAGATGCTACTGAAGAAGCAGAAGGAAGCAAGAAAGCCATTGCTTTTAAAGCAAAGGAAGTTCATGCGGATGCATCAGATTCAGAGACCAGTAGCAATGATAGTGATGACATCAACTTGTTGGCTAAAAGAATTGGCAAAATTCTGAGAAGAAAGCAAGGTAAGAAATTTACTAAAAAATTCGAAACTAAGAGATATGATGCAGGTAAATTCTTCAAGGACAAAGACAAGAAAAAGGAGATGAAAGAAGAGAAGAAACAAGAAATTATTTGTTATGAATGCAAGAAGCCTGGTCACATTAAATACGAGTGTCCATCACTGATTAAGAAAATTGAGAAGTTCAAAAAGAGAAACAAAGCCTTGATGGCGACGTGGAGTGACCTTGACGAATCAGAGACAGATTCAGAGGATAACTCAGAGGATGAAAAGGATGATTCAAACATATGCTTAATGGCACAATCTGAGGTAAATTCAGAACTTGATTATGTTTCTGATGAGGATGTAATGATTGAAATGCAAAACTTATTGAAATCATTGAAAAAGGCACATGTTAAAATAAATAAACTTGATTCTGAAGTTAAATCTCTCAAAAATGAAAAGGAAGTTGTTATTCAAACAAATAGGTTACTTATGGATGAAAACGACATATTGAAACATGATAATGAAAAATTACATGTGAAAGTGAATAAATTCATGAGAGAGAATAGTATACTAAAAGAAGAGACTAAAGAACTTAACAGAAGAATAGGAGACTTATCTCAATCACTAAAGAATACGTTCAGTAAGTTCAATGAGAGTGACAAAAAGTTAAATATGTTGATTTCCTCTCAAAGAACTGATAAAATAAAATATGGCTTAGGATTTGAACAAGGTAGCAGTAGTAAGAATGTTCAAAAAACTGTATTTGTTAAAGGAAAAGAATCCTTATTTAAGGAAACATCTACAGTTAACAACACTGTAACAAAGAAAAAATCTGACAGTCCAGTCAGAGGGTATTTCAGAGGGTATATCAGAAGGTACCCAGATCAGAACAGAAACTTTACAAGAAGAGGGCAAGTGAAGGAACAGGTAAGAGGATATTCTAGAAAATATCCACATCAGTTCCAGAACAGGAACAATAGATATGGGAATAGTTATTCTTATGCTTGTTATTTTTGTAATAAAATTGGCCATATTGAGAAGTTTTGTTTCTACAAGAAAAACAAGCTCATGAAACAACAAGTTGATAACTTTGAAAAGAAGAGCTTGAATTTCAAAGGACCCAAACTTGTTTGGGTTCCTAAGAAGGTTTAACCCTTTGTTGATACATGTAGGAACAAGAAGCAAAGCTTAAAGGAAAATGGTATCTCGACAGTGGGTGTTCGGGACATATGACTGGAGATGCTTCTTTGTTCACAAGTATTAATTGGAAAGAAAGAGGATATGTTAAGTTTGGTGACAATAGTAAAGGTAAAATAGTGGCAACAGGTACTATTGGTCTATCTCCTCATACAATTGAAAATGTTTCTCTTGTTGTTGGATTAAAACATAATTTATTAAGTATAAGTCAATTATGTGACAAGGGTTACAAAATGATTTTCGAACATGATAAATGTTATGCTTATGACAAGAATGGAACAAAACTATTTGAAGGATATAGAAACAAGAATGTTTATTTAGTCAAACCTTCAAATGTAACTTTCGAAAAATGTTTCTTTGCTATGTCTGAAAATATAAAAATATGGCATAGAAGACTTGGTCATGTTAATTTCAATCAACTCGAAAAACTATCCAAGAAGAAAATTATTTTTGGCTTACCAAGAATAAATATAAAACAAGACATTAAATGTGAAACATGTATGAAAAATAAAATGGTTTCGTCACCTCATAAAAGCAAGAATTCTCTACTAAAAGACCATTGGAATTGTTGCATTTAGATTTATTTGGTCCAACAAGAACTTTAAGTCTTGGTGGATGTCGTTTTGGTCTTGTAATTGTTGATGATTATTCTAGATATACATGGGTGTTTTTCTTAAAACAGAAGAGTAACACATTTGAAGTATTTGAAAGATTTGCTAAGCAAATTCAAAATGAAAAAGGAATGTCCATAATAAGTTTAAGAACCGATCATGGAAGAGAGTTTGACAATGCTTTATTCATAAATTTTTGCGATGAAAATGGTATAGCTCATAATTTTTCCGCTCCTTATACTCCTCAACAAAACGGGGTTGTAGAAAGGAAGAATAGAACTCTTCAAGAAATGACAAGAACTTTGTTAAATGAAAACAAAGTAGCTGAGTTTTTATGGGCAGAGGCTGTATCAACAGCATGTTACATAATAAATAGAGTGTATCTAAGACCATTAACTTCAAAAACATCATATGAGTTGTTTAAAGGAAGAAAACCTACTGTATCTTATTTTCATGCTTTTGGATCTAAGTGTTATGTGTTGAAAAACAATCTAAATATGGGAAAATTTGATGAAAGATCCGAAGAATGTTTATTTGTAGGATATTCCTTGAACAGTAGAGCTTATCGTGTTTTTAACTTAAAAACAAGAATAATCGAAGAAACTATAAATGTAAAATTTATTGAGAAAATTGAGGATGATGATTTTGATGATGAAGAGAGTGAAGAATTAGTTAAAAAGGAGGATATTAGTTCTCAAGCAAAAGATGAGCAGAATTCTGAAACATCAGAAGAAGTTGCTCCTCAAAATGATACAGAAACTGAGTCAGAAGAAAACTCAGAAACTCCTTCAGAAGCTATTTCAGAAGGTATTTCAGAAAGTAGCAGAAACTGGAGGTATGTATCTGCACATCCATCTGAGCAAATTATTGGTGATTTAAATACAGGAGTAAGAACTAGAAGTAGTTTACAAGAATTTGAAAGTCATTTTGCTTTAATATCAGAAATTGAACCTAGTAATATTGATGAAGCATTAAATGATAATAATTGGATTGAAGCAATGCAAGAAGAACTCAATCAATTCCATCAAGAAATAAGTAGTATGGTATTTAGTACCGTGTCCTAAGGATAAATCAATAATAGGCACCAAATGGGTATTTAAAAACAAACTTGATGAAAATGGAAAAATAGTCAGAAACAAAGCTAGACTTGTAGCTAAAGGATATTCACAAGAAGAAGGAATAGATTATGATGAAACATATGCACCTGTAGCTAGGCTTGAAGCAATTAGATTATTACTTGCTTTTGCATGTTACAAAGATTTTAAATTATTCCAAATGGATGTTAAAAGTGCTTTTTTAAATGGTTATATTAAAGAGGAAGTTTATGTACATCAACCACCTGGATTTGAAGATCCATCAAAAGAAGATTATGTATTTAAGCTAAGAAAAGCGTTATATGGTCTTAAACAAGCTCCTAGAGCTTGGTATGAAAGATTAAGTGAATTTTTGATCTCAAATGGTTTTTCAAGAGGAAAAGTGGATACAACTTTGTTCTTAAAACATTTTGAACAAGATATTCTGATTGTTCAAATTTATGTTGATGATATCATTTTTGGATCAACTAATGAGAAATATTGCAAAGAATTCTCTAGTATGATGCAGGCTGAATTTGAGATGTCCATGATGGGAGAGCTAAATTTCTTTCTTGGTTTGCAAATTAAGCAAACAAAAGATGGAATTTTTATCCATCAAGAGAAATATACAAAACAAATAGTGAAGAAGTTTGGTTTTGAGAATTGTAAAGGAGCTGCAACTCCAATGAGCACAACTACAAGGTTAGATCTTGATTCTAAAGGGAAAAAGGTAAATGAAAAGTTATATAGAAGCTTAATTGGTTCTTTATTATATCTTACAGCTTCTAGACCTGATATATTGTTTGCTGTATGCTTATGTGCTAGATTTCAAAGTGCACCTACTGAATTACATTTAAAAACAGTTAAAAGAATCTTTAAGTACATTTCTTGTACATCTAAGATAGGCATTTGGTTTCCAAAGAATAAAAATTTTGAATTACTAGGATATTCAGATGCAGATTATGCAGGATGTAAAGTAGATAGAAAAAGTACTTCAGGTACATGTCAATTTTTAGGAGATAAATTAATATCTTGGTCTTCAAAGAAACAAAATTCTGTAGCTCTTTCAACAGCTGAGGCAGAATATATTTCAATTGGAAATTGCTGTGCTCAAATCTTATGGATAAAACAACAATTGAATGATTATGGAATTAATTGCAAAAATGTACCAATAAAATGTGATAATACTAGTGCAATTAATTTAACCAAAAATCCAGTTCAACATTCAAGAACAAAACATATTGAAATAAGACATCATTTCATAAGGGATCATGTAAATATTGGCAATATTAGTATTAATTTTGTCCCTACAGAAAGACAATTAGCTGACATTTTTACAAAACCCCTTGAAAAATCTCGATTTGAATTTATTCGTAATGAAATAGGAATATGTAATCCTTTGTAATTTCTGATATTTATTTTGCATTAATTGCTCGATCAGAAATTTCATTAGATTCATTTTCTTATACTCAAGTAGTCTCAATTTACGAGATTCTTTATGTTGGAAACATAAATTCGTGATAAAGAGGATTACACGATTAAAGAGGATGAATAAAAGATATTTTGTTTTCTGTTGGAAATCTAAACAGAATTAATAACTGATCTTGTGCATCGTGCAATTTTTAACCATCGATTTTTTCTCTCTCCTTCCATTTCAAAATTTATCTTTTCTTTCTCAATCTGCAAAATCCTCTCGTGTGTTGTTCAAACCCTCATTTTTTTCTTCAACATATGGCTCCAAGAAAATCTTCACGAATTCAATCCAAGGGTTTCAAATCTAAACCATCTAAAACCCCCGTTGAAATCTCTGTGGATTCTGATTCTCAACACAGTTCGAAATCCTCTAAGGGTGTTCATGTTGAAACAACACCAAAGGCAACCGCGACAAAATCTAGAGCATCTCAAGATCTTTCTTTGACAAAGGATCCTGAAAAAGAAGTGACTGAGGAAAAGAGTTCATCTGAGGAACTCGCTTCTGAATCCACTAAGGAAAAGGAAGTTGATAACGAAAGTGGTTCAGAATCGGATACTGAATCAGAAGCTGATTCAGACGCAAAATCAGAGAGTGCGAAAGCAAGCTCTGAATCACCCTCTCCGTCTTTTCAGAAAAAGAAAGCTGTTCCTAAGAAGGTATCAAAAAGGGACAATCAACAGAAGGAGGAAACCCTAAAACCTGTCAGGTTGGTTAAATCCAAAATCCACCCTTGTTCTTTTATCGATTTCCAATTCTTTGAAAAGAAAGGATTTTATGCTGGTTTTTGGCTAGACAGAATAGGAGCTAAAGGGTTGTGTGATTTACGCATTGATATAATTGGAGAATTAGTTGAAGAATTTTACAAGAATCTGAAATTTGAAAATGAGACATTGTTGATCTCGAAAGTTGGAGGAAAAAGGATCGTGGTCAATAGAAAGATGCTGATTGATTGTTTAGGTCTGTTAGATCATGGGGATGATCACGAGCTGATAACCTTAGGTAGAAATGAATCTATGCAACTCTTGAATGATGGCATTGGAAAGTTTCATGCCAAAGATATTTTCATTTCTGAATTCGAGTTGTTGATAAGGTTGCTGCACAAGATTGTTATCGAGTGCATATTACCAAAGAAAGGAAGTCCTACTTCCATTTCTAAAGAGGAAGCAATCATTGTTCTGGGGATGAAGTTGCAAAAACAACTAGACTTGCCTAGGATTATCTTACGGCACATGTGGAGAAATAAAAAGCACATGATTTATGGAAACATAATCATGAAAATTTTGCAAAAACATCATGTGAAGATGCCTAAGCATGTTCGTAGTCCTCAAATAATGAAGAAGATTGGTGATAAAGTGATTAAGCACATGAGTATTTCGATAAAGGAGAAATTTTGGTACAGCATTGATGGAGCTTTCTATGTTCATCCGAAGAATCGCAAGAGAGAATTGACTCTCAAAAGAATCTTGGACGAAATAGAAAAAGAGGATCCACATGGTGTTGAAAAATCAAAGAAGAGGAAATCTGATAAGGATGCCAAAGGAAAAGGGAAGGCTCCTGTTGCAGCAAAGAAGAGAAAAAGGGATTATGAGTTGGGGACTGGGAAGAAGTTTGAGATCAAAGAAGGGCAGACTGTTGAATCAGATTCTGATTCAGAGACTGAATCAGAGGGTATTCCCTTGAAGCCACCAGGAGAACGTCCCAACCTATCTCTCTCCAACAGATTGACAATCTCATTTCTTCTCGAATGGAAGCATTCTTGAAGAAATTTGATTTGTCCTCTGTTCAAAAATCTCCTTTAGTCCTCCCGCTACTCAAGTGGAAACCACTCCATCTGAGCCAATTTCTGATCCTGTCTTTCCTACAACAACACCTGGTTCATCATCTCCACCTGCGCTGACATTCCTAAAGATCCAACATCTCCATCGGCTGGAATCCCTCATGTTGCTGATCCTGACTCCATTCCACCGACAGAGGATGTAAAGCAACCAGCAGAACATGTTCCTGAACCAACTCCACCAGTTGCTGATCAAATGGAACAAGTTCCTGCTACTGCTGAGGAAACCCCTGTTGCAGCTAAAGACATTCCTGTTGACCCTACTCCTGAACAACAAGCTGCGGTTTCTCTCCTATCCATACCTCAACAATCCCCTGCTGAAGAATCTCCAACTCCAACTCCTGCTACATTCTCTGGCAGGAAAAATCTCTGGCAAGGAAGAAAACATCTAGAAAGAAATAGAGTTTTTTTTTAACAGACAATTTCTCTTAGCAAATTTTCTACAATTGGTTTTCGGTTTGTATTGAAAATATTTTCTCTTTTGGATATTTTTGTGATATTTTCTGTTATAATCTCTATATTTCCTTGACTTGAATGAATTTTATATGCATAAATTCAGGGGGAGTTACTTTTTTATTCTGATAACAAAAAGGGGGAGAAGATATATGATGAAAAACAAATCTTAAGATATCAATATAGTTTGTGCAATATGCTTATGATATGAGATTTGATTATATTTGTGAGTTAGTGATTGATCCGTAGTATGTATGAGTTTGATTGATATTTGTGAGTTAGTGATTGATCCGTATGTATGAGTTTTGGTTAAATCTGATATGTTTTTGATATATGATATTATATTTGTTTTTAATCATAAGGTTTTGTTATCTTCAAAAAGGGGGAGAATGTTGGAATCTCTCATAATATTTTGATGATAACAAAAAGGAGTAAAAGTCTTTTTAACAAATAAATAAAGTATAGCAATCAAAACCAAAACCAAAACCAAAATCAAAATATTTCACGATTGAACTAATCATCAGATTTTTTAGAATTTGTTCAGAAGGTAGTTCAGAGTCATTTTCAGAAGGTATTTCAGATTCATTTTCAGAAGGAAGATCAGAAACTAAATCTGTTCCAGAACAGAAGATGCACAGAATGTTGCGAATTTATTTATACCTTATCATCTGAAGGCCTGACTCCACGAAATGAATATATTTGGGTAGTATATTCATTTTGTTCCACTAAAGTTGGATAAAATATCCAAGGGGATTTATTTCATCAATTTTATTATAAGTTACGTCTATTTAATTTTCTTGAGGAAGAAGATCGTCAGATTTTTATGTTTCACGTGGTCAACAAATTCCTAAAGATAAGGGATATATTTTACCAAGTTCATGTTGGTTCAAATTTTCGAAACAAAGATCTTTTAAAGCTTATCTTCAAGATAAAGGATATCACTATTTTTATGGGATAGTTTGTTGAAGTATTTATCCAAATTGTTATGGATAAACATATCAAGATATATGAGACATTATCAGATGACAGCATCAACGAAATTTGGATAAAGCTAAGAAGATTATTCGGGATTGATCATACACGTAACAGACTCTTCAAAGGAGGGAATTTGCCAAGTCAAATATTTTCAATTGAGAAGAATTCGAGTTGTTTTGAACGACTTCTTTGCTAGCCGTTGAGATAAAACAATATATATAGAGGAAGCACAACAACAAGGAAGATATGATGAGAAGAACGAATCTTGCTCTAACTCTCTGTTGAAAGAAAAAGTCTTCGAGTGCATTTCTCTCAAAAGTCCTTGCGTTACAAAGTGTTCACAATATTTTTGTTTGAAAGATAGGATATTTATTGTATTTCCTTGATTGAGTATCATTCAATTTTTGAGTGAGATTGAGTGTTGCAAGTTATCTGTTAGACCAATTGTGTGTTATAGGATAACCGTGAGAATTGGGACAGAGTGTATTGTAGCCAAGAGGATTGGCAAGACAAGCTTGTAACTTTTGATTTTGGATATAGTGGAACAAACCGGTGTGGAATACCGGGTCCCCAACGTGGAGTTGGAAGAGAGGACTGACGCTCGAGGCGGAACCTCTATAAATCGATTTGCATTCTCTACCCTACTTTTTTTTTTGTGCAATTTATATTGAAGTATTGATAAACTGTCACGTTTCAGAACCTGTTTCAGAGAGTACTTCAGAGAGTTGTCTGTATTCCGCATAAAATTAAATTTGATCTGTTTTGAATTAAAATAGATATACAAGTGTGATTAGTTTCTAAACAGCAAGTTTAATTAATTCTAAGTTTAATAAAGTAATCAAAAGGAAGTGAATTGAAAATTTCGAAAAGAATTTATTTTTGTGAAAAAGCAATTCACCCCCCCTCTTGCTTACATTATTGGGACCAACATAATTGTTTAAGGAAGTGGGACAATTGAGATCACTATTGACATGTGCCATAAGATGGTGGATCTTTAGAGTTTTAATTAAAATTTTCTTCTATCAACACGTGTCAATAGTGGTCTTAGTTGACCTATTTAACACGTATTAGTGGTGACCTAGCCCTATAAATGTTGTGACTTTAAATAAACCGCATAAAACGTTGTGATCTCAAATAAACTTACCCCTAAATGTTATGATCCTCGGTATAATTTATCCTATTATGGTATATATATTTAAGTAATGTACATTAGATGTAATTCATAATTTATATGCACTTTATAAGTTACCTATATTATTATTATATGTAATCAACCTATTTTATAAATGTTTCATCTGCAATTTCTATTTTAATACATATATTTATATAGCATGTTATATGTATAATCTTTACATAATATATGTATATTATGTATTTATAATCTACAAATTTGATATATGTGCGTGTTATATCAATACATAAAATTTGTTATAAATATTTGATTTACACACTATATAATACATACGTTGTGTGTGTGTGTGTTGTGTGTGTATTTGTTATATATGTAGAAAATAAATCAACTGTATATTGATATTAAATTATGTATATTTTATTTTTTGGGATAAGATCTTTGTTATATTATTATACATATGTTCTATATATGATTTATGATATACTATTATCAATATATAATTTTTTTTCAATATGAATAGTTTTGTCGTTTTATAATTTAGTTAATGATATAATATTATATTGGAAAATAAGAATACAAACAATAATAATATATTTTAATGGGTTCGCAGGTCTATAAATGGGTTTGAGTCCTAAACTCAAACTTAGATACATCTAAATTTATGTCATTTTTGGGTTTAACTCATTTATTAATTTTGTTAATTTTTACTTACTCAAACTCTTTTATAATCGTGTCTTGTTATGTCTGGGTTCACTGTTCGGGTCCCAAATTGCTAGCGTTACTTGCAATAATAAACTATTTGGACAGCAAGTTACATTTGGCTTAGTGAAATATCTCCTCAAACACACATTTCAAGCAATATTCAAATAAATGTGTAATTATCAACCATATGCCATGCAAATAATAAAATAAACAAGCATAAATAATATATGGTCACCCAGAATCTATATATTGAACATATTTTCGCACTTTGTGACAAGGGTTAAGGAGTCACATTCGAGGATCTCTGTAATCTTATTCCTTACTAGTCTCATGACTCCTCCCTAAGTAGTAGCATCTGGCACAGCTCCAAACTTAAGGCCACATTCCCTAAGCGACTTAGTTCCTTTAGAGTAGAATAAGGCATGCGATCATCGCTTTGTTAGCAGCCCATCCAGTCTACCACATAGTACTAGCAAGCTTTAACCTGTGACACAAGATGCTATACATGACCAACTTATTCCTTCAAGCTAAATATAGATTAGTTTCTTTATCAGTGATCACATAAATAATCAAACACTCACCATGATCATAAGCATGTCAAAACACATATTTGGCAATCGATATAGTTATCATAATTTATATTATTTTCCTCATTCTGCAACTGATATATATGTTTTAGTATATATTTAATAGGGTAAATTATGCATATTTTATATAAATCATTGTAAGATTTGATATTTAACTTGGTAAATTCTTTATTTTAAAGGAGAATGGAGCTTTAGAGTTAAAAAAATCAAAATTATATCAGATTTTGAAGTTGAAGTGAAGAAATTTCCAAATAATTATGAAGAACATGGGAAAATATACTAAACCATGTTTCTACCATGCTCATGATGGAGATGAATTATTTTTGAATAATTAAAAGAACAGAAAGAAACACAGTTAATTACAATAAATCGAGCATTAATCGTACTTCTACTGAGCATCGAAGACAGGGAGGAACACAACGCATTACAATATCCATGTTTTAGTGAGAACTGATTGAAGAACTGAGAAACACGGCTAAATATGGTAGCATTACATTCAACTGTGTTTCTTTCAAGGCCATTATGAATTCATCATGCCTTGGAGGAAAGGAAGACAGTAAGCAACATGAGGAATTGCAATAACGCATGTTTATACCATGTTTCTATCGGAGATGGATTTTCACTTGAAGAATTGAAATAAGAGAGAAGCACGACTAAGAAGCCATGTTCACATCCTGTTCCTGTTGTGCTTCTTACATACAATTGAAGATAAAATGAACAGAAAGAAGCACAACCTGATACAAGATCTCATGGTATACTCGTGCTTTTCTAGGCTTATGTGCTCTACATGGCCAGTAAGATACATGACTAAATTGAATACACTGTGTTTACACTGCGCTGTTGAGTGGAAGAATGATATTAAGGATACAATGAGAAGCACGACTGGATACCTTATCTCGTGCACTACCCATGCTCTTCTCGATTATAGAGATTTGACAGTTGTAACTACTTTAAGGGATGCACAACTCGATGACGACGACCGTGTTTATCCCATGTACTTGGTGAAAACTCGGTCAAACATTTAAAAATATCTTAGGAACTTATGTTTATCTAAATTTCAAGAATATTTTAGATATTTGACTAATATAAATAAGTGAGCAAGGTTCAAAAACAAAACAACGCTTTACCATTTTATTAGGTCATAATTTCCCCTACATTAGTAACATATTATTAGACTATTCAAGATAGAAGAAGTTGGTCAAGAAGATCCATCAAGATTGTTCATCTAAGGTATATTCCTTCCATTTTAGTGCTTGTTTGTAATAGTTATTTACTGTTTTGAATAGTATTGTAATGGAAGAGAAGAAACTTAGCATCTAAATAGCAAAAGAACCAAAGATATTACTATAGCTATGTACTTAATTGCATTTTAATGAAAGTTCATGTTCTTTTTAAGTCTGATTATGTGTTTTACATTGTTTCATAAAATGATATGTCTGAAATATTGATTCTATGTCCTAATTTCAGATATGTTAATTGAGAAATTGTATATTTGAATAGATCAAACATAATTTGAAAGGCATGTTTGGATTACTGGAGATAGAATTGCAAAAGTCTTCTATTTTATATGATTTTTTATAAAGATTCATTGATCACTAATGCAATCCTTGAATTGTTAGTCGTTAGAAGACATTCTAATAGGTAGATTTGAGATATTAGGGTTTAGTAGTCTTGAAAAAGATGCTATTCTAACTTTAGGAATCTTACAAATTAATAAGACATGAGTAATCATTGATACTATTATTAGAAATTGATTATAGTAACATTCTTGTGGGGAA
Source organism: Combretum micranthum (assembly GCA_024138025.1). Classification (NCBI taxonomy): domain Eukaryota; kingdom Viridiplantae; phylum Streptophyta; class Magnoliopsida; order Myrtales; family Combretaceae; genus Combretum; species Combretum micranthum. Next base: position 72,149 of record JAMXBD010000412.1, read on the forward strand.
ATTGTTGTTTGGATGAGTTGAATAATATTGAATTATATATCTTGTCATTATTTTGTCTTGAAATTAATAAAAATAAGGTATAATTATAGTTTTAATAATCATAGTTAATTTCCAAACATTGTTTTACAGTAGATGATAGGAGATTAAGTCAATACTAATAGATTTTTCAATCTTTGTGGGATGAACCTAGTCTTATCAAACTATGTTATGAATGATCGGTATATTTGCCTATAAATTGATTGAAAGAAAAAATTTAAGCAATATATTTTGATTAATCAATCAATTAATTGACAACCAAGTAATAGCACATGCATTTCCTAAAATCGCAAACATACTTCATTTTCATTATACTCTTAGAATATCTAGTGCAACTACGTTACAAACACAAATAAGTACATAAATCATTAGAGACACTCACTCACCCATAGCTTTCAACCATCGTAATAGTCTTTAGGGAACGTGAGATTGGATTCAAAGTCCCTTGAAGAAGATGATCATAATAATAATAATAATTACTTACTTACTTACTTACTTACTTACTAGAATTTATCTAGAAAATAATCTAAATCTACTTTTTCTCATTATAGTTTCTTAGTAGGATAGTTTTTCTTAAAAATGCTATACCTTGGTCGTTTTATGTCTGATTTTAGCAAATGAGTAGCCGTTTCCATCAAAAGCTCTTTCCACTTTTGATATTATTTTTTATGTTTGGCAATGGGAATGGCATGAATCAACTCGGGTCAGATTCGAAACCCACCCCCCCTTCCTCTTGCTTCCCTTTATTCTTTCATTTTCCTATGCTTTTATGGCCTCTAATGTTATCAGATACTTATATCATCAAGGTCTTTCAAGAAGTTTACGTATGTTTTCTAAATAAACTTGGACCTACACTTAGGGCTATAAACAAGCTGAGTTGAGTAGAGCCGAGCCGAGTCGAGTCGAGCCAAGCCGAGCCAAGTTTTTAAAGGCTCGAGATCAGTTCATTTTAAATTAGCTAGCTTGAGCTGAGCCAGACTTTTTATTGAGTTTGAAATTGAGACTCGAGCTTGACTTATTTCATTAAATGAGTTTAAGTTTAAGCTTAGCTGAGCTGAGCTTTTTTCAAGCCTTAAATTTAAGTTCGAGCTCGACTCATCTAGATAGCTCATTTTTCATATTTTAAAACTAAAATATATTATATGTAAGTGTTGCTATAATAATATATATATATATTATATAGTAGTTTTTATTGTTTTGACTATGTAGTTATAAACAATATATCATACATAAAAATTTGATAAATCTGCTAACAAGTTACAAGCCTAGATGCAAGCCTGTTTTATGAGCCAGCTCACAAGCCTAAATTAAAGTTCGAGCTTGGCTCGTTTAAATAAATGAGCTTTATTTTAGGCTCAGGTTGGACGCTTTTACTAATCAAGCTCGAGCTAATTAGTGCTCGAGTAGCTTATGAGTAGCTCGACTCATTTGTAGCCTTACTTACAGTCCTCTTTTGTAATATGTGATTTAATGATTATGTCCTATTACCTATTATGAGAGTATATTATATATTAGGTTTTTGTTTTCTTATAGTGACTTCAATATATATATATCAAAGAACTTAAGAGTATCTCTATTTACCCTCTTAGGGTCTTGGCATTCAAAATAAAAAGGGGCAGAAAAGTCTTCCATATTCTCTTTTTACAAGTATACTTGAGTGTTATCATTTAGCTACTATTGCAACTTCTTATAACACAAAAAGAAAGACTTACAAATTCCCTTTTTAGACACCCTATAGGCTCTCGACAAAATCAAGGAAGAAAAAAGAAGTAAAAACATGACTTAATTATACTTTCCCAAAGTTTATAGATGGAGCTTTCTTCCCATTGTTCCTTTATGTAAAGGTAACCTAAGGTCTACTTTATATTATTTCTTTTGTAAGTGTGGTTTATCGTTAGAGTTCATTTACTTGAAACAACTAGTTAAAATTTTAGGAAACTCAAGTGTTTCTCTTCTCTTCTCTTCTAGGGTTTGGCATACTATCCTTCATTTAGCTTTGTTACTAAGATATTAGTGGTAATTATTCAAAATAACAAGAAAGAGTTTTAAAAAATCACTCCTTTTCTCTAATGCCTCTCGACAAAGGGAAGAAAAGAGAGAGTGGTGGCTTTCCTCTATGTAGTTTCTTTACGTTCATATTGATTTGAAAAAACTCACTCCTTTTCCCCAAGGCTTCTAGGCATAAGGAAGAAAAGAGGAGAGTGGTAGACTTCTTCTACTAGTTTCCTTATGTTCACATTGATTTGAGTAGTTTATATACAGCCCTATCTTAAGTGACCTATTATGCATGAAAAGCTCATGAGTCGACAAAAAGATTTACCTACTTACCTGTTCAAGCTTAGCATGGGTGGTTTGAATATGTGGAATCTTTCTTAAGCGTTTGTTAGAAAGGAAGAAGAGAAGATGATGAGTTGAGTTGGAAAAATGCAGAGCCGAAAGTAAGGCTTGTGAGGAACCAAGAGAGGTAGAGAGAAAGAAAGAAAATTCAAATGAGAGAGGGAGAGAGAGATTAACATGAGACGGAGTGAGCGAGAGAGTGTGTGTGTGTGTCTGTGTGCATGTGTGTGTGTGCATGCTAGTTTTAGGGGGAAGAAAGTGATTTGAGTAGTTTCCTTGGAAAATAAAAATAAGGACACATAGGTCATTTTCTAACTCACATTTGTACACTTTAAGTGTACTTATGTGGTACAAAAGGATATGAAAATCTTGCCCTTATTAGGTTTTCTTTCGCTTGTCATGTGAGATTATTGGGAAAGAAAAGAGAAGAAGGAAAGAAAGAAAAAGGGAAATGATTTGATATTGGGAAAGAAAGAAAAATACACTTGAGGTCATTTCTTATCCACAATTGTACACTTGTAAGTGTGCATGTGTTTCCCAAATGTGGCTTTAAGAATTTAAAGGATCTTGGCATTGAAAAGTGCATGCAATTGCCTTGGAATGGGATGTGGTAATAGTAGAGAGTTTTAGTTGCATCCTATTGATATTCTTAAGGGGGTTGGTTAAATGTTATTCGAACCTTCAAAAGTTATTTCCTCCATGTTAATGCAGGTGCCAAAAGTAGAAATAATTGGTGATATGGGGAGTTTAATCTAATTTCTTAACTTAACTACTAATTATAACCTAATTAAATCAATCTGCAATATTATGAAATTATGCCTATAAGTATTACTCTTATTTAGTCCAAGTTTATTTGTGGAACTTTCGTTCATAAAATCCATATGCAAGTTGTTGTTATTCGATAAGATATGTACTTATTTAAGTGATTAATCAAATGTTTAGTTTTGATATATTGCAAAGGTTGTTGATTTATCTTTTGGGATAATTGGTCTTAGTCAGTTTTTTAATCCTTAAACTTTCAAAAATTAGCATAGTTAAGGACACTTAACATTTTTATTAAAACCAAATGGGTGGAGTTCCATAATGCACTACTCAAACTTTTATATATGTGTTGATTCATCCCCTAAACTTTCATCTATGTGCAAATTTACCTCCTAAATTATGGAAAATTTCAACTCTTCTTAACTGTGTCCAATTTTTGAAAGTTCAAGGTATTAAAAAGTTCATTTTGAAATTTGAGAGGGATGAATCCACACCTTGGTAAAAGCTTAGGAAAGTAATTTGCAAATTTCCCTACAATTTTTTTACCTAATGATATAGAAATATGAAATTAAAAAAACACACACGCACACCTTTCTTTAAACAATTGATCTATAATTAATTCCTAATTCATCTTACATTGCTAATAGGATAAATCCAACTCAGATGATAAAAACAAAAAAGAAAGAAAAAGTGAAATATCTTATATATTCAAAAAATTAAGAAATATATACTGATGCACCTACTTATATATCTCATTGTGATCTCTTTCCTAAGGCTTTGATCATGTTGTGTCTTTTAATAACGTTTGATTTCTTCATTTGTGAATATATCCAACCTATTTTCTTACTCCTAACATACTTTGAAGCATAAAATTCAAGTTTCCATGCAATGCAATGAGACATGCCATTTGATTTCATCTCTCCATAACAAACTCAGACTTTTCAATTCAAAGTAATAAAAAAATGACAACATTAACTACAACAATAATAATATAATAAATCAAAAGCAGATAAGATAAGAATTCTATTTTATTGCCCAACATTTAAGTTATGAAATTGTAATTTTTTTCCTATTATTTCTCTATTATATTACTTAATCCCTATCTATTTTTATGTTTGTAAACCAAAAATAATGTTTAAAGTGTTTACAAAAATACTTTACGTATTCAAAGGATAAATTTTTGTCTTTTTATGGGAGTCTTTAAACATTATTAAAACATATGAGGGCCTTCTTTTATTATTGTTTTTTTTTTTTTTCATTTAGGAATTGTTATTTTATAATGAATGGAAAAGGAACATCTACCCATCTTCACTAAAAAAACAGGTGACTTCTCTAAAGTAGTATTCAAATATCGATATGATATATAAATGTCATCCACGTGATAAACAATATCATCTATCTCTTGAGGGTAGATATTAGATCTGATGTAGGAACTTTATCTATTTTTATAATTATCTACCTAAATTTAAAGGTATTAATTAATACCTACAAACATTTAAGATAGTTTACAACACTTAAATTAAGATAGTTAATTGCAAAATAGAGTAAAATTTAAATTGTTAATTATAAAAACTAGAAAAAAAAAATCAACAATCAAATTAACATTTTTAAATTTGAAGTAGTTATAAAAATGAGTAAAGTTTATGTGTGGATGAAGCATTAACCCATTTGTCAATGACATTACTACAAAAAGTTCAAACAATATGTCAAATGAATGACTTAAGGATCATGGAGAGTTCATGCCAATTAGGCTATCTTTTTTTTTTTTTTCACCTAAGTCAATCTTGTACTTTAGTCGGGTCATCTTAGTTAGTCCTATGGGGTCTTAATTGTCAATTTTAGTACTTGTCAATTGGATTAGTGAAAAATCAGCAATAGATTTAAGAATTATGAATCTTTATTTTAATTAAGTGTTTGAGATTTTGTATTCATTTGGCTTTAGAAGTAGACTTATAGTTTTTTAAATACTTTGACATTAACGAGTACTATATAAATATGTAGTTGCAGTGGTCATTACCTCTATTTGTAAGGTTGGATACTAATATAACTTAACATATGGAAATCCTCAAGTTAATAGGAATGAGAGGAGTAATGTGGTATTAGAAGTTAATAGGATAGTCCATAAAAGGGCCTAAAGAGGCCTTAGCGTCTTAAGCCTAACGATATTCCTTTAAGGCTTGTTTTTGTTGACATGAGTATTCAATGTGATTTTGATGAGACCTATAATACACAATTAACTATTTATTTGTTGAAACTACACTTAATTAGTGAATACATATATGTGTGTGTGTTTGCGCGCGCGTGCGCACGCCCTTTATGCGTGTTTGTAAAGTTTCTTGCAGGTTTTAGTAGGAACAGTGATTATCAAAGGCAAGCCATATCAAGTAGTCAAGGCGTGATAAAGCTAAAGCCAAGGCTCGACAAGCTAAAAAATGCCAAACCTATTATCAAGGGATTGGTCAAGGTGAAAACATGTCAAGAGATCAAGGCTCGACAAGATGAAGTCCAAGCGTGACAAGGCAAAAAAATGGACAGTGCTGATCGAGGGACACGTCGAGAGCTTGACGTGCTAAAGAGTTAAGGCACGGCATATCCTAAACCAAGGCTCAACAAAGATAAAAAGCTCACAGTGTTCGTTGCGGGTCACATTGAGGGCTACACGTAATGAAGCCTTAGAGCAAGATAGTTCAAATTTGAGGCATGAAGAAGCGTGCGTATGAGAAGGCTATCAAGAGCAAAGTTAGGGCGCGATACTTGTGGTACGACAACTTAATGTCTGAAGCTAATATGGCAAGAAAAAAGCCGTTGAAGCGCATTTAATGTTTGGCAGATTATAGACGTTATGTCTAACGTACTTTTGAAATTCAAAAGCTATTTATATACAAGTCCTAGAGATAAAAAAAAAAAAAAGCATATGCCAAAATAATCTACGAGCTCTTTATTACAATCAAACAAATCTTTCTTTTTGTTCTCTCGTATATAATATTTGTAAATCTCTTAGAGAGAGAAAATACACTCTAGCACTTGGTACAAATTTATTGCTATTCATTTAAGAGCACTTAGAGAGAGAGGAAATATTTTATTTCTTATTGTGTAATTGCTTATCTTGAATTAACTTTTGAAATTAATTGAAGTCATGGTGAAGATCTCGATACAGACAATTTATGGACTATAGAGAGCAGGAAGTGGGTAGAACCGTATGTTAAAATTGGCTTGATTTTCTCTAACTCTATCTCGTTAATTTATACTTTATATCTACTATTTATTTATCTGCTTCAAATTTATCAGTTCTTTGATTTGCTGTAATTAAAATTAATTATTTGGGATTTTTGGGCAAATACTCAATTCACTTCACCCCTCTCTTGAGTATTCCTGGGGTATTTTTAATAGGTACCAGAGCCCATCTCTATTATTTTTGTGCTTAATTGCCAAATAAAGTAAAGATCATGGCTTCGAATACGCTAGAATTTCTACAGGGGCAAGTGATAAATATACCTCTGCTTCTATGTAGAGGTAATTGCCCTTAATGGAAGTGTAAGATGAAAATCTTTTTAAAAGCCTAAAATAGATTAATATTGAATGTTATTGAAAATGGGCCTCTTAAAATTGAAGGAAAATTAGAAGTACATTATACAGAAGAGGATTGAAAAAAATTAGATCTAAATGAAATTTCAATGAATATTTTACATTGCGATTTAAATGAAAGCAATTTTAACAGAATTTATACATATTCTATCGCTAAAGAAATCTGGATGAGCTTGAAGAGACTTATGAAGGAACATCCAAAGTTAGACATACCAAAATAAGTCTTTTATGCGGTGAATTTAAAAATTTGAAAATGTTCCCAAATGAAACTATTGATGAAATGCATAATAGATTCATTAATATTATAAATCATCTAAGTGTACATAGGAAGAACTTTACTAATTTGAAAATTAATTATAAATTTCTTAAGTCACTTCCACAATATTGGGAAGCAATGAGGACAACAATAGAAGAAGCACAAGACCTCAGTACTTTGTAAAGAAGAGCTTCTTAGTGCGCTCAAAACCCATGAGCTCATCAAGAAACAAGGCAATAAAGGCAACAAAAAAGCTATTGCCTTGAATGCCACAAGACAAGAATCAGTGATGAAGAAGATGAAGATGAGAATGAAGATCTTGTCTTGATGGCCAGGAATCTAAGGAAGTTTATGAGACCCAAATCAAAGAAGATGGAGGATGACAACAGCTGACCCAAACATAATGGAAATGATGTGATTGTATACTTCAACTGCCAAAAGCCACACATCTAGTAGTACTACTAACTGCTTAAAAAGAGATCAAAGGAGGGGAAGAAAAGAGCACACATGGCAACATGGAGCGATGAGGACTCATCTGACTTAGATGATCAGAATGTATGCTTCATGGCCCTGAACAATGTGGTAACATCTCCCCGTTGTCCTTTATATAATGAATTACATTCTATGTATGAAAAAGTCTGTGGTAAATTAGTGAAAGCTAAGAAAAAGAATAACATGCTAAAACCTTAATGATAGAAGTAGGGGAACAATTAGAAAGGTTTCAGACTGATCAATAAGAGATTAAATCTAAAAATGAAAGGCTAAATGATAAAAAAACAATCTAAAAGTAGAAAATGAAAGGATAAATATTAAGTGTAAAAATTTGAAAAGTAAAAATAATGAATTAAAGGAGTTAAATGAGAAACTAAAGGTTGAAAATAATTTGCTAGACATTGAAATTAAGACCATAAAAGATAACAATGTTGCATGTGCTGATCTTTGTAAAAGTAAAATCATTAAAGAGTTGGAATTTTTAAAAAATAAAAATAAAATATTGAAAACTAGCTTTGATGATTCAAAGGCTACCATAGCCAAATTCACAAATGCAAAAAAAAAAAAAATTGAACACACTTCTTGAAAGCCAAAAGTGTGGTTCAAATAAATTTGGAATTGGCTATAGTGGTCAAAATAATCGCGAGTCCCACAAAACAAAATTTGTTAAAGCAACCTATGGGAGATGTAATTATTGTGGCAAAATAGATCATATTGCACATATCTATGCAATAAGAAAACCCATAAATTTGAATCATCAAAGCAAGTTTGTATGGGTTCTAAAAAGAGAAGTTTTTGTACCCCTTCACCAAAAAGGACCCAAACTAAAATGGGTACCCAAGAAGTAATGAACTGTTTTGCTGGGGTCTTCAAGTAGAAGCAATAAATGATACTTTAACAGTGATTGTTCTAGGCATATTATAGGAGACATATCTAAGTTTACATCAGTAGACTTGAAAAATTATGGGAGTATTATCTTTGGGGACAACAAAAATCAATCGCTCTAGGTGAAGTTAACATTCTTATTAATCAAGATTTATTTATTAAAAATATTTTGCTTGTTGATAATTTAAAACATAATTTGTTGAGTGTTAGCTAATTGTGCGATAATGGTTTTAAAGTAACATTTATTGCCAAAAAGTGTTCTATTGAAAGAATTGACAATAACCAAACGTGTTTTCAAGGATATAGACAATGAAATATTTACAAAATCAGGTTAAATGATTTTAAATCTTCAAACGAAACTGTCTATATTCAAAAATGACAATAATTAGTTATAACATAGAAAACGAAGACATGCTAATATGTAAATTCATTTAAAAACTTGTTAAAAAGGATCTTGTTAAAGGTGTACCAAAGATAAATTTTCAAAAAGATAAGATTCACTAAATATGTCAAAATGAAAAACAAACTAAGACTTCTTTTCAGTTTAAGATTCTATTTCCACTTATAAGCCATTATAACTATTGCATATGGATTTATTTGGTCCTACCTAAACCTTAAGCTTAGGAGGAAAAAAATATAATTTGGTTATTGTTGATAATTTCACTAGATATATATGGACTTTATTCCTTGCATCTAAAGATGAAATCGATAATGTCTTTTTTAGATATTGCAAGAAAGTCTGAAATGAAAAAGGTCTTAACATTATTACAATTTGAAGTGATCATGGGGGAGAATTTGAAAATCATAAAATGGAAATTTTTTACAGTAATTATGATATTGAACACACATTTTCAGCTCCTAGAACTTCACAACAAAATGGTGTAGTAGAAAGGAAAAACAGGATATTAATTGAAATGGCTAGAACCATGTTGTGCCAAAACAATTTACCAAAATATTTTTTGGCTGTTGTAAGTACTGCTTGTTACATTTCAAATAGAGTTTTCATGACACCAATTTTAAAGAAAATACCCTATGAACTTTAAAAAGGCAAAAGACCTAAGATATTATACTTCCATCAATTTGGCACTAAATGCTATATTTTAAACAATGGAGAAGAATAATTGGCTAAATTTAACTCTAAAAGTGATGAAGGAATCTTTTTAGAATATTTTTAACAAGTAAAGCATAAAGGGTGTTTAACAAAAGAACCTTGGTGTTGAAGAATCAATTCATGTTGCGTTTAATTTTTTACGTGATGCATGCTCAAATGATGATGTTGATGTTGTTTGCACTGATTTAAATATATTCTGTCTTGAAAATAGTAATAAAGAAAATAATGAACATAGATTGGATGTTGATGTGCATGAATCTAATAATCATGATCTACCAAAAGAGTGGAAATATGCTAAATCACATCCTAAAGATCTTATAATTGGTAAACTTTCAAATCATGTGTAAACAAGATCATCTTTAAGAAATTTAAGTAATCCTATTTTTCTATCTTAGTTTGAACCTAACAATGTTGATGAAGCCTTAAAAGATAAATTTTGGATGAATGCTAGGCAAGATGAATTAAACCAGTTCATAAAGAGTAAAGTTTGGAATTTGGTTGCCAAACCTAAAAATAGACCTGTTATAGGAACCAAATGTGTATATCAAAACAAACTTGATGAATCCGGTTTAATAACAAGAAATAAGGTTAGAATACTTATAAAAGGCCATAACCAAGAAGAATGAATTGATTTTAATGAGACCTTTGTTTCGGTTGTTAGACTAAAATCTAGAAGAATGCTTTTGGCATTTGCTACTTTTAAGAATTTTACTCTTTTTCAAATAGATTCCAAAAGCACTTTCTTAAATGGTTTTATAAAAGAAGAAGTCTATGTAAGCAACCACCAAGTGTTGAAAATAATGAATTCCTTGATCATGTATTTAGATTAAACAAAGCTCTTTACGATTGAAGCAAGCTCCTAGAGCTTGGTATGAAAGACTAAGTAGCTTCCTCTTAAACAACGGTTTTTCAAGAGAAAAAGTTGATACAACTTTATTTATTAAAAATCACAAGTCTAATACATTGATTATACAAATCTATGTTGATGACATTGTGTTTAAAGCTACAAGCATAAGTCTTATAAAAAGAATGTATTGAGTCCATGAAAAATGAATTTGAAATGAGTATGCTAGGCAAACTTAATTATTTTCTTAGTCTTCAAATCAAACAATCTGAAAGTGGAACCTTTATCAATGAAGCTAAATATATAAAAGAATTGTTAAAAAGGTTCAAAGTGGATAATTGCAAATCAAAACCAACACCTATGAGTGCAAGTATAAGGCTTGATAAAGATCAAAATGGTAAAAATGTATGTGAAAAGATGTATAGAGGCATGATAGGCAGTTTATTATATTTGACAGCCTCTAGACCTGACATCATGTTCTTTGTATGTGTATATGTGGGATTTCAATCATGCCCAAAAGAATCACAATTGAATATAATAAAACGCATTTTCAAGTATCTTGTAGACACAATTGAAATTGGCTTGTAGTATCCTAAATTTACTTCGTTTAATCTTATTGGATACTCTGGTCTGATCCTAACTTTGTTGGATGCAAAGTAGATAGGAAAAGCACAAGTTGCATATGTCATTTTCTTGGAAATTCTTTAATATCTTAGCACTCAAAGAAACAAAACTTGGTTGCACTTTCAATTGTTGAAGCTGAGTGTATAGCAGATGGTAGTTGTTGTGCACAAATTTTATGGATGAAAGAAACCTTGTTTTATTATGGTTTAAAGTTTGAAAATTGTTTCAATTCTTTGTGCTACTATACATACTATAAATTTGACTAAAAATCTAATTTAACACTTAAGGAGCAAGCATATTGAAATTATGCATCATTTCATCCAAGATCATGTTCTAAACAAAGATATCAACTTAGAATTTATAGATACAATCAGATTGCTAATATTTTCACAAAACTTTGAGTGAAAATCGTTTTTGCACTTTAAAAAGGGAATTAGGAATGATTGAGCAAGATGAGTGCTACATATTATTGAATCAAAGCTAATGTAGAACAAGTTTTTGGGCCAAACAGCTGCTAAATATAATACATGCCTAAAAATTTGATCTGTGCTTGATTTGATATGTTTCCGAGATGATTAATTTGATCATTTTTAAGGTTGCATAATCTGCATTTGTGATGATGATGATCTATTATGTTTGCATATCTGCTACATATGAGCTTAAAATGTGGTGAAAGTCTTACCATGTGGGCATTATATTGTGAAGTCCTCATGAACTGCGGCATCTATGGTGAAGTCCTATCTGAGTATAAGCAAGTGTGAGCTACATGGATATAGGCAAACTGGTGAAGTCTTATCTATGTATAGACAAATGCGTGAAGTCTTAGCTATGCATAGGCAAGTGGTGAAGTACTGCTATGGATATAGGCAAGCGTGTGAAGTCTTATTATGTATAGACAAGCGATGAAGTCTACATGGATGTGAGTAGGGGTGTTCACGGTTCGGTTAATCGATCCGTGGCCCTATTTTTTGATCCTAACATAATAATCGGATTTTCAATATCTTGATCCTAAACCGATCTATTATGAACAGTTAATCATTTTTTTCAATTAATTTTTTCGGTTTTTTATTTTTAATCGTTTAACATAATGGTTGTGCAAATTTTACAGTTAACCATATTTTTCAATATGTCCGTAAAAAAATTAGAGTATTTTTTTTGTGTGATTATATTAAAAACTATAAATTAAAAATGTAAGACATATAAAATAGTTATTAATATATATCGATGCTATCAAAATAATCATCATAATAGCCTTTTACTCATGTGTTTTTATCAACCTTGATCAATTGAGCTCAATACAAAATCTCAATGAAACACTACCATTCCAATTTTCAAACATATATGCATTTGTTTCTTCTTATCTGAATCATTCATTTTAACATAATTCATATTGATTATACTAAAAAAATAATTATATGGGTATATTATAAATTATATATATTTATAATTACGGATTGGTTAACCGAATCCATCTGTTTCTAGAATCTAAAAATCGAAACCAAAATCGAAAACCGAAAAAATTAAAAATACTAATCCTAAATCGAAACCGATGGATCGGTTAACCGTTTTTTTTAGATTGGTTTTCGGCTTCGGTTCGGTTATCCTAAACATTTGATTTTTTTGCACACCCCTAGATATGGGCAAGTGTGGTGAAATCCTACATAAATGTAGGCAAGTGTGGTGGGTCTTATCTGTGTATAGGCATGTGTGAAGTCCTATCTGTGTATAGGCATGTGATGAAGTCCTCATGTGTGTGAGATACTTTTAGTGAAGTCCTGCTGGCATAGGCAAATGTGTGAAGTCTTCTGTCAAGGCATTTATGAAGTCCTCTATATAGAGGCAAATATGTTCAGTTGTATTTTGTAAATCTATGCATCTCTCATTGCTTGCATATATTAAAATTATCATATATTTGTTTTTGATGAGTATAAAGGAGGAGAAGTATAGGATGCACGATTAAAAGCATGCATATAGTCTACTTTGATAGGGGGAGACAATGAGTAAATGACATATTAAGTGTATCCTGCATATCCTTAGAATTAAGCATTAGAATTTTGACTTAAAACTTGAAAATTTATTTGAAACCAAGATGCTTAATTAAGGGAAAGTATGCTGAAAAGAATATAAGTTAATCACGCCTAAATTGTCCTCATAAAAAAGGGGAGAGATTATTAAACATAAGTTTTTAATATGATTTTTTATGGGATAATATAATGCATGATTAACTATTTATTTGTTGAAAACTACACTTAATTAGTGAAATATATATGTGTGTGATTTGTGCGTGTTTGTATAGTTTCCTAGAGGTTTTAATAGGAACAGTGATTGTTGAGGGCAAGTCATATCAAGTAGTCAAGGCGTGACAAAGCTAAAGCTAAGACTCGACAAGCTCAAGAATGTCAAATCAGTGGTCGAGGGTGGTCAAGGCCAAAACAAGTTAAGAGATCAAGGCTCGACAAGATAAAGTCCAAGCATAACAAGGCAAAAAAATGGATAGTGCCAGTCGAGGTCCATATTGAAGGCTTAATGTGCTAAAGACTTGAAGCGCAGCATATTCTAAACCAAGGCTCGAAAGATAAAAAGCTCACAATGTTGGTCGTGAGTCATGTTGAGGACTCGACGTGATGAAGAATTAGGGCGCGACAGTTCAACTTTGAGGCATGAAGAAGCATGCGTGTGAGAAGGCTGTCGGAGGCAAAGTTAGGGCGCAACAAGTATTTGAGGTGCAATAGCTTAATGTTTGAAGCTGATATGGCAAGAAAAGAGCCATTGAAATGCATTTAATGTTTGGCAGATTTTAGATGTTGTGTCTAACAAACTTTTGAAATTCAAAAGCTATTTATATACAAGTCGTAGAGATCAACAAAAGAAGCATATGCCAAAATCATTTACAAACCCTTTATTGCAATCAAATAAATCTTTCTTTTTGTTCTATCGTATATAATATTTGTAAATTTGTTAGAGAGAGAAAATACACTATAGTGCTCAGTTCAAATTGATTGCTATTCATTTGAAAGCACTTAGAGAGAGATGAAATATTTTATTTTTTGAGTTGTGTAATTGCTCATCTTAAGCTAACTTTTGAAATTAATTGAAGTCGTGGAGAAGACCTCGATAGAGGCAATTTGTGAACCGTGAAGAGTAGGAAATGAGTCGAACTCCACGTTAAAATTGGCTTGATTTTCTCTAACTCTATCTCTTTAATTTATACATTATATCTATTGTTTATTTATCCATTGCAATTTTATTTGTTCTTTGATTTGTTGTAATTAAAATTAATTATTTTCGATTTTTGGGCAAATACTCAATTCACCTTCTTCTCTTAAGTATTCCTAGTGTATTTTCAGTTTTCTTTTGAAGGCCAACTATAATGTAGCTTCTAATTTTGGCCACGCAGGTCTTCTACACTCTAAGATTATCTTTTAAGTCTAGAGCAAAATATAATATAATAAGGAAAACACCCTAAAAAAAGGGTAAAAGCATATTAATCGTGCATGAAAAAGGTAATGGCCTAAAGCATAAAATATTTACAAAGTTGTTTTTATTTTAATATGTAAAGACCCGGCATGTATTATATTAAAATATGACATGTCACGTCTCCCAACCATGTATAATATACGGATATATTATACGTACGGTTATTTGAAAATAGAGTGTTTATGTGAATTGGATGTTCAACCTGTTTAGATACATACATATATATATTATATATTTAATAAAAACTACTCAACAAGGAGTAGATACTTTAATATAACAACATATAGATACCAATAACTCGGTATCCTAAAATTTATGATCCATATATTACATACAATATAAGGAACTTGAAAAAAAAACTTTACATTACAAACTTGGACTTGTAAACAAACCAAGTCTATACCATTACAACCTTGAAAAAAAAAAAAAAAAAACAAAGCTTGGTCTAGTTCTCTTTCCAAGGAAAACAACACGGTCGGTCTAGGAATCTTAATTGCCATACTCATCTAAAATGTCTTTAAAGTCTATCCCATAACCTAAGGAATCATAGAACTCATCATTTTCAATACCTAAAATAGTAAAAGTGAGCCATGGGCCCAGTACACAGTAATATAAGCAAATACAAGGTGACATACGGTGACATACGCTCTTGAACGAATGCAAGGCATTCATAATTTTTTTATTTTTATTTAAATCAACAATACAAAACTGGAGTATTCAAACTCTAAATTCAATCCTAAGGAATCTGGGGTTTCTGAATAACCGCAACTGCTCAGGGGGTTGATATAAGCAGTCCAAATGCTTATATCTCTATTATATCTTCATAAAAAAAAAAAGTATTTCATTTAGAGTTTATAAACCATTGGCAATTTTACTTAACTTAATCTATAATATCACCCAGTTCAATCATCCTCGTAAATGTGAACTAAATCATTATATCCTTTTAAGAATAAGCAAACGTTATGACAATACGATATTCCTTATCAATTACCTGCCGAGACACTAAGAAAGGTCATTGCATCATGACTAAGTGGCCTAAGCACCTAACAAGGTTGCTGCTCCCTAAACTAGATTAAATAAAAAAAAACACAACCAATTGAAATAATTTATAATTCCTCTTTGATTAGAATTGATCTAAATTATGCTTATCATAAGCAAACAACAATCAAAGTTACTGTGTAACTAGAATATTTGATAAAAAAACTAGTAGACTCTTTCAACAAAGATGGATTATCTGAAATAAAAGAATTCAATTCATATAAAATAAAATATTAACTTTAAGCAAGTTCTAAATTCTTGATTAAAAAAAAATAAAACTTGAATAAAACTAAATTCAAATCCTTCATTTAATAGTTATATAAACATATATATAACATTTTCCTTTATTTTAAATTTTAAAAAATATATATTTTTATATAGAAACAGGGCAGGGTACATAACCTCCTGCATGGCCATGCTGGGCATGAAAAAGTGCCCAAAACCAATGTTCCCCTGCAATTTGCTTAGCACAGGCATGTGCACGCCTGTGCACAGGGTCTTGTTGAGGTCGAAAAAACGTCAAGTGGCTAAATTTTAGTCTACATAGGCACATGCACGCCTGTGCTTGAGCTCATGTAGACTAGGAAAAGTAGGGCAGTGACTTTTACGAAAATCCCCTGTTTTCTTTATATATTTTTCTCAACTTTTACATGTTCTAGATCAACTTAAACTCAACAAAAACCATATACAATCCATCATATACTCCCAACAATACCAAAAACATAATTAATCCTCATCATTCACATCAAACAACTTCAGTTATCACTCATCAAGAATCAAACATCATTCGTAACTTTCACCTTCGAAACAACTTCTTGCACTTAAAACAACACACTTTAAGAACTCATCAAGTCCTATAAACCAAATTATATCACTAAATACTATATACCAAACATATGGGAATCATCAAAATCATATTTAGACCATAGAGTCCCATTAAAAAAAAAAAAATCATTCTTACATGAAAACAAAGAACAACTAGCCATAAAAATATACTAAACTTACCTTAACTTTGTAGAGGATGAGTAGAAAAGATTTCTTGGTGACTTGAGCAAAAAAAAATTGATTAAGAAATTGGAAAATGGAGCTTGGAATTTTCGATGAATTTAGGGTTTGTTTTTGGTCTGTTTTGGATTTAATAATTTGATAAATTGAGTTGTGTTTGACTTTAAAGGTAGATTTTTCAGTGGAATATAGGCTTGTTTTTAGGCCTAAATTTGGGTCTACTTTAGGCTTGGTTTTAGGCTTGTTTTGGGATTATTTTTAAGCTAAAATTTCTACCATGCTTTGGGTTTTGTTTTGTAAAACTCAAATTTAACATGTATTGAAACAACAATAAACACTAATATCAATCACACTAACTCATTATATTTATTTTTAACATATATAATAATCAACCATATTTATATATAATCAATATATTTTAAGCAACTCAAATATATATAGCATATTTTCACCCAAGTAATGTCATACGCTACCATTTGTGATTCATACTAACATATCAATTTCCATTTAACTCGACACTAACGAAATTTTATAATTTACTCAAATCAACACATATATATTAAATTTAATTTTGTATTACGAATTAGGCTATTTCATAATACATTATGAACTATTCCAATCCGTATGGTATTATAGCTTAGTAGCATTACCGATAGTATTCCAAAAGGCATGAACAAAAAGAAAAATCCAATGACTAGAAAAGATAAAATAGAACATAATCATTTTCCATTATATGATTTAACACTTATAACTTAGAAAAGGTAATATTTCTTGACACTTATTTGAAGGATAATAGTTTAATGAATCTTGATATAATGGTCTCTCTTGTAAATACATAAGGTATATTAAGAAAAAAAGTAAAAGAAAACATCATCTACTATAAAACAAATTTTCTATTTGATTCATTAACATTTTTACTTCTATAATCAGGTACCTTACCATTTGCCTTTTTTTTTTTTTAAAGTTTTTCATCTTTTAATTGAGTCATGCACCTATTTAAAAGGTTTGAAGAGAAAGGAAAAAAAAAAAAAAAAAACTCTATCAAGTCCAAGTCTATTGATAACTTTTCTTCATACCACTAGAAACCATACAAGCTTGAAAAATATCTATTTTGTGAATAAAAAATTTTCCATAAAAAGGTTTTGATGGAACCATTAATCAAAAGTGTGGAAGGACTTCTTTTAGTCATTTTGAAAAGTTTGGAGGTCTCATGTAGAATGACTATTAGATAAAGAATTCAAATAGGTGGAAGGCTCAAATATAAAATATAAAAAGATAATGGCTCATAAAAATTCATAAAGTAGAAAACCATCTATCATTTTTACCTTTACATTCTGAAGTTACATTTTTATTATCAAATGAATCTATTAGGTCTTTAAAAGATACTTGTTGAAACAACTAATGCTATAAGATGAAATATTCTAGATTGTGAAATTCTATTTAAATTTTATTTCTTTGGCCATTATAGTGGGAGCTTGGGGATTCGAAGTATCTCTTACTTGAAAGATTAGGGGAGATGCCATTAGGCTACAAGACCATTGGTAGATGAGTTTAGTAATATTAATTATGGTTATTTTCTCCTTTAATTTTATGCTCTTGCATCCATCCATAGAAGTTGTGAACATGAACTGGCAATTGTATTATGTAATAGGTAATAAGAGCGCTTAATATGATTTTAATTTAGGCACTAAATTGCTTAAGTGCAGGTAAGTGGATTATGGACCAACTAACTATTGTGAACAAGACGGTCCTTT
Organism: Combretum micranthum; assembly: GCA_024138025.1. NCBI lineage: Eukaryota > Viridiplantae > Streptophyta > Magnoliopsida > Myrtales > Combretaceae > Combretum > Combretum micranthum. The sequence goes on from JAMXBD010000412.1 coordinate 90,355, forward strand.
GAAGGAAGTGACAATCAGGTCACACCGATTAAATGGGGCATCCTCCCAAATGATTATCATAGACCACTTGTAATGATGACTATCAATGGTGATTAACCCAAGATAGGATGACATTAAAGCTATGATCACACATACACACACTGTGTGTGCGCGCGTGTGTGTGCGCGCTCGTGTGTGTGTTAAGATTGTGCTATTGATGCATAAATAAGAACGTTTGAGAGTAAGTTTACTTGAGATATCAACAATATGAGTGTTTAAAGAAAGGAATCAACATGTCACCAAATGATTGAAAGAAGGTATTTGTTGAGAAAAATTAATAAAAAAACTATCCAAATGTTAATACCTTAAATGAACTTTGTGAAACATTCATATACTGTTTAGTTCACTTTATAAAAGGTAGATTCCTCCTTGTAACCACTCAAATTATTGATATTATAAATAAACTTACTCCTAGACATTGATACCTTCTAATGTGATCTACTTAAATGAGATAACAACTAATTAGCTATTGAAGTAGCATCAAGTTTGTGGGGACTTCTATGGTTTCATCAATGGGACATACCACCTCATCATATACTCATTGAAACGATCATAACAGTTTAATATATAGGTATTTTAATGGTTTGATTATAAATGGATATATATATGAGTCACTTAATAATTTAAGAGACTAGTCTAATAATAAAATGAACAAGACCATAGAATTTTTCCAAGTATTGTCCTCTTTTACTCACTCCTTGTAGGACCTTATTTTTTAGGTACAAAAGTAAACGCATATTTCTAGATATGACATTCAGTAAGGGTATTAGAATAATATTAGCAATTAAAAGGCTCTACTGTATAGGTAATTTAGAGTGATTTTAAGTAGTTGAAAATTTTAGTCAATTTATACTCATGAATCATAATGTTATCAAATTTCACATAACAAAAGTCATTGTTATACAAATTGGAGAAACAACATTTATTTATAAATGGTATGGGTTAATAGTAAGTTTTTACCCTTACATGTTCATGTTACAATATAAGTACGTAATAAACTATTCATTGCTCGTGTCTTAAGATTCCAAGATGTGACGATTTATAAAGATAATTTCTTAGAATCGATTATTTCGTGTATAATTGACCAAATCTAATTGTTATTAAAAGAAGTAACCATCATTAGTTAAACACTAGTACTTTCGAGGTATATAACTCAATCTATTTGGGATCTATGCAAGGAGAATTTGTAACCTAGGCAATTATATTAAAAATCCATATAAAGATTTCTTCGTGCTTCGATTTTGCTGGTAGAGGATTAAAGTTGTTGTGCCTTTAAAAAAGGATTGTGGGCCTACAAAACAAAGAAGAAATAAGCGGAAAGTAGATCTCCACAATAAGCAAGCATAGTTTGATATATTAAGAAAGTATGTCCTCCCACCATAGTAGATTTTAAGATCTTAAGGTAATAAGTTGGATAAATATAATTGCATATTACTCAACCAATGTGAAGTTGGATTATTAGGTCTAAGTTCTTTTAAGGATGATTCAAAATATTGGTTTAGCTGTGCATGAGAAGTGACCAAGCTATTACCGAATAGGGCAACTTAATCTACCTTTGCGAGATTGTCCCAAAGCCTAAAGTTGGTTGGGTAAGGCCTAAAGGGTTTAGCCTGTAAGCCAAAAAGGTTGGTTTGGATGTAAGGAAATCATGTTCAAAATAGTTTATCAACAAATTCTAGTGCATCTTGGTATCTTAAAATTCTACTTTTATGAGGAGATGATAATGGTTGATAAGTGTTAAAAGATCATTATTCATAATACTTATTTGATATGACTTTGTATAGATTTGATGTGAATTTACTAAGAAAAGGGTACTTAATTGATTAATATTTGATTTCAGGGTTTAAAGATGATATTTCAAAGATTTAAGGATGATCCAAGAAAAAACGGGATAAAAAATTGGCAAAGTATACAAAAGTTGATTTTTACAATGTACATAACATACAACATAGGCATGTACATGCTAGTGTTCAAGGGTGAAAAGTGACGAGAAACTACTCTAAAATGTGCCTAAGAAGTGTATAAGGTTGTGTTGATGGAAAGAACTTGATCAACGAAGGAATTGAAGAGTTTCCAAAGTACTCTACCATGAGTACGGTTATGTACATGGTGAGGTACATTGCAGGACGGTTACAATTCTATAAATACTCATCCAAACCTTTTAGTTTATTATCCTTTCACATTTCACAAAACCCTTGGAGAGAAAAGAGTTTCCAAGAAGGAGAAATTGCTTTAAATCCATTGAAGATTGCATGACAATTCAATGGTTCCATTGTTTTATGATGTTTAATCTTTACTTCTCTATATTTGTTGTGTTTATTGTAAATTCTATGGAAGAGTAATTCTTTGTACCCTGAATCTTGTGAAACCCTAAATCCAAATGATTTGAATTTGTTTTTATTAGTGAAAAGTTTATGTTTTGTATATATTCATGTGTTTTAACTTTCTTGTAATTGATTTATGCGCAAAGTCGATTACTTGTATGATTCTTGTTAGATAGAAAGAGGTTTCATCTAATGAGATAGATCTTCGTGAATAGAGAGATTACCTGTTTCATTTAGAGATAGAGAAACTTTGAATTTATGCATAAAGATTTCATCTTTATTTAAGAATGTTAATCTTTAATGCAATATTTTATGGCGTTAGTGAGAGAGAGGTCTCCATTATCTCATGAAAGATTAGGAATTGATTAACTCGAGGGAATAATTGATTTAATTGTGTGACTTTGCAGTGCAAAGCATAAATAATTCACTAATCAATCTTTTGTTGTGATACATTAGGGTTTAGGGTGGATCAAGATAAATGGTATGTCTCTTGATTAATTTTTAAGTCGTTAAAGCACAAACAATTAATCTTAGGGTTTGATACTTTAGTTAAGCATTAGTTAATCATAGATATTGCTTCATATTTTAGGCTAAAGAGTAGAAAAAGGGTAATACTAGTAATTGTTCCTTATATCCTTGTGGGCAACACCCGTTTTTAATCCTATGCTACTATAGATAGGTATAATTGCCTAGTTTGATTGTAGGAGTTAAATTGGGTTTATAAATTTTATAATTTGATACGATCAGTAGTAGCACAACAATGGTTTATTTTTACCTGATCACTCTTATTTATTTCGTTGATTTTATTTTTAAATAATACTATAATGCCATGGAAACGGCTTGATACCTGTTCACTTCATCATAAATTGTTTCACCTTTATTCCTTTTGTTGCATTTTAACTTCAAAAGAGCAATTTTATCAAGAATCTTAAATACATAAAATAATGAATAAGATTTCATAACTCAAACATATGAGAAATGATGAAGTTAGATTTTATCTTTTCAAAAGTTCCTTTATTAAAATCAATATATTACAATATTTACTCTCTATATCAAAATGTAACCTTGTCTATCAAATACCTTAAGAGTCCTCCACGCGTGGAAAATTTCAAAGATCCAGAGAAATGTAGTTGTATTGTTAAAATGTAGGCTAGGCAACAAAAGTCACAAGTGGATGAATCTCATGAGATGGGAAGAAATGAAGTAAAGTATTAATGGATGCAACATTTGTCTCATTGCCATAAGCACCCATTCAAAACAAGGCATCAACACATATCTTAATCTCACCCTTCTCAAGGAGCATAGAATTAGAATCATTTTCATCCATCTTACAAGGCTTGCTAACAATCTTGACATCGTCTGTATCCTCCTCAATTGCTAGTTAACATCCTTCCTTGTAATTGGTCCATATCTTCATCTTCCTTGTCGCTATTAATGCTAACACATGATGCCTTCTAAAATGAGGTTACTCTCAGTAGTTATATAGGTGAGGAAAAGGGTATGTGATGACACTATAGGGAGGAGCGCAGGTACCAGCCTTAGTATTTGCAAGGCATTGTTATATGAGGCATGAGAGGTACCAACCTTCATACCTTTTGTCATAAATAAATCTTTTTGTTTTAAGGATGATTGAAACAACACCAAACAATAAAAAAGATTCTATATAATCGCTAGTTCAATTTGATCATTTTAATTAATTACAAAATATCTCAAAAAAAAAAGAAAAAAACAACAAAAACACATAAAATTAGCAATTAAATAGCCACATAGATTTGGTAATGAAATTTAATGAAATCAATGATGATTACAATGATGATTATGTTACTATCCTAGACTAGTCTTGATATTTTTCACTGATAAAAGCCCAATCAATCCATAATCCAACGTCCAGTTACAAAGAATAAGTCCAAAATGGGCAGCCCATTAAAACATACGACCACAATCCAATGTTCAATTACAAAGAATGAGTCCAAAACAGGTAACCCCTCAAAATATACGAAACATGCATAACATTTTATGATGAAAAATACTAACAGAAAATAGTGTACATATCTTGCCTTAGCCATACAACAAATGGGTCTTGAAGGCAAAGGTATGATCTCTCTTCCTCCTTAATCTTTGAATCTCTGTCTACAAGATTTAGGGTTTCACTTGTTACAAGAATGAAGTAGTCAAAGGTATATAATGATTTAAGAATTGTAATTTGTTAAATGTTTCCATTCTAAAAGTTAACTAAGGGTTTATTTTCTTTCTTGAATGATACGAGGTAAAGAAAAAGCAAGAAGGGATTAGGAAAGTACTGGAATTCGAATTACATAATAGCTTCTAAAATAAAGAAGAAGGAGGAAAGGACTCGAGTTAAGAGATCTAAATGTTTTTTCTAGCTATGGATTTGTTTACTTCTTCATGTCCTTTTATAATGCAACTCTAGCCAGTTCGTTGGTAACTATGTAACCCAGATCTATTATTTCGGTTTGCATTGTTGAAGCCATTTATTATTTTTGATAACTTTGACTTTCTAAGCTGTCCTCTAAATGCTTAAGTCTCTACACTATAATCTTTCAAATATTGTGGTAATTTCCTATTTCTTTGAGATATAACATGTTGCTCCCCGGAAGAAAAAGTTACATTGTCCTCAAGTTGAAAATGTGGGTATTCTTGAACAAAGTCCTCTAAATCAATCCAAGTAGCATCCTCAGGTAATAATGCTTGCCATTGATCCAATAATTACTTCACTTGATGTCTCTGTCTGAGTATTACCCTATGATTCAAAACTGCTAATGGTCGTACCAAAAGATGATTTGCCACCGAATCTGATGGTAATGCCATTGTGTCCCATTCTTCCTCAAAAGTTTGTTTGAGTAGAAGTGCAAGAAAAACAAGATGAATTTTACATCCTTCTTGTAACTATAGTTATAAGCTACATGACCTATTCGAGCTAAAATTGGAAATGGACTATAAAAATGTCTAGCTAACTTCATAACAGGTCTCCCTTTCAATGATGAATTTCTATAAGGTTGTAGCCTTATATAAACCAAGTCACCCACATGAAGAGATTTATCAGATCTGTGTTAATCAGAAAAAATTTTCATCCTCAACTAAGCTTGACTCAAATTCTCCTTCAAAAGTTTTAAAATATCATCTCTCTGTTTCAATTCCTCATTCACTGCTTCAATAGAACTAGAATTCTCAACATAATTAGCCACTTTAAGTGGTTCTCTTCCATATAATACCTCAAAGGGTAACATTTTAGGACTAATATGAAAACATGTGTCAAAAAATGAATTCTGCCCAAGGCAAGTACTTAGGCCACAAAATTGGGCAATCCATGACAAATGCTCTCAAATAATGTTCCAAACAATGATTGGCTACTTCAGTTTGGCCATCTGACTGCGGATGGCATGCTGAACCAAAATTAACTTTAGTCTCACTTAATAAAAATTTTTCTTTCTAAAATTTGTTAGTGAAAACTCTGTCCCTATCGGTAACAATTGAAATTGGAATCCCATGTAGCTTGATCACCATATCTACAAAAAGCTCAGCTACTTTTACTGCTATATAAGAAGCTAAAAGCAATCTAAAATGCACATATTTTGTAAGTTTATCCACCATGATAAGAATGATCGAATACCCTTTTGAACAGGGAAGGCCAACCACAAAATCTATGGAAACTTCTTCAGATGCTTTTTTAGGAATGTTCAAAGGTTGCAAAACTCCAGCTGGTGATGTAATTAAGTACTTCACTTGATGGCAAACATGGCATTATCTAATAAAATTTTCCACTGCAGCTTTCATTCCTTCCCAAAAAAATGATGCACTTAAATGCTTAAAAGCCTTCAAAATTCCTAGTGTCATGCTGCCGGAGAACAATGGAATTCCCAAAGTAATTTTGGAATAACAAGAGTATTGGGTAATAAGAAAATTCTATTGCCCAAAAATGAAAGACTATCCTTCTTTATTAATGGCCATTTTAGTGTTTGGCTCGTAGTACAAGCTTCACTCAAACTCTTGTATTCACTACTATGTTCAGGAAAGTACTTTAACTCAAATAGATAGTCTAATGATGGAACAGTAATAGCCAAGAAGGTTTGATATGATATATGTAATTTGGAAAGTACATCAGCAACCTTATTTTCACACTAGGCTTATATTGCACCTCATGATCGAAACCTAACAATTTTACCAAATATTGTTGCTGCTTTGGAGTTTGTATTGTCTGAGTCATGATTTCTTTCAAGCTCTTTTGATCGGTTATAATAATAAAATGTCGTTTGAATAAGTAATGAAGCCATTTTTTAACCGATTCAACTACTTTCATAAGTTCCTTACATATGCTTCCCATTTCTGCGATCTCATGTTTAGCTTCTTACTATAAAAAGCTATAGGCTGATGACCTTGATGCATAATAACTCCAATCCCAGATCCAAAGGTGTCTGTCTTTACTATAAATGTTTCTATAAAATTTGGCAATGCTAAAATAGGTGTTATAATTAAAGTCTGTTTTAAAGCTTGAAAAGCCATCTTAGCCTCCTGGTTCCATATAAAAGAATCTTTCCTCAACAAATTTGTCAATGGTGATGCTATGATAGCATACCCTTTGACAAACCATCTATAATAGCCGTACAAACCTAAGAAACCCCTTAACTATTTGGCTGATATTGGTGTAAGCCATTCCTTAATGGCTATGATTTTCTCCTCATTAGGTCATAATCCATTCGCAACAACCACATGTCCTAAATAATCAATGTTGGTTTGTGCAAAAGAGAATTTACTTTGTTTAACATAAAATATATGTTTTCATAAACAATTCAAAACCTACGACAAATGATCATCCTGAGTTCTACTGTAAACAAGGATGTCATTTAAGAATATAATGAAGAATTTCCTCAAAAAAGGTCTGAAAATTTTGTTCATAATAGACTAAAAAGTCACAGGGGCATTTGATAAAATGAAAGGCATAACTAAAAATTCATCATTCCCTTCATGAGCATGAAATGTTGTCTTATGAACAACCGATGAAAACATTCGGATTTGATAGTATCTAGCTCTTAAATCTAGCTTTGAAAACAAAGTAGCTCTCCATAATTCATCCAGTAAGTCATCGATAGTAGGAATTGGGAATTTGTCTAGTACTATAGCTTGGTTCAATGCTCTGTAATCTACACAGAACTGCCATGTCCCATCCTTTTTTTTATTAATAAAAATGGGAAAGAAAACAGACTTGCACTTGGCTGAATTACCCCCGAATCAAGCATTTCTTGCACTAATTTTTCTATTTCAATTTTCTAAAAGTAAGGGTAACAATAGAGTTGGACATTAATTGGCACTGATTCATCTTTTAGATGAATATGATGCTGGACATCCCTTAAAGGAGGTAGTGATGAAGGAGTTGTGAAAACTTCAAGAAATCTACACAACAAAGCTTTTGCTAGTGGTATCTAATGGAGAACCACTCATCTAAGCCTTCAAATGTTAAAAATATACAATCCAATCCTCCTTTATCGATTTCTGCGATGTAGCTGGATTAACAAATTTAGCAGAAAGCTGGTTAATCCCCTTCAACATTACCCCATTTTCCTTGAACTTAAATGACATTGTCAAATTAGAATAGTCCATTACAGGACCTAAAAGCTTTAACCCCTCCACTCCTAATACTAAGTTAGCTCCTTTTAAAGGCAGAACATAACAATCAAAATGGAAAATAATATTTTGGATTATTACTTTCACTTACTTACAATAGCCTACACATTCCAAGTATTCCCTATTACCAACCATTACTTTGAATGGTTTAACTGCCAAAGTTGGTAACCTTAGCTGCTTTGCAACAATTGCCTATAAGAAATTATGAGTGGTACCCAAATCTACCAGTATAGACAATGAATGAGATTTCATTTGTCCATTCATGCCAAAAGTTTTGGGATCCATGTTCCCTGCCATAACTTGATAGCTAATCTTAATATCAACATCTTCATCTTGTTGTACAGTTGATGGCACTTCGTTTTCTACAATAGTTGAATGTTAATCCTCTAGCTCTTCATCTGAATTTACCAACAAAAAAAAATTTGCCTTACAAACATGATTTTTGTACTTCTCATCACATTTATAACAAAGACCTTTCTCGTGTCTTTCTATCAATTCAACAGCTGATACTTGCTTTATAGGAATGGATTTCTCCTTGATTTCCTTATGCTCCATCGATTTGCTACTTTGCTCTACTATTGCTAGAGTGGGTAATAAAGGCTTTGTATTTGACTTCCATGGAGTCATTGTTGCTTGTTTGGACTGAGTTTTCGAAAATTGTGAAATGATATTCTCAAATTTACACTCATGCAATTTTGCTAAACTAATATCATGCAGTAAACTTGTTGGTTGAGACGCCGGCATTTCCTATTGAATAAGAGGTTTAAGCCCTAATATAAAGCAACTCTTCAAAAATCCTTCTAATAGACCTTGAATTTTGTTAGACAATTATTCAAATTCAAGTTATGTTGAAGCAACGATCCTGTTTGAACCAATTTGGATAGTTTTCCTTGATAATCTCAAAAGGATATGGTCTAAATCGATCTCTAAGAGCATTACAAAAGCCATTCCACATATCAATTAACTGGTTCGTGAACATCCACTGAAACCACTCATAGGCTTCCCCATCAAAATCAAAAGAAGCCATCTTAACCCTCTCCTCTACTAGAACATGACGAAAATTGAAAAATTGAGTGGCTTTGAAAATCCAACTATTTGGATCACCATTTAAAAATCTTGGTAACTCCAATTTGATTGCTTTCGAGTAATGAGAAAAGCCATCTTTACGCTGCTCATCGAAAGATGATGAAGATGGTTATATACCTACATTCTGATTTCCATTATTAACATTCTGAGCTTGAAAAGATTGTGATAGCATTTTAAATTGATGCATCGATGCTTGCGTATTTCCATGCATAGCATCTTTAAAACTCTAGAATTCACTCATCACTTTTTCAATAGTTGCTTTATTTTGATCCAACTATTCTTGAAATTTTACTAATGCTCTAATATTTTCAGCCATTATCACCACAAATTCAATGAAAAGCACCAATTGTTACTATCATGGACCAGTCTTGATATGGCTCACCAATAAAAGCCTAATAAGTCCACAATCCAATGCACAACTACAAAGAATAAGTCCAAAATAGATAGCTCATCAAAATATACGACCACAATCCAATGTTCAATTACAAAGAATGAGTAAAAAACAGGCAACCCCTCAAAACATACAAAACAACCACAACATTTTAAGATGAAAAATACTAAAAGAAAATAGTGTAAATATCTTGCTTTAGTCGCACAATAAATGGTTCTCGAAAGCAAAGGTATGATCTCTCTTCCTCCTCAATCTTAAAATCTCTGTCTGCAAGATTTAAGGTTTCACTTCTTAAAAGAATGAAGTAATCAAAGGTATATAATGATTCAAGAACTGTAACTTGTTAAATGTCTGTTCTACAAAGCTAACTAATGATACAAGGTAAACAAAAAGCAAGAAGGGATCAGGAAAGTATTGGAATTCGAGCTTCACAATAGCTCTTATAAAGAGAAGGAGGAGGAAAGGACTCAGGTGAATTGAAAATTTTTTCTAGTTGATGATTTGTTTACCTCTTTCTGTTCTTTTATAATGTAATTCCAGTTCCAGTTAGTTGGTAACTGTGTAACCCATATCCGTTATTTCGATTTGTAGTGTTGAAGCCACTTATTATTTTTGTTAACTTTGACTTGTTGAGTTGCCCTTTACATGCTTAAGTCTTGACAATATAATCTTTTAAATGCTGTGGTAATTTCCTATTAATTTGAGATATAACATATTTCTAATAAAATTGGCAAGGAGATTAAGTTTAAGTTCCAAAATTACCCTGTATCCTTGCCAAGTTATTGAGAAAAAGTAAAATCAGATCGTATACTTTGAAATTTTATTTCACGAAAAAACTAATTAATACAAATGCCTTATTTATTTCAATGAAAATATTTCTCAGGAAAATATCTTTTTGTTCTTTCATGTTTGTTTAAAAAAAAGGGTCAATAAATGGAAAATGTTTTCCCTTATTTTGGAAAACATACACTTAGTCATAGCTTATTTTTTAACTAAGGAAAAAAAAAAACTTTTTCTAAAAAAATTATACAAATCCCGCTGGATAAAAAATAATCCCATAAATAGACAACTTGAACCCATCTCTTGAATATACAAACTCTTGTAAGTGGTCGAGCTCGTCTCTTCAAGAGACGAGTTTAGACAGGATTAGTGTAAATATACTAAACTCATTTATTGAATAGACAAGGTTAACCACTTACAACCTTTTAGTCTCTTAAAGAGCGAAGGATAAAATCAAACTCGTCTCTCATGAGGATGATTTTACAACACTAGACTTGTCTAAAATTACAATTATTTTCATCTTAGTGGTATTTTTATAATTTTTTTTAAAATATCAATGTTAATTTCCTTTTCCTGCTTATTTTGTGAAAAACAACTTATGGATATAAACATGTAAGTCATTTTTCTATTGATTCACGAGCTCATCTACTAATAATTACTATCTAAAGACATTTATTATTAATTATTTTAATATTTTTTTAGGTAGATCTATTTCTTATTATAATATATGTAATTTTTTTTATTATACTTAAAATACATGAGCCATTTTAAAGTTATACATATAAAGAAAAATTATTTTTATAAAATTAGCTAAAGATATTGTGACACAATTGTCTTATTATCATATATATAAAACCATGTGATAGTTGGCGATGTGCTGTTTTTAATTATGCAATATCTAGTCAAACGGGACGGGACGAATCGGTCGATACACTTTAGAGTTTAGAAGTACCGGTTTTGACATGATATTAAATACCAGCAAATAGTAAGATTTGGTTTGACATGATATTAAATACCAGCATATGGTAAGATTTAGGGATCCTATAGGGTGACCCATCCAAATCCACCTATATTCCTATTATTGAAAGATATATAAGTAATTTAAAAAAAAAAAAACCAAGGTGCAGATTCCATCTTAATAATATTGAAAAAAATTAGAAATCTTAATAATATTGAAAAAAATTAGAAAGTTAAAATTTATGATGGTGAATAGTAGTAGTAGTAATAATATTTAAAAAAGTAATTACTCATGCCATCATCTAAACAATTTCATGTGAACATAGGTTGAATCCACTTGGATTATCTATTATTTTTCTCTTTTATTTTAGAAATTCTTGTTCTCCTCTTTCTCTTGTGTAACTGTATTATAAAATAGATCTTTACAAAAACATGGTTTTACGTTAGTATGAGTACATTTTTTCTTTAATAAATCAATTCAAAATGTATCGAAAGAAAAATCAATTCAAAATGACGTTCATTTATAAGGAATTTTTTATTATAATTTACTGATTGTAAAAATGAAATTATGATAAATATAAAAAGTATAAAATGGTAAGGAAAATCAAATCACTATAATTAGCTATTTTTTTTAATATTAATATCACCAAGCTGAGAGACACTCTTATGATTAATCATATAATAATTTAAATATTTTATTAATTTGTTTTGTAAAATTTAATTTGTGAAAATCTATAAAATATATTTTTGTAATTAAAATTAAAATTTATAATAATCTTATTATAAATATCTTTTAATGAAGAGAGTAATTTGATACTTTTATATATTATATAAACTCTGTCCCCATCAATTCGTATGTGACTAAGAAATAATATGATGATAATAATGTAAATCGTCATATATCTTTTTTTTTTTTTTAACATTTAAGTCATATAGTAAAAAAAGTTTTAGATATTGAGAATATGTTTTATGTATATCTGTTTTATTATTAATTATCCCGTTATCATTGTTACATATATATGCGTTGGCCCATTTAGATGTGATATATATGAATATATATATTTGTATCTTTTCCCGTAAGCAGAGTGTTGAGAGCTATCAAAATAACATACAAAAACCCCAAATCTATCAGAGCAAGAGCGACTTGCTCTCATCTCTATCTCTCTTTATCTCTCTCACTTCGAATTTTTGATTTCGATTCAACACAAAAACGCCCAGTTCCTTCCATCCTGTTATCGATTGAATTCCATACAGGCTAGGGTTTGCTCAACCGATTATGCCGAGGAGAAGAGACGAAGACGAGGAGGAAATGGATGAGGAAGAAGAGGATTACGAGGGGCAGGATTTTGAAGAGGAGGAGGATGATGAAGATTATAGCGGTAAGGGTGGAAGTGGAAAAAAGCGGAGGAGATCGGATTTTTTTGACGATGTGGCGGAAGAGGACGAGGATGAGGAGGACGAGGAGGAGGACGATGATGATGATTATTTTGGCGGCGGTGGCGGTGGCGGCGGTAAAAGACCGAAGGCAAAGAGGCGGACAGGGTCTGAATTTTTCGACCTGGAAGCACAAGTGGACAGTGATGAGGATGAGGAAGAAGAAGAAGGAGAAGATGGTAAGTTTTGATTTTTATTGTTTATTGGTTAGGGTTTTTTGGATTTCGATGTGTATATGAATTGAAATTGATGGTTGGTTAGGTTTTTTGCCTTGTTGAATAGCGTGAGATAGGTTTAAGGTTACTGGTGTTGTGGGATAATTCAGAGATTTATGTAGCCTGCTGTCTGGGTTAGTTTAGTGCCTGGCATTGTTTTTTGGTTTGACGTCTAATAGGGAAAAGGTAAAAGGACCTTCGCGCAACTCTTATTATCCAAAGAGATATGACTTTGTGCTTTAATTATAAGAAGAAGGGGGGGAAAGAATTGACTTTACTTTTTGTAATTATACTGGTTCATAAAATCTTGCTTTGCAGACTTTATTGTAAATGAGGAATCCGAGTTGGGGGATGAGGATGGTAACAGGCAAATGCACCGTCGGCCTCTGCTTCCACGAGAGGAACATGAGGAAGATGTGGAAGCTCTTGAAAGAAGAATTCAGGCGAGATATGCCCGATCGAGTCATACAGAGTATGACGAGGAGACGACAGAAGTTGATCAGCAAGCTCTTTTGCCCTCAGTTAGGGATCCCAAGCTATGGATGGTGAAGTGTGCGGTATGGCAGTTAGACAAGTTGCTTTATGTATAATAATGCAGATTTGTTTTCATAGTTTTTAGTTGTCATGGTAGAGTCCAGTTCTTGGCGTATTGAATCAGCAACATCATCATTCTTTATCTTAGATTGGTCGCGAGAGAGAGGTTGCTGTCTGCTTAATGCAGAAGTACATCGATAGAGGAGGTGAACTTCAAATTAGGTCAGCTATAGCACTTGATCATTTGAAGAACTACATATACGTAGAAGCTGATAAAGAGGCGCATGTGAGAGAGGTAAGCTGACAGGAATAACATATGAAAACCTTCCTTGGCTGATTCTTGAGCTTTCTTGTAGTTTGTGATGCCTGCATTGTTTTATGATTTGTGCACCAGGCTTGCAAAGGAATGCGCAACATATATGCCCAGAAAATCATGCTCGTCCCAATTAGAGAAATGACTGACGTGTTATCTGTGGAAAGTAAATCAATTGATCTTTCGAGGGACACGTGGGTCAGAATGAAGATCGGGAATTATAAAGGAGACCTCGCCAAAGTGAGTATTAGGTCCAAAAGTTGTTTCACAAATTGTGTATCTTCATTATTCCTGTGCAAGCCATGTATATGAAGAAAATTATTATTATTATTTACTTGTTTTACTTGTCTTGTTTGCTGCAGGTTGTTGATGTGGATAACGTGAGGCAAAGGGTTACTGTGAAATTAATACCAAGGATTGATTTGCAAGCCATTGCCAGCAAATTGGTACTGTACCATCATAGGCTTAAAGTTTTAAAATTGTCATTTGGGATGTTGGTTGGCCAATACAGTTGATGTTCTACCAATTACTTAGTAAAGTATTTCTGATTTACTGGGAAGCTCATATATTGTTTCAGGAAGGAAGAGAAGTAGTAAAGAAGAAAGCATTTGTCCCTCCTCCCCGATTCATGAATGTTGATGAAGCTAGGTGGTCCTTTTTTTTTTTCTTTGTTTTCATCTTTTCCTTTCCAGAATCAGTAGAAAATTTCCTTATCAATCATAATGATAGCAGTTTTATTTCTTTCTGATGGTGTTTTCCAGAGAGTTGAACATACGTGTGGAGCGTAGAAGAGATCCAATGACCGGTGATTACTTTGAGAATATTGATGGTATGATGTTCAAAGATGGGTTTCTATATAAAAATGTATCCATGAAGTCAATAAGCTCTCAAAACATCAAACCAACATTTGATGAGTTGGAGAAATTTCGAAAGCCTGGGGAAAGTGGTGAGGGGGATATGGCGAGCTTGTCAACTTTATTCTCAAATCGGAAAAAAGGCCACTTCATGAAGGGTGATGCTGTGATCATCATCAAGGGCGATCTTAAAAATCTCAAAGGACGGGTTGAGAAAGTAGAGGAAGACAATGTCCACATTAGACCTGAAATGAAGGGCCTTCCGGTAAAGCTAAAATGAAACCCAGTTACTTTTCCAGTTTTGTACTACTGTATAAAATTTCAGTACTGATAAAAAATTTCCTGTCGATTTCCTGCTTGTTATTGCAGGGTACCTTGGCTGTCAATGAAAGAGAACTCTGCAAGTACTTTGAACCGGGAAATCACGTTAAAGTTGTCTCTGGTTCCCATGAAGGGGCAACCGGTATGGTTGTTAAAGTGGAACAGCATGTCCTCATTATTCTGTCGGATACAACTAAAGAGCATGTAAGAATTGCATCCTGTTTTCAGTTACCCTCCCCCAGCCCACACCCAATTAAAAAAAAAAATTAATAAAATAATAATATTTCTTCAATTTCAGATTAGAGTATTTGCAGATGATGTTGTTGAAAGCTCTGAGGTGACATCTGGTGTGACGAGGATTGGAGACTACGAGCTCCATGATTTGGTGCTGCTCGAGTAAGTTACATGGGCTGGCTCTTGCAGGGGGTCTATGGATGGTGACACCAGACTTCTGGCTGGGTCATCCTCCAAAATGGCCTTAGTTGGACAATCTTTCTTCTGGTATTGCTTGAGGTTACCATGTTTGATTTGCCTATTTTCTTTGATTGTTGCAGCAATACAAATTTTGGTGTGATAATTCGTGTCGAAAGTGAGGCTTTTCAGGTTGGCATTTTTTTTCTACATGATAATTCTTTATTTTTATTGTCTTTTGGTCATACGTAGGGATTTCTTCTTTCAGGTTCTTAAGGGAGTTCCTGAGAGACCTGAGGTGATAACTGTCAGACTAAGGGAGATAAAGTCCAAGATTGATAAAAAGTTTAGTGTTCAGGATCGATGCAAGAACACTATAGCAGTGAAAGATGTTGTTAGGATTGTAGAGGGTCCATGCAGGGTGAGATCCTTATTTGATCCTGGTTCAGTTGAATTACATACTATACATCTGTTGAATATTATTTCCTGTTTTAGTTACTAGTTGTATTATATGAAACACATTTGTTGAATTTTTTTTTCTTATATTTTTCTTTAGGGGAAGCAAGGTCCTGTTGAGCACATATACAGAGGAGTTGTCTTCATATATGATCGTCATCACCTTGAACATGCGGGTTTTATATGTGCTAAATCCGTTTCCTGCATTGTTGTCGGAGGTTCACGAGCAAGTAGCGGTGACAAATATGTAATTGTTTATCGACTTGCTGAGTGGTTCTTTTTTTAGGGAATGAGTACCCTTACATTTCTTTTTATTATTTGTCTGTTTTGTCACTCACAAATTACATTCTTAATGATAGGGCGATTCGTTTTCAAGATTTGCCAATCTCAGACAGTCGCAAATTCCACCTTCTCCACGACGATTTTCCAGAGGCGGTCCCCCCTTCAACTGTATGTTCTTGCACGATGTTATTTTGATGCAGCTATCTTTATAATTTATTCTTTTGTTGTTTCATTTTATTTTATGAAATGAATATTTTGTGCTTTAGCTGGAGGAAGGAATGGAGCTGGAAGAGGCCGTGGCCACGATGCCTTGGCTGGTACTACTGTAAAAATTCGGCAAGGCCCTTATAAGGGGTATCGTGGAAGGGTAGTGGAAGTCAAAGGTCAATCGGTTCGGGTTGAACTTGAATCACAAATGAAAGTTGTCACGGGTAAGTCTCAATGACGACAAAAGAGAACTTTGTTGTTTTTTGTTCTGAGTGTTTGGGTCTTGTTGCTGGAACATTTCCTGATTGAGTTACAATGTTATCATTTTTGACAGTTGAACGGAACATGATTTCGGATAATGTGGTTGTCTCCACACCGTATCGGTATGTAATTCTTTCTTCTGACTTATAGATTCTTACTGGAATTACTTTTTAACTATTTTGCATAATTATTGAATTTTTCTAAGAAAAATTGTTAATTGCAGTGACTCACGATATGGCATGGGAAGTGAAACGCCTATGCATCCATCTCGCACTCCGTTACATCCCTTCATGACTCCTATGAGAGATCCTTCAGGTTTGTTCCTACCTTTAAGCCTCAGGAGATATTACCAGTTAATAATTTTCTTCTTTATTATTCTTTTTTTAAGGAGTATTATAATCGTATGCTTAATTTGACGGAGATATACTGGGTTCTGGCTAGGACAGTAAGAGTGATCTTCATTCTTGGGAGTTATTGGTGTGGAATAGATATAAGAGAAAGCCCTTTTTCTGTCTTTGGTCTTTTTGCTGTATTTGGACTGTGAGAAACAAACAGTTTTCAGTGATAAAAGTACGGGCTACGGGCTATCTAGTGTTAAACAGGAGTTCCATATTTTTGCTCTGAGTTAATTGGGCAGCCTTTTGTTGCTCTTCAAGGTGTCATCAACTTAAAAAATTAAATCTCTTGGAAATAATATTTGGTCATGGGTGGTACTCTCTGCACGCTTTCATGTTTTTATATTTATATAAGCCTTTGGTAGAATTTCGAGAATAATTTTAGTATGCTTTTATATGAAACTGTTGTCTCAATTGGTTTACTACGGGATGGGGCAAACTTTCTGATCTCATATGTCTAATATATCTGTTACTTATGTTCTGGGCTTGAATTCTAGTGTTATCAATTATCATAGGTTTGTTCTATGGATATATGCAGCAATATTGCCAGAAAAATGGCACAATAAAGATTATGTACCTTGTGATACATATTGCTTATGTAATGATCACACTTCTTTTGTTAGCTGGGTACTTTATGTAGAGGATTAAGCAATGTAAAATTGTGTTGCTTTTCTGGATTGGATCATCCATATTCTCTATATTACTGCTTCATTGGTATTGGATGTTTGATGTGAAGGAGTGAGATGATGTGAGAGAAGGGATTTGGTTTTGGGATCGGTGGGAAGGGAAGGGAATGGGAAGTTCTTGTGTGTCTCTATACTTTGAGTTCTTGCACTTTTATTGCTTTAGTGTCATTGTAGTGTGAAGAACCCTATTTCTTGGTCTGTCTATGGAGGTTCCTAATGGCTACACATGTCAGGGTAGTAGTAAATTAGAGATTTAGTTATCCTTGTAATCATGTGAGTCTGTGATATCTCAGCTAGTCTTGTGCTTATCATTCTCAACCATCAGTTTCTTAATTCTAAAGCACAATTTGCATTTTTGCAGCAACTCCTATACATGATGGCATGAGAACTCCTATGCGTGATCGAGCATGGCTTCCTATGAGTCCACCTAGGTATCTGACTTTTCACAGCTGCTTCATCTGACTGAATTGCAATTACTTATGGTTGAATTATGCTGATGCACCTACATTCTAGAGGCAATTGCAGCTTAGATATATTTATTAAGTAGATTTTTTCAGTGTTGGTTGTGGGGCGACAAGTTTTCATCTCTCGTGGGTGCATTGATGTGTAATGGTGTTGAAAAGTATCATTATCCCATTGCTGTTAGGGATTTCTTCTCTCTCTCTCTCTCTCACACACACACACATAATTATAGTAGTAGATGTTTGGCCCATAACCGTTTTTTTTCAATGTTATATTGAAACATAAAAATAATTTGAAATTAATTATAGATGATGATTAAATAACTTGCTTTAACCATTTGCTGAAAGCAAATTATTGAAAATAAGAATGACAACAAAATATATGTTCCATTTTGGTCAGCTTGGTCTAGTGTCAATGCCTATAGGATGATTTTGAATGGGTCAGGAAGTCATAGTTAAGCATTTGAAATAAAATTTAAGAAGTATCCAAAAAATTTATCTGACACTGCATTATTGATGCTGGAGAAGTTCATGCTGCTTTTGTCTACGTTACTAGTAACTATTTATTTTTGTGCAATAGAAATTTATGGCTACAGATAGAATTTCAGTTTTCTGGGGTCTTTTGTAGGGATGACTATGAAGAGGGCAATCCTGGTACTTGGGGAACCAGTCCACGATACCAGGTAATATTTTGTTCTCATTTCAGACATCAATATATATATATATATATATTTTCCAACTTTCTTAAATTTTTTCTTTTTGTTGTTTTTAGCCTGGAAGTCCTCCTTCACGAACATATGAAGCACCAACACCTGGTTGGGCCAGTACACCTGGAGGTAGTTATAGTGAAGCTGGCACACCGGCAGAAGCAAATGCTCCAAGCCCATATTTGCCATCAACTCCTGGTGGGCAGCCCATGACGCCAAGTTCAACGGCTTACCTACCGGGTACCCCAGGGGGGCAGCCAATGACTCCTGGAACTGGTCTAGATGTTATGTCGCCTGTCATTGGTGAGTGCCACCTCTTATATGGAATTGGTTGCTAGTATTTGAGCTTGCCTAGTTTTATATAATTATATTAGAAACCTTTATTTTAGCTCTGCACTTAGCTTAAGGCACTAAATTTTCCAAGCTTTGGTACATGTACCTTGGCTTTCTGTTTCAGTTTCTCATGTTGAAAAGAATCATCCAAACATTTCCCAACACTTCATGGCATTTACCTTGGCATTCTGCTTCAGTTTGTCTTGTTGAAAAAAATCATCCAAACATTTCCCAGCACCTCATGGCATGGCATTTACAATTGCATTTGAGGAGTAGATCATCTATCTAAATTTATCCTACATGGCACCTTTTTGTTTTAATAGGTTTCAAATACTTAAAAAAGGTCATAAGCGGTACTAGGTGAATCTGTGAACTTTATTTGTTTAATAAGCCACCTCAACTGTGAGTTGCCATTATAATCATTCAGATGAAAAAATTTATTGGAAAGAATTTTTTAAAATGGAATTGCACTGCATTGAGCTAGTTTGCTGCCTGGGTGCACTTGCCCCAAATATGGCTGAAAGTTTCTCTTCCACATCCTGGAAGGGACCAAAACCCCACCCCAAACCCAACCCCCCCCCCCCCCTCCTTCTCTCTTTCCTCCTCTTGGGGGTGTGTATGCACACGTGTGTGTGTGGAGTAGAGTGGTGCTTGCCATTATTTTGGTTCTTCTATAGGAAATGAGCTGTGTGATGATATGCTTTCTTATTTGCATGAGCTGAGCCCTTCGCTTGCTGCTGACAAAATGACGTCATTGTTGTTGCAGGTGCAGAGAATGATGGGCCGTGGTTTCTTCCGGATATTCTGGTTAAAGTATGTAGATCTGAGGAAGAGGGAGTTGTTAGGGATGTTCTTCCTGTAAGTATACTGAATTCCTTTTTATCCTCCTGACCTTTCTACTCCTTATATAGAAAAGGAGATTCTAATCAACCTGACTATCATTGACATCCAATTGAATAATAGCTTATTCCTAAAACTGAATATCTTATTAATCGTCCTGGATGGTGATAGTTGGACCTCCAGTGGAGTAATATCAATATTTTCAAAAAAATCTTAGCGTGTCTGATTGTGGTACATTATTGAATCTTTCTTTATTCAGGATGGCTCCTGTAAAGTTGCTATGGGCTCGAATGGCAATGGGGACATTGTCGCATTTTTGCCCAATGAAATAGAGATAGTGGTGCCGAAGAAATCTGACAAGATTAAAATAATGGGTGGTGCATTACGCGGACGCAATGGAAAACTCATCGGTGTTGATGGTTCCGATGGAATTGTAAAACTAGAGGACAACCTTGACGTTAAGATATTAGACTTGGGTATCCTGGCAAAGCTAGCATAGCCTTACCACCGATTAACATTAGCTTATTCTGTAGTGCGTTGCATATAATTCTTGTATTACATGGCATAGAAATTTTGTAGGAAATCCAATTTAATTATGTCAGTATATTATGGTTTTTTCATATTTATTTTTCCATCTTAAATGTTACCTTGGTGTTGTGCTGCTGCGATTTGCTTTATTCCCTCTGTCAAGATTTCTATGCTTTGCTACGCACTTCTTTTCGCGGTTGGGAGTTAGAGGCTTATAGTATACGTTTGAACTGACTTTGTGAGTCCTAATAAAGTAAGAACTGCACCCGTTGTGCAATGTTGGTCACAATGAGTTGAAAGGTGTCCAATTGCTCATTTTGACCTATTTGTTCGGTTTGGCTACAATGTGATGATGGTTGTCAATGGGACGTGAAAAGAATCATCCTTGCATAAATGGGTTGTAATGGGACATTCATGTCATTAAAAGATGGAGGCACGGTTTTCGAATTTTATATGCAAGGTTTCATATTCATTTGCTAAATGAGTCCACGGGCTAATTTTGAGAAAGTATATTTAAGTTTGCGAGAAGTAATCCATCTAAACATGAATCTTAATGGCCCCAAAGGGGGAAAAAAAGTCGAGTAAACAAAACTATGGATCTTAGCTCTATTAATGTACGGAAATAGCCTTTTTGTTTCCTTTTTTGCCCAAAAGGAGAATGTCATTCATAAACATTGAAGGTGGGAGTTGATGCCTCATTCCAGTGGACATCAGTGATCAATGGATCGAGACCGACGCTTGAGAAATTTAACGCCACAAATGATAGGTTTCAATAGCTAGCTATAACTAGAATCAGAGCAACAATTAACATGCTCTGTTTTTCGCTGACGTTTCTATGCTCATACAATACCACCTATGCATGCTCTGTTGGAATGAGATTTGTTAACATGTTAATTTCCACAAGGTCAAAGTTATGCCAATTAACAGTTCAACAAGGATCCGCAGATTCGTTACAAACTGGACCTTCTTGTCACGTCTTCTAAATGCACCAACATAAGGTTGGACGGAAGGTATGTTCCTTCTTGTTTGCTGAGAACTCAGTTCGGGACAGTGTTTAGTAGCTAACCATCAAAAATTTGTGATCCGTGTTTCTTTAATCCTCAACTCTTAAAACCATTTCAGTTTTGTCTCTTGGCAGCGTAACTGTGCGTGTTCAATCGATTCCTTTAGCCCAACATAACTAAACACAAGGGCATTTTGAGCATCATCTTTTTACACGGGCCGCTACGGAGTAGCTTGCCACTTCCACATTATGGATCTAGCTTTTGGGATGCTGTTATTACATGCCAAATTATCCTCCAAACAGCTTTCGCCACCTAATTGGACGAGATAGGAGCGTTAGTGTGGCGCACAGCTGTAGACTTAAAAAATAATTCACCTTTAGTATTCTCATCCGGATAGCATCCTAGCTTGTTGTGGGCTCCATTAACTTTTGCAAAGATAAACACTATGGAATTTCAAAATTACAATAGGGTGTAGCGGACTTATTTGGCATGAGCATAGGACCTGACCTAGCTAGACCTATTGGATCTCAGTGTAAGAGTTAATGGCTCTTGAAATGGACAGACCTGAGAAAGGTATAAAACCACCGAGGGCTCATTGGCCTGGTTTAGGTCTAATTCTTGCCATGCTTATACATGAAGGACTTTCTTTTAGCCGGTCACTGCTAGGGTTCAAAAGGGAGGCCTCGGAACGGCAATTGCCTGGTTTTACAGGGCCAATATCGTGTTGTTGATCTTACCTGATAGGTCGAGGTATAGTTAAACCCGGCCTGTGATCGTGTCTAGAACTTACTAATTATAGTCTTTTAGGAAACAACTGATCCAAAATTTTTTTTTTTTGTGGCCATCCAACTGATCAAAATTTATGGGGACATCAAGCATGGTTCTCTAACGAGGTTAGAACTAGGGTTGGAAAATAAACAAATAGTAAAGAGTTTTTGTTTCTTTCTTGAAATGGTTTGATTTGATCATAATAGAGAAATAGTTCATGGTTTGGTTTGAATAGACCCAACCATTATTGTTTAGAAAAATCAATGCTATGATGTTAAATGTAAAATCAACTTATCAGTTATAATGAGCCGTATTCATTTAGGTACAAAAAAAGAAAAAAGAAAAATTGAACTGTATTATTCGGTTCGTACTTAAAAGAAAAGCCGAATTGTATAATATGGTTTGACTTGATTGGAGATGCAAACTGAATCAATGCGCACCGAGCCTACTTTTAATAAAAACTAGGGATGCAACCGGACAGGTCATTATGAGTACTCGACCCGCCTAATCTGCTAAAAACCCTATGAGGTTGAACCCTATCGAGTTATGGGATGGATTTAGTAAAAAATTTTGTGACCCTAAAGAGTCACAGGTTGGGTTCGGGGTTCGGGTCATAGTTGTGACCCTATAGAGTCAGCCCGACCTGCTAAATTTATTATAAAAAAATACAATTTCAAAATTTAAAATTTAAAAAAAAATTTAACAAACATTAAGATTTGTCATAACTTGCATATTATCAAGTTGCTATAGGTAAGTGAAATTTTTTTTTAAACTTATGTAAAATGGTAGAGGGGCAAGTAATATTATCATTACCAACTTATTATTGGGTTGACAATTAAACATTAGATAATATGTCAAAAGAATAAAATTTTTCTTATTTAGAACAGTGTTTACATTTGCATTACATTTGATTACATATTTTAATATAGGAACATAAATGCAAAAAATCGCATCTTATCCCACTCCAAAATTAAATAAAAAAGTATATATAATAAAAACAAAAAATTGCAAAAGAAAAAAAGTATACATCACATATATACAACTTTTAATATTATATCATCTTGTTATTATACTTTTTCGAAGGTATTAATATAGAATATGCAATATGGAAGTAATGTTTATATTGTCTTCTTTGTCCACTTTGCAAGAGCCTCAACATAATAAAAATGAAAAAGGAAAAAAAAGAAGAAGAAGAAGAGTGAAAACGCAATTGTGTCGGCATAGTGGGGCAGGTCAGGACTATAATCCTATAGAGACGGGTTTGGGTATCGCATACCCTATAGAATCACGGGTTGTGTTTGGATGACCTTATAGAACTAGGTCGGATTCGTATACCCACTCCGGTTACATCTCTAATAGAAACTACTTGTTTGTTTCCATAAATAGGAACTGGAATCGGTTAATGGGACAAGTAGTTCCATTTCATGGATTTGGGCTTGTGGACTTGTAAATATAATTTTTGCTTTTGTAAACTCAATTACATAAATATTTCAAGACATGAACCGACTATTTATTTCCTCCTAGAACTTTTGCGATACTAAACCATTTTGTAAATTACAAATTCAACTTGTACATCATTATTCTTATATCGTAAAATTAAAAACGTGAATACTGTTTTGCATGATCGAAGCACGTTTCTCAAATAGCAAATCTTCGGAAAGAACCTTGTGTACAGGGGATGCGAAGCCATCTCGAAATTTTATTAATATAAAAATTAAATGGCACAAATATAAGAGGTGGACATGAAGCCTTGTTTCTGTTACATGAAACCTGGTCTCAGGGAACATGACTAAGGAAGTACTTTTCCTAATACACATAATTTTAAAGAGGGGAAAAAATTATTATCGTTACCCTTATATAAAATATTCAAACAAGAAAAAGCCATATAACGATATCCATAAGAAATGGAATTATGTAATTTTGTCATGTTATTTAAATTGATGATGAAATTGCTATTCAAACATTCCCACCTTGCCTGTGCTTTAGAATTAAGTCAATTAGGCTTCCACTTGACTTGTTGAAATCACCGAGGTAGTCATCTTTGGTGCTAGACTTTGTGCTAATTTTCAACACAGGCAAGCACTTCAATGAACAATGTATGCTTGTATTCAATAGTGCTTTATAGATTTTCTCAAGTAGGATCCAACCTATGCTAGACATCCCCTATAAATTTACATGGTTTTAAACAATTATTTTTACAATATTTTTCACCAAAATTTGTTAACGTACGAATGATCAAGCATACAATATATTACCATTTTAGTAGGTGGCATTTTGAAATTATAAGTGGATGTTCTATCCTTAACACGTAAATTCAGCATGTGATGAGTATAATGTATTGTAGCGCCGGCCTCTTAGGGCCTTTATACTAAGCACTTGAAGCCTAGAAGACTAGTTGCCACGTTGTCCCCAAGTTAGAGATAAGGCTAGGTGAAACCCAATACTTACTGAAAATCCATATTATCTATATCATTGCAGACGTATCTTTATAAATATATAAACTTTATTGCTATGCAAGTATGCAAGCCCAAACTCATACGTTGATGTGTTTACATATTAAAGTTTATTTAAAATAAAAAAATTGTAGCATTATTCTCATGCTCTTGAATCCCATAGCAGAGTCTCATTCTTCCATGCTAGCCTTATCTTTTGTACCTGAAGTTGGAAATGTTAACCCCGTAGCTCATTTTTGAATCCAGTAAATGTAAGATAAAACAAACAATAACTATAGGTAATAGAATCCCAATATATTTGTAAGCATATGCAATATATCATCTGCAATGAAATATCATGCCAAATGCACGTGACATGCACTGACTAGTATCTTAATTGAGCATTGACTCTTAAGTAACCTCATGAGTAACATGTAGGCTCAACCAACAAGAACGGCATATAATGGCACAAAATTAAATTGTGAAGAAATTAACCTGATGGGATTCCCATAACCAAGAAGAACCTAAAGATTCAATAACAATGAAAGCGATTTATAAGTGGCTTAAGCCGAGAGTGCAAGTCTACATGCTTTAAAACCGAGCTTATAAAAAAAAATTTTCGAAAAAATGAGCTTCATTAAATTAAGATCCATTGGTTTAAAATAAATTAGGCTTATAAAAATATGGCCATTAAGCCTTTTTTATGTCATGCCATGAATGCAACAATGCAAGCACAAATAAATAATCCAAAATTGAGAATATATTCCAAATGATATGATAATAGATCTAAATAATCATAACGTTATACTGCTATTAAAATGCCAAGATTGTTAGTAAAAATACTTGATTTTGTAACTATATTAGTTTAGCATTTCTACTATCCACAAGCCATGTTCATTAGTATAAGCATGCATGCAGTACCAAATAAATTTAATAAAAAAAATTATTAAAAAAACATGTCAAGTATCAATACTCCCAATCAGTACATAGTTAATTTGTTGAGTTATGTAATTTACTCAAGTGAAGTCACATTGACACGGATACAACAAGCGAGTGACCTACTATTTTTCGACCACAATGCAAAACAAGTAAAAAGTAAGGATAGTTACCTGGATGAAGTGAAATCCTTTAATTCTTAAGTTCAAAAGGGTCCTAAATATTGTAGTCCAAGTTAGTATACTATAATTAATAGCAATGCTTGCTATTTTATATTTTTTGCATTTCTATAAATTAATTTTGAATTAGCAAAAATCATTACGTATGTTATTAAATGTACAGTCTCAATATACTAAGTAGTTGAACCAAATTAGCACAATAAAATCACATAAAAACCCTTTAATTTACTCTATCCTGATTCGCATATCTTGTTTAAATTGTACTTAAGTAATGATCCATATGTATTTCAAAATTTAATATATGTCTAAAACCACATGAGTGCCCATCTATAAAAGTATATTTTATATGTTCACAATTATAATCAAAATAATTCCAATATAATATTTAAATTCCTCAACTTAAATGATTTCATCATTTAAGGATATGGTATATCTAATTCCCTACTGCAACTAATTCGTTCAAAATTAAAGACTTGATAATAGCAACTTCTATTTCTTTTGGTTCTTGTCATCTTCTATCCTATATTCTTTAACATAATTACTTTGTTTTGGCCCTTTATATGAAGATGGGGTGACTATAATAAGTAAAACGAAAAGTCTAAAACCTTTGAAATCCCACAAGTATTTCCATGCATATCCAAACATAATCATGTGATGAGAGATAAATTACAACATAATAAATAATGTGTAGAGAGAAAAAAACTTCTATTCCCTATCCAAGTTGTTTTGGTAGGCTTCAATTGCCATTTGCACATTTTCAAACTTTATTATTTATTTGTAATCGATTACCAGGGAAAGTAATAAACTCACGACTATAGGCTTAATATAAAGGTGTCCAATCATTATTTATTTATTTATTTATTTTGTAATGATATATTTATCCTTTAGTGTTTAACAATCCTTTAATAAATATCGCGTAAGTCAAATAATATTTTTGGCACATTGCCGTGGACAAAAGGTTTGGGTTTATATTATATTGGCTTTAATTGACATACTTGTGTATATGTACTTATGCAATTATCTCTATTACTAGGTCATAGCATATGTGTGTGTATATATCTTCAATTGACATTAATTAATATTTTGAGTCGTGAAAGCGTAAATATATATTTTTGGTTTTGGTCACTATGCATGTATATATATATATATACATATATTTGCAATTATATATATATATATATAGATATTATGATATTAAGAAGATTAGATGCTTAAGTACCTTTTGGATCCATGACAACGTATTGGGTCTTACCTTTTGTTATGTCGTTGAGAAATTTATAAGAAATAATTAAAGTTGCTATTGGATAGAACTATTTTGGGACAAAAAGAGTAAGGAACCTTGTTTAGTTCATGAATAATGGGCATGGTAAAAACTAAAATGAGTAAGGACCTTGACTTCTCTTTCTCTCTACTTTTTTTTTCTCTAATAATTTTACCAACAAAACTTACGTCAAGTCACGTTCAGAGACTTCGAAGGGAGTAGTGACCAGGTAAACTAGTAAAAAAGTGACCTATCAAACATACCACTTCGTTACCGACCTACCACATCTTATGTGGTGACCTACCATACCTATTAGTTCATTATTGACCTACCACTTCGTTTACATGTGGATATTGGTCTAGTTCCTGTTTAGCCCCACGTTGTAACCATCTAACACCATTGTAGGTTTTGACATCCAGTTGTGAGTAGTGGACCTCAACGCCTACATCAAGGCCTAAATAAGAGTATACATGGTATCATCCATCCTCGAGCTGCATGAAGCCCGTGGATGGTAGAATAGGCCTGCCTGAGGTTAGGTGGGCTATGTTAGTTCGAAATAGATAAGTGCCACAATCAACCTTATAATAATTCAGGTGAGATTTGTTTGGGTCCATGTTGTAACTATCCAGCACCACTATAGGTTTTAACACCTAGCTGCGAGTGGTGGACCTTGCTGCCTATGGACAAGCCCAAATAAGAGTATACATGATATCACTTATCATTCCTACCACTTCCTCATTGACATACTCTTTTAAATGACCTTCCTCTCCTCTCACTTCATTACCGACTTAGCACTTTTGATGACCTACCACCCTATCACTTTAGATGATCTACTACTCTTACCAATTCATTACCATCGTTTTAGTGAACGAGAGGTCAGATTGCAAAATCCATCATTTGATGAAATGATTCAACCATCTTGGTTCTTGATGTACGTGATGTTCTATGACTTATTGTTTGATTAAATTCAATTAACTAAGGTGATCATGATGAGTGACTACACATGTTATTAGATCCGAACACTTGAGTTTTGATCGTGATCTCTATACTTTTGTTCAATTGCGTACAGTGAAGGGTGAATGTAATTGCTTGGCTTTAGGATATATAGTTAAGTTTTTTTATTGTAATCACTACACTTTGGATCGAAAATATCAATGTTCTCATCAAAGATCTATGGTTGTGCATTTAATATTCAAAAAGTGAAGGATGAATGTAATTTTACTTGGCTTTAGGATATGGGTATTAAATCTAGAATAATACTCCCAATACGATAAATCAATTCATGCTGTTAAATTTGGGAATAGTATTTTAAATGCCATTATTATACCATAATAATAATCTTAAAGAGCACAACATAAAGGATTGTTGGCCTTTTTATAACTTGCAATACCTAGGTAATTTACCATTATATCCATGAAACTTCCAATTTAAGTTCATTTTAACCATAATCCACTTCTAAATTCTAACATAGAACTTCAAAACACTAATAACAACTCTACATTCTAAACAAAGGCTCATCAAGTTATCACTAACCTCGCCTATAGAAAACTAATCAGGTAGTACATCACAGGGTCTTGAAGGGTAAATGTATACATATCGTTCCATAAACTATGTCTAATTTGATGCAAGTGTTATATCTTTAGTAGAGCATGTACACCCAATCTCTTTGATTGCCTAAGAACAGGAATCATAGGGTCACGCTTGTTGCTCCTCAAGTGCTTCTTTGCGTGTTTAGTAAAGTCATCCTACAACTGATTCTCAGGCTAATCCACTAGTAAAGTAAGGATTTGAAACCTTTTAAAGAAAATGCGTCGCTTCAATAAAAAAGAAAAAAGGGAAAAAAAATGTATATATGTAAAAAGGTCCACATAGCACTAAAGCACATATATCAACAATAATGGATAGTGCATAGATTTGACTTACAATCTCCATAACCTCTTTGTCTAAATCTTAACATAGTATGAACAAAATAACCAACACATCGGATCCTTCTAACTTGCACATGATGACATAGAGCAACATGATTATCCAATATATGTGTCACACTAACAAGGACAATGTGAGAGGCCTACCTATCCTCTTTCAAATCGTATCTTGGTAGACCATTATGGAAAGTAATGGGCCATGTAGGCAAATCTAGCTTATTTCTTCATTTCCATCCTTGTGCAAGTCTCGATGAGTGATCATGGAGTCCAAGCATTACATTTGAGGATTAGATTGTCAAAGAGTGAACAATTAATAAGGAGAATGTGCTGCAAAAATTACTATTCAATGTGTTAGAATAATGTATTTCTTCCATCAATTTGGTCTATTTGTGCCAACTATTCCATTTTAGCTCTTGATCGATGACTATAAACCTCCTTTTCATGAAATCTGACTACCACAAACAAGGATCCTCTTTCTAGGGAGGGAATATGGGTATGTAGATTTGAGAACTTGGGAAAAATATAAATGATTTCAAACTTGGATGAGAAGGTTTGTTTACCACTAAACAAGACTAGTTGTGTTTTTACCTCATCACAATGGGAAAGTTGACCAAGAAATTTTCGATTGTTGTGCAAGTCCTACATAGCATCACTTATGTTTAGTTGACCTTCAAGAGCTTTGATTTGCATGAATATTTGAAAGGACCCATTAGTAAAGGAATGTATGCATAAAAGAAAAACTGTCTAACATTAACATGTTTGTGCAAATACTTTACTCATGGAAAATTTTGCTAGGAGGAACCATCGATGCCACTGTCTATTTATCTTCATTGCCTCCATGCTCAATTTGCAGGTGACCATATCCACGACCTATATTAAAACCATTAATACTAAGAAGATAAATGCTGCATGATAAAACACACCTATACTAAGATCCAAATCATAAATTAAAGGGAAAAGCCCTTTGGTACCTAAATTTTAGCCAAGTGAATAATTAAGTACCTGAACTTTCAAGAATACCAATTTCATACGTAGACAAAGTTTTTGTGCCATTTTTCACTATCCCAATCTTTTATTATATCGTGAAGTAATAAAGATGTGCTAGGTAATGATTAGGCAAGACAGTGAAAAGGGACACAAAAAATTTGACTAAGTATGAAATTGGTATTCTTGAAAGTTCAGTTATCTAATTGTCTACTCGACCAAAGTTTAGGTACCAAAAAAGAGCTTTTTCCCTAAATTAAAAGTGAATGAATATTAATAATACATCTAGTAAATAACAAAGAGAGCAACGGCGCATGAAAGGGGTGGGATTAACAAGAAAAATTGGCTATGAACATAAACCATGCATCTAAGTGAACTTCCATGCTCTCATCGCAACACCTGGCGTGATGTCTGAACAATCACCTTATTGCATATTTCATTCAGCATTAGTAACAATCCCCTCTAGTGATTCAAACTAGATGCAAAAAAGAATAATTACCGAGCATCCTTGCATTAGTTGGACACAAAGTTGTGAATAGAAATATGATCGGTAGATAGTGGGATGGGTCGAACACAAAGTTGCGAATAGAAATATGGTCGGTAGATAATGGGCATAATCCAACATCGTTAACTGTCGATGGAAACCACATTCACATACTATGTACATACATTTTAGTGTCGTTGGAGGCATAAGAATTTCATACACATCTAAGAACAAAGATAAGAGAAATCATTACTACTAGAATTCTAGAAAGTTTTAGCTGTATTAACCTTTTTTCTTTTTTACTCTTCTTGGCCTAATTCATATTACGGATGTTATCCACGTGCTTGGCAACGTTCAAATAGTTTCTTGGGACTTTAATATTTGATGTAGGACTTACGAAAAGGGCTACTAAGTAGAGCATTGTAGCAGCCTTTTAAATTGTTCGGGTGACTTTACGTTCCCATAAATAAGCATTTCCCATATCCTTTGTAGCGACATCCCACCTTTAGGCAGAAATATTTTTAGATGCTCCTCCATCTCACCTCCCAGATCATGGAATTTGGCATCTAATCTTGTAGACCTTAACCTAAGTACTCCTGTAACATCTTCCAGTGTTATGGTCACATCGCATTCTCCCAAGTGCAAAGTATGTATATCTTTATCATAGTTAGATAACAGGACCTTCAAAAGTTTCCTGTTCATGTAGGTAAGCTTCATGCCTAGCAATCCCTCAAGACCAAGTTCCTCGATCATTCTCCATCGCTCACTTCTAGTATCGAATGCCTTTGCCATCGTACGTATTTTCTTCGAAGCATACAAGTACCTAAGGTCCTAATAAATATTAAAAAAAATTAACAAATAAAAACAAACTATCTTTAGCATAACCAAAAAAAAAAAATAATAATAATAATAAACATGAAATACAGCTTCATTCATCAAATGGGACAGCCTTTCTGATCATCCATCGGCACCTTCATTTGGATTACTAGTGTGAGCATCGATTGTAACCTTTCATTTTTCCTTTGTAGGAGATGCTACAACTTG
The DNA here is from genome assembly GCA_024138025.1 of Combretum micranthum. Classification (NCBI taxonomy): domain Eukaryota; kingdom Viridiplantae; phylum Streptophyta; class Magnoliopsida; order Myrtales; family Combretaceae; genus Combretum; species Combretum micranthum. Next base: position 121,827 of record JAMXBD010000412.1, read on the forward strand.
TTCCTCCATTTTCAAAGCTATACCACAAGAGAAAATATGAAATTTCAAACATGATTTTCATTTCCAGACCAAACAAATAGCAAACATGAAAGCGCAAAACCCTTTCAAAATTTCATTTGCCCGATCTTGTACAACAAAATAGTAAACACCAAACAAAAGGAGTTTTTTCCATGTCCTAGTAAAGGCTTACGAGAAAACCATAGCACCCCACCATTATAGAATAATTTATAATACATCAAATCCCCATCTAGGGAAGCGTAAAGGTATTTTGCAAAGGCAAAACCAAAATCACACAAATGATTGAAAAAAAAATCCTCACTTACCAAAAAAAAAATAAAAATTATAGAATAATTTACAACTAGTGACCTTTTTTCTTCCTTTACAAGTAGTTCTACTAAAGCAAACACTAAGCTTCTATGCGTGATGGTTAGGATTCCTTTAGTCTAATTGGAAAATATTCCCTTTTACATAATTTTTTTTCTTTTACCAAATTTTAATTGACTTGATAAAATATATATGTATATATTATCTACCATGTGTATTTACCAATCTATAATATTTTAACTGTTCAATTTCACTTATAAATATTAAATTTGTGGGTTAGTGGGTCTATATTTTGACTCTTATGTGCATCTATGAGATTCTAATTGATAGTGATTCAAAATGACTAATTTTATATTATAGTGAAATTAAATTATTTATATCATGTATTTGGTAAACTTTATGAGGTTATTTTGTTAATTAATCTTCTTTCTTTTTTATCATTTCAAAAAGTTTGGACAAAAATTTATCATTATCTCGAGCCTTAAATTAGTATTTTACTTGTTAAAGTCTAACCCAGAAACTCGATCTATCGCATATATGTGAGAAAAAAAGCTTCCCCCAAGCATGCTATTAGCAATGTGTGAAGGGTTAAGAATAAATGCAATTTTGCCATTTTATTGTCAAAACTATTTCTAGATAAGAGTTCAAAAAAATCTATTTATCAAATCATATTCATCGATAATAATGCTTAAGGGTTATACTTTATTTTATTTTTTACGGCAGTGCAACGTTCATTTAATTTTGTAAATAGGAGCAATTTCTTATGCAAAGCCTATCTGTCATTAATCCAACGACAAGCTATTTCCATGTATAGGTTTTTGTTCCAGTTATTTTTCCATTTATTAGCATAGATAAATTATATATATATATATATATATATCTAGTGATGGAAACTTAATCTATGCATAAATTCTATTAGAAAACAAGCAAACGTTGGGATTTAAGCAAATGTGTTCATACTCTAAAGCTAAAGTTCTTCGTTGTAGTATATGACAAAAGTGAATACCTACTATCATCTTGCATAGTCTAACTTTTTGCCTCTCCTTGAAGTATTTATATATTGTTGAAGATTGGGCATTAGTAGACCATCCTCATCGATACTCAGTTGTGTGTCCCATTCACATGTGCTTCATGAAAGTTTTATATTCATCACCTTTTTTCCCCACAACTTAATGTGTTGTAGTTACAGTTCTTACCGACCTTCCCACATATATGTACAACTTTACAAAAACATTCTATAAAAATCTTAAATTAAAGTGTTCTTAGTGGCTTACCACTAGTTTCACTTTTACCTTCACTAAGTTGTGGGCTTTCCCTCTCTTCATCTATTTGTTGTAAAAAATGTCTTGCCTATTCCATTTAGTGGAAGGCACTCTATTAGATCTTTGCCTACATCTCTTGCATGGGGTCAAATTTAGGTGCAATGTGCTCAAATTTAGTTAAATGATAATTCTTATACATAGACACATGATCTTGGTAAAGTAATAGAAACAACATTGAGCATTTTAAACTTTGGGTACTAAATTAATTTTTTGTGCAAAGTCTAAAACTAAATTAGACATTTTCCTTTTTGTAGATTATATGTACCCAGTTGAAGTTAACGTCACTAACTATCCAAGTTAATTACGTTGTCCTCCTTTTTCTATCTTATGTATGATATCCATCTAATGCAACTACACACATATTATAAATTAAACAAAACTCTAAAAATAACATTTCACCACTCATGCATATGCTATATGGCATTTTAGCTAATAGCAATGTGCTACCTATAAATAAAATGATCAAATGTAGACTAATGTAGTCTAGTGGCATAGAAATCGGTTTTCCAACAAGATAAATCGAGTTTGACTTCCCATTCTTCCAATAGTTCTAGTATCTATAGCTAAGGAAAATAATTATATATATATATATAATTACAATAGAAAAATTATTTCAACAAAGCAAATGAAAAGGAAAAATATATAAAAATTTTCAATGATAACATGGATAAATGCCTATGCATAACATATACTTTAGCATGGGCTAAACTCGACTCAGACTTGTTGGCAACATTTTCTTAAAAAAATAGAACTTTAAAAAATAGAAGTAATTTATTTTAAATTATAAAACTAAAAAATAAATTTCAAGTTAACAATAACAAAGTTATAACTTTTAGTCTAAGAACAATGATTCTAGCTTATTTATTGAAGCAATTGTTCAAGGTTTGCATTTATTCATATACATGCAAATTCACTTTTAGTGGTAAACCTAACAATGTGGAGCTATCAAGGCACAACCAAGTCCTACGAAGGCAAATATAAGTTCCATGTTGTTAGAAAACAAGATTTTTCTTCTTAGTTTGAAGTCTATATAAATCAACAAGGGTTTACTTTTAAATGTATTTATTGTGCATATTGTTACTAACAATAATGCAATAAATGTCGTAAATAGGTAATTAATTTTACTATTTATATAAAAATTAGTTTAAAATTTTCTTTTTTATTTGTATTTATAATTTTCACGTTTTTTTTTGCCTTTTTCCTTGTTCTTTTTTTCGCACCTAGTGGGTTGGCGGGTCAGGCACATTGAATTGTGGGTTGAGTTAAGGAGTTATACCCACCAGTGATGGGTCGAGGCAGGTCACTGGTTAAACCTAGTCAATGTTGATGTCTAGCATAACATTTTAACTCTTTTCTCACCTTTTTGAGATGTAGCAATGCCTTTTTCTTGGAGCTAGAGTTATCATGGGTTAGAAGAAGAAAAACCTAGAATTTATACTTATCTTAAATTTTTAAACTTAAATCATCTTAGTTTATTAACGTAATATAACAAGAAGTTATTCTTTTCTTGATTTTTATATTCTTTTTTTCCTTTATAATTGCTTTCTTGAAATTTTTACTCCTTTATAATTATACAACACATCACGTAGTGCATTACTATTAGTTCAAATGCTAAGTAGGAGATGAATTATGTGGTAACATCCTATTTTTGAGTTTTCATCTAATCAACTTTTCAATGTTGTGTTACGCTTTTGTTGGATGAATATTGTACATTAAAATGAAGGACAACATGGTCAATTCCAACAATGAGATGGGTAACTAAACTATAATTGGTTGTGAGTTTACAAAGTCAAAAGTTGAGTAGTAAATAGGGTTATAAATGAGTTAACTACTCATGAGTTACTTAAATTTGACATGAGAATACGTAACCCGACCTTGATTGAAGTTAGCTAAGTAGTTTGTCCAGTTGAGTATGAATTTTATAAAAGTTATTCAAATAGCTTGTGAGTTTAATTGAGATCTAGTTGACTTTAAATATAAATATTATTTTAATTTGAATAAAAGATAATTTCTAGATAAACCAAGTCTTAATGAATTTAATCGAGTTGAGCTCAAGCTTATTCAGTGCTACTTCAAGCCAAACATGAACTCAACATTCTAAAGCTCAATCAAACTCGAGATGAACACGAATTTTTAAAATTTCAGGTTGAGCTTAAGCTGAAGTTCAATGTTGTATCGTCTTTACTTGACTTGTTTACAACCCTAGTTGTACTAGCCAAAAAAATGACAAAATTCAACTAGTAAATAAGACACTGTCTTTAAATTAAAAGATAAATTACACTTTACTCACTTTTTGTTTCTTTTCTTACAGGTATTTTAGCGTATTTTATCACTATTTTGAATGTCTACATCCTAAATAGAAGATGACAAAAAATGCCTTAATATTTTTTTCAAATGCTTTAATTAAGTGCAAAATTGTAAATCAAGTTTAAAAACATGTCCTAGAAAGATTTGGGAAGTTTAAGTGATAATTTTTTTTTAAAAAGGTCCTCATTTTAGTTGGAATAAACATGTTTATTTGCAAGTTGCTCTATTAGAATATATATGGGTATGCATATATATATATACACACATACGCATTGATAAGGTCAAAAGGTAATAGTAATAAAAAGTATTAAATAACACAAACAATTTTCAAAATATAAATGAACAAATATAGTATAAAAAATGTTGGAAGTTTTATATCTATTATATAAGAGTGGATGAAAGGAGTAGGTGCCTTATATATATACTATGAAAAGTATTAATTATTTGGAAAAAAATAATTAAATAAATGAAAAAAATATTATTGGGGGAAGTTATTTTAAGTGGTTACAATTTACATAGAAATATGCTTTAGCAGTTAGTGAATGTACGAAGAGAAAAAAAAGACTTATATATATTTTAGATAATTTTATGTATAATTTATATATTTAATCATTTGTATTTTTTAAGGCTTTGTAAAAAAAAAAAAAAGGAAAATGAAAAAAATCATAACACGGGTATAACATCCAATGGTATTAAATATGTGACCTTGTTTTTTGACACAATTTAAAGCGTAGATAATTAAGATTTGCAATAAAGATGTAAACTTTATGAGAAAAACTTCTCGATTAGAGTTTCAAAGAGAAATAATAATATCTAATATTCTAACAATGGTTTTTGAGACTATATATACCGATACATAAAAGCCTTAAAAGGTAGAACAAGAAAACAATTCGTTAAAATAAAAGCTGGTAGAAGGCCTACAGCCTTGTAACGTCATCATTGGTCGACCCAAATCAAAATAAATGAAACAAACTGTACACCAATGGCTTTGAAGCAAAGGCTAGTGGTTTTGAGATATATGCTAGCGGCGTACGTAAACACCACGGTTGTGCCCAGACCCGTGGAATAATCTAGGCAACTGATCTTCATTCTACGCTGGCTAAACACTGGCGGCCTTCCTAGAAATGCTGGTAGCTTACATTGCAGCACCGATGACCTTTGACTGCTTTCAACAAACAGTCTTCATCTTCTTTTGTTCCTTCTTGGACGCCTCCATTTTGTTCAAATAAACATTTGCTATCTCGTCTACATCAATTTTGTTAACCTTTTTTCATTTATGTCAGGAAGTAAAAAAACTAAAAATAGAATTGAAAGAGGAAATTTTTGTTTCCCTAACATCCTTAAGAAGCAAGAGATTCCATCAGAGTTCCCTCCATGAAGTGTTTGGGTTCCTCCATTCAATTATTCAAACATATTTTGACCCCCCCAAAAAAAAAAAAGGTTATTTAGACACATAAGACAACCTATAATGAAGAAAACATAAGATAAAATGATTAATAATTCCTCAAGACTATCATTCATTGGTTTTTTAACTTCAAAAGTGACCATTAGAAATAAAATCATCACAAATAGATTCACATATAAATCATGCAATTCACAAATCATTGCAACAATGGATGTCTCTCGATTAACAACTAGAATGTTGGTTCCTTTGAAATGCAAGAGTAAAGAGACACAAAGTTTGAGCATTACCAAAATTTCTTCCACTTCTTGAACTTTTTGCTATTCATGATCCTTAAATATCTATTAAATTCCTCTTCCTCCTCCTTATCTCCTCCTCTTACTCTTGCCTCCAACTTCCTCAATCCTCTATAAGAAAAAAGAAGCCGCAGTGACATTAGTTGGTTTGTGATTCACGCCAAGAACAAGAACCATCTACACACACAACACACACACACACACACACATGATCCCACGAAAACTATTATGAAACAACAAAGTTAAGAGGATACAAAGATGTTTCAAGCTAAAACATATCAACCTCAACATCAATTTTTCAAAGTCATCTCAAAGGGTGAATGTGACCCATATGTGTTAAACACATGTAATCCTTTGGAGACAATGAACATGTTGAATTATGGCTTATCCCACATGGAAAATGTTAAGTGGGATGTGTGTAAGTGATGTTGTCCTACATGGGAAAAATATGGAAGAAATGGTTGAAATATAAGAATTATTTAAGAAACTTGTCCCACATGGAAAAATCAAGAAGATGGTGTGCATTCCTTAAGCCATAAAAGGAGTTTTTTCCCATCTAGTTCAATCATCCCAAAATTTGTACCTTAGCTACTTCAAAAGAAATTCTCTTCTTTCTTCATATTGTAATATTTCACTTTGTATTCATTTTGAGTGAAATAAAGTTTTGATAGTGTCTGGAGACTGGGCATAATTAGCCAAACTTTGTTAATTTTTGGTGTTCTTTATTTTATTGTTCTTTCAATAGCTATTATAAAGTATAGTTGTAATGCTATATTGTACTATTAAATTACATTTGGAGAGAAATTCTGTCTAAGGAGATTGGATTTTAATCGGGACTATTTGTGACCCTTCCAACATTTTCTAGGAATTGACTCCGGGTGATTTTTCAATACAATAATTCATTCTATATACATCTACAAAATTATATTTAGTGGTTAAAATATTAGATTTGCTTTCGCAACGATTGGTATCGGAGCCAAGGTTATTCTTAGTATGCTCTATGGTCATAGTGTTATCTGATCTTCTATACCAGAAAAGATTTCTTTATGCTATTAGGTATCATAGTCAAGGGTTACTCTTAGTATGCTTTGTGATTGCAGTTTTGTCTAATCTTCTACATCAAAAAAGATTTCCTTAGGCTATATAGCATCCACATTGAAGGCTATTGAAAGATAGTTGTAGTAAAAATAGAAGAAAATAGGAAAATCTGTTCCATTATCTTCCATTTATGCAAGAACTGCTTTGACAAATACAAAACTTGCAGTGGAAATTTTTGATGGATCGGGCCATTTGGCTACGTAGCAAAGCGAGGTTTTAGATGTGCTCTTTTAGCAAGGTCTAGACATGGCCATTGAAGAAAAGAAACCGGATGAGGTTGAGAAGAAAGATTGGAAGACTATCAATTAATTAGCATGCAGTACAATTCATTCATGCCTTCCCAGAAGGCAGAGATATGCATTTGCACATAAATTATGGGTGGCACTAGAGGAGAAATTTATGAAGAAAAGTAGTCAAAATAAGCTCCACATGAAGAGGAGGTTGTTTTGTTTCACTTATTCTCCCAGTGTCACCATGAATAGTCACATTACTAACTTTAATTAGTTGGTTACCAATTTGATGAATATGGATTAGACTTTCAAAGATGAAGATCTAGCTTTAATGTTGTTAGGATCACCTCATGAGGAGTTTGAGTTTCTCGAAACCACTCTACTTTACAGGAAGGCTGACATATAGTGAAGTATGTGTTACCTTATACAGTTATGAACCGAGAAAGAAGAACAAGCAAGGAAGTTCAAATGGAGATGTAGAAGCTTTGGTAGGTAGAGGTCGTTAATTTAATAAGAGTTAAGGGAAAAAGGGGTGATCCAAGTCAAGGCCTAAACTCAGCAAAGATGAGTGTGCCTTTTGTTGGGAAAAAGGGATATTGGAAGAAAGATTGTCAAAAATTAGAAAAATAAGGATAAATCTGATAAAGCAAAGGCTGTAGCAGTATCAAATGTAGTTGAATGTGGTGATGTGGAATCAAATCTCTCACTTGCTACATCATCAACCAATGCTTATGATGTATGGATTTTTGATTCAGCTTATAGTTATTACATGTGTCCTCATAAGGATTGGTTCTTTGATTTTAAATAAAAAAGGGTGAAATTATTGACACGACAAATAATATTCCTCTTAGCACATATGGGATTGGTTCAATACGCTTGAGAAATTAGAATGGATCGATCATAACCTTAACAGGTATTCGGTATGTGCCAAAATTGATGAAGAATATTATTTCTATAGGAAGCTTAAAAGCAAAAGGGTTTGAAATAAGAGTAAAAGATGGAATAATGAAGATCATTTTTGGTGCACGCATGATGATGAGGGGAACTTAAAAAAAACAACAATCTTTATCACTACTCAGGTAGTACAGTTATAGGGATAACTATAGTAACATCCACAGATAATCCAAAGTTAGAAGCAATTAGGCTATGGCATATGCATTCAGAGCATGTGCGTGAAAAATCCTTGAATCTGCTAGTAAAACAAGGATTGTTGAAAGGAGTACGAACTTGCAAATTGGATTTTTGTGAGCATTGCATCAAAGGGAAACAAACAAGGGTAAAATTTGGAACAATAATCCATAATATTGAAGGTATTTTGGATTATATTCACTTTGATGTGTGCGAACCCTCTAAAACAAGCTCTTCAGGAGGGAAACACTATTGTGTAATCTTCTTTGATGATTATTCCCAGAGAGTATGGGTGTACACAATGAAGACAAAGGATGAAGTGTTAGGAGTGTTTCTCTAATGGAAAAAGATGATGGAAACTCAGACAGACAAAAGGATTAAATGTCTACTTATAGATAATGGTGAAGAATACAAAAATGATCCATTTAGAAAAATTTGTGAAGATGAAGGCATTGTTAAACACTCCACTGTTAAATCTACACCACAATAGAATGGGGTGGTAGAATGCATCAACCAAACATTACTAGAAAAAGTTCGGCGTATGTTATCCAATACTAAGTTGGGTAGAGAATTTTGGGTTGAGGCCATAACATATCCATGTCACCTCATAAATCATTTACCATCTACTGCTATTGATGGGAAAACACAATTGAAGAAATGGTTTGGGAAGCCTGCTATAGATTATAATTCCTTATATGTGTTTGGTTCCACTGCATATTACCATGTTAAGGAGTCAAAGTTAGATCCTAGAGCAAAGAAATCAATATTTATGAGAGTCACCTCTAGCATAAAAGGCTATTGTCTATGGTGTCCAGAGGCCGAAATCCCATGCTAATTCAATATTGTTCATTTCTATTAGCAGTAGCCTTCATACAATTTGATAAGGCTTTCCCAAGAAAAAAATACATAGCTGGAGTGTATAGTTTCATGGTGAGTTTAACTGGTCATCAATGAACGCTTCCGTTGTATCTCATGCCAACTCTTTAAATAGTTTTATGAAGTTTTTCCAAAAATATCGATATAAATCTCAACCCATGTTCTACTTCTACTTGCTGTTATGCATATAGTGTATATGTATCATGGGATTTGCTCATGCCTTTTTGGTTATAATTGTAGTTCATTTAAAAGTTGGTGCTTTTAATTGTACAATGGGTGTCTCACTTTTACAATAATTTTCACAAATTTTTCTTAGGTATTGTAATCTCTCTCTCTCATATGTGAGAGCTATTGGGTTCATGGATGAGATTTGCATTTTAACACTTCTTTTACTTTTATCTTTTTGTACATTTGGTGTTTGACAATATTTGGCTAAAACACTAAATAATTTTCGCTTGATTTTTTTAGTTAAAGTGTATTTTATAAGAGTGGTTTCTCAAATATGCCATGTTTTAATTTACCAAAATCTAAAGATGTTCATACATATAATAAGTTTTGAATTTTATCATTTCTTTTACTTTTTATATATTTATTTTACATTTTGGTGTTTGAAAATATTTGCCTAATACACTAAATTTTAGCATAATTTTTTTAATGAAATTGTGTTTTATAAGAATGATTTCTTAAATATGCCATGTTCTAATTTACTAAAGTCTAAGGACATACATATAATGAATGTTTATATGTTAAAGTAGCATTAAAATGCCATATCAAATATTAAAAAAAAAATAAAGATATTTCAATCCACTTTTCTTTGTACTTTTTATAGATTAATTTGATGAATAAGTTTTACTAACCTATAATCAAAAAAGGAAAAATAAGAGGTATAAGAATACTCAGTATACATTGAATGTATATTTATATTGTATTTAGTTGGCCAACCATTTTTAAGATAAGTTTGTAAAATAATTTATGCACTCAAATTCCTCATTGAAATATTTAATTATTTATATCGTTTATCTAGGGTTTTAAAAAGAGCAACATACTATTTTAATGTCTCACATCCTTTCGATATGTTTATTTTTAATAGTACATATATTTAATTAATAACTCTTACATAATTAGAAAACTACACCACCCCATTATTTATAAGTAAGATAAAAAAAAAGTCAAATTAGATGAATTTTTAAAAATCCCGTTGACAGAATGATAGGACCATATCTATGTTTGCTGGCTACCTTAGAAAACATTAAGAGATTTAGATACCTAAAGTCAACTAAAAATCCTATTAAAGCAAAAGGGGCGGATTAATTGGGTGGAGATGAAGTATTTGACTTTAGTGCTTAATTTATAATTAAGAGACAATATTATATAGTACAAACTATATGAACATAGGATGCATGAGATTAAGGTAATGAGAATGATATTTTGTTGGTGTTTAAAAGTTCTTTATTAAAAAGTTGACTTTTACATTGATACAACTGTTAAGTAATATCTCAAGCCAAAAAACATATTAAATAATATTTTTTAATACTACAAAAGTTTTACATTATTGTGTATAAAATTTCTTAACTAACATCATTTTCATTATTTTTTAAATATATGGTCACTTATATGAGGAGGCAATTTGAAGACCATAATTCTGATTGTACATTTCATTTTAGCAGTTACCATAAACATCGATATATTTTCATAACACAAATGGTTTATGTTTAAATTTGATTATGTTATATTATTGAAAATAACAACATAGTAAGACATGTCTTCTTATATTTGCTACTTTTATTTTTATTTTTATAGTACAAACATTTATGTAGTTTTTTTATAGTTGACATTTTTCATTAATAAATGATATATAATTAAAAATTATAATAAAAAATTTCTAATAAAAATATTTAAATTTATTTTTATATCCATAATGCGTCATTCGCTAGTATTACTCTTTCTCATTTGTGGACTGGACTTTAAATTTGATAAGTCCTATCAAGTGGATAAATTAATTTTAATAGTATTATAATGAGTGTGCATGGGTTCAAACTTATAACATCATATTATGTTAAGATTAACACCATAATCATCTAATTTAAAAATTTAAGATTATAGGTATGATATAGGTTGTTGTATTTATTATTTAACACGTCAATAACAAAGGCAAAAGCCCCACTGTTTTGAACTCCGCTAATGCTCTTAAAGGCTCAAACTGGCCTACTTTTTTGCCCTTCAAATTTTGCTTTTGATGCAGGGGATGACTGTTGCACTTGAACTTTTGTTTTTGATTTGCAATAATACTTTATTTTACAACTGAAAAAAAAAAAAGAAAAGAGATAATTTCCAAAATATGAATGAGTAGATAAAATATAAAAAAAAGTTTGAAGTTTTATATCCATTATATAAAAGTGGATAAAATGAGTTGGTGCCTCACATACATAATATAAAAAAATATTAATTATTTGATAAAAAAAATTATTGTTGAGGGAAGTTACTTTTGGTGGTTACAATTTACATAGAGACCTGTATAGGTGCTCATTGAATGTATGCCCAAAAAAAAAATTATATAATTTTCTAGATAATTTTATCTATAATTTATTTAATCATTTATTTTTTTTAAGGCTTTGTGTGTGCGCGTGTATGTATAACACACGGGTACCACATCCAATCATATTAAATATGTGTGGCCTTAATTTGTTTAACCTTTTAAATTTATGTTAACATCTAAAAAACTTAAAAGCAGAACCGAAAGAGGAAACTTTTGTTTCCCTCAACACACTTGAGATTGAGAAGCAAGAGATGACATCAGTTGTAAATGCTGCTGTGAGCGGGTCTCTTTCCCGGGAGAGATGGTTTTGGAGTTTCATTCTGCACTGCATCCGCCAGCTGCTGCGCTCTGTGTGGATCATACTCCTTTAATTTAATGGCAAGGCCATTGCCATGTGCGTGCCTGCAGGCTCCACCCATTCAATATATTATAATAATTTTTTTTCCCAACAATTACCATAAGGGGGAGGACTCCATGCTAGTACCCGAGAGATCATAGGGACTGATGCTATTATGTTATAAGATCTTTTGCTATTTTATGTTATAATTTATAAAAATTTGATGTTTTTTGAGATATAAATATATTTTAAAGTGATAATTATTGTTTGTATTATTTTAAATTTTCTTTTTACATTTGACGCATATTAAACACTCTTTTGCTGAGACACGAATGGGACAGTATGATGGGAACAACAAATTTCCATACATAATTTATAACTTCTACAGAGCAAATACAAAAATAGTAGAGCTAATAAAGCAAAATACGAATAACACCGAGTGGTTCATATAATATAAACTTATACGAGCAATATGTCCATGAATATGATGAACTATTTGCTCACATTCGATCTTTTACCTTGTTTAGTTGCTGTGGTTTGACACAGATGATATCTGCCTCCGGTTGGTCAATAATTATAAATGGTCCAGTTCTTTGCCCCCAATAAAAGACCCAATTTCTGACATATATCACTGGCAATCCGTTGGCCTTCAAACCTTCTTTATAGGTCATCAATGCACGTACGTCCAGTTAATTAGGGATATTTAAGTAACTAGAGAATTTGTCGATTCAGCCTTGAAGTTTTAATTAAATTAGGCATTGGGCTTATAGTAAATTAAATTAAATTATATTATTTATGCATCAAGCATATCATTTAAACTTTTATGCTTTGTTGTCTTACAATTTGAGTTCGTTTTATCATAATTCCTATATGATATATGATGGAGTTGATGTCTTACATCGTGCAATAAGATAAATACATAAAATTTAAATGTTTCAAAAGTTTTGATTGAATAAATATAATAGCAATTGTTGCACTTGTCATATAAGTGCTAAACTAATACAAACAGCTAACTTTGTTAATCACATATGTGATATTCTGAAAAGGTACAATTTTTTTTTTTTTTTTGAAAAAGTGAGTACATGATTTATATAGTTATTTAAGAAATTTCTCTTCACCTTTTTATTTTATTTTATTTTTTAATTTTTGGGATAATTACTATTTTCTGTATATATGTATACATTTAAGGCACCGAACCTCTCCAATAGGTTTCATATTTTACCAACGGATAATACACCTTTACATTACTAGTGTTTAAAGAAAAAGGGTAAATGATTCAATAAACAAACTACTTATCATATAATTTTAAAACATTCCTTTTATATTATGTGATAATTATCATATATAAAAAAAAGAACAGATATTTATATCTATTAAATTGTCCAAAATAATTTTGTTTTACCCCACTTCTTTGAGTAGTACCCGAATTACAACCTTCATATATTTTATTACACCACTATAAGAAATATTTTACAAGATACGATACCACTAAGTAACCTACACACATAGTGTTTAAAAATGGTAAAGAATTAAGTAAATAAATCAGGAGATTATTTGAAATTAATCATTTTTTTCTTATGCAATAATTATTATTATTAAAAAAAAAGAGTAGATAGATATCTCTATTAAAATGTCTGAAATAATTCGTTGTACCCCACTTTTTTAATAGTACCCTAATTATAATTTTTATATTTTTTATTATAATATATTATATTATCATAATATTAAAAAAAACTACTTTTTTCTTAATATTAATTTACATTTAAATTCATGACATAAATGAATTGACTTTTCTAATACAACGGGATCATCCCACTAATAATGTAACTATTAAAATAAATATAGTAAATGAAATATTAACTATTTTAAGAATTTGATCACGATTGGATAAGATGCAAACCATTAGATTGTGACGCAACCAGTCCCGTCAAAATTAATGGTAGGATCATAAAATTTTTCTTACTAATAATGTACCGGTATCTTAATCAAAATTGAGGAATTATTGTTGTTTGTTATACCCCAGGACAGACCGATTAATTATTGCTAAACAAGTCCCTAATCCTTTTAGTTCGTCTAACTATACTTTATCATCGCATGTACTTAATGTGTGTATGGTAATAAGAAAATGACACACCAAATCTCTGCATTCGCATTTAAAATTTCATTTACTCCAAGCAACTGCCCCTCACCGCTCCCTTTTGCGCCTTTAAAAGGAACACAATGCTTCCCTCTCTATCATTCGCACCACCCAAGTGCTACTACATAGGAGGAGGAAAAAAAAAAAACAAAAAAGAAAAACACGACCAAAACATAGAATTCTTCTTGTTTCTTTGTTAGTGGAGAGCAGCACAAGATGTCTAAGAGTTGTGTAATGTTGCTACTAGGTCTAACCCTAGTTGCTTACACAAGTGCTAGGAATATTCCAAGTGATGCTGGCTTAAATGACCAGAAGAACTTTTTAACCTATGGTGGCCTTGGAGGTTATACTGGCGGTACCAACAATGGTGTATTTGGTGGCGTTGGAGGAGTCGCTGGAGCTAACAATGGATTTGGTGGTGGAGTTGGCATTGGGGGTGGTGTTGGTGGAGCTGCTACACTTGGGGGTGGTATTGGTGGTGCTGCTGGTGCTACCGGTCCTGGAGGGGTAGCTGGGTTGGGTGGTCTTGGAGGGTTGGCTGGTCCTGGAGGTGCAATAGGGTTGGGTGGTGCTGGTGGAGCTGGTGGCTTGGGAGGTGCCGCAGGCTTAGGAGGACTTGGTGGTGGCGTTGGAGGACTTGGTGGTGGTGTTGGAGGCCTTGGTGGTGGAGTAGGAGGTGGAGCTGGTGGCGGTGCAGGTGCTGGTGGCGGTGTTGGTGGGGGTGTTGGTGGTGGTGCAGGTGGTGGTGCTGGCTACCCTTGAGCAAACAACGTTAAATAATTCAATGTCTAGAGTTATATTTCACGTCACAAGAGTTCTACAAAATATCATAGTGTTTTAAATATTTGGACCAGGGTTGGGCTGGGTCATGTGTTGTTTTACTTCTGACAACATGTTCATTTTGTTGTCTAAGGTGTGTCGTTTCCTTTTTCAGAAATTTCTGGTTTCATGTTAATGTTATATTTTACTTTTGCTGAATTCTACGAGTCCTAATATAGTCTTGGTTACTAAATGTGAGACATGTGGTATTCGTCCAATCCAGGTCTTACAATTGTCTTCAAAATAAAATAGAGAAATAATAATAAACTTGCTTGGCCAGCCAAAAAAAAGGGCATTCCATTCATGTTATTAGAATTGTGGTAAGAAAATCCATGTCTTCTTGCAATAATACCGTGCGTTTTGATGCATTAATAATTCGTCTACTTCACCGGTTGAAATAAAGGAGAAATGGAATTTTAATTCAATAAGAATATAACAAAGTGGTAATGAAATAAGTAAAAAAAAAAAAAAAAGTAAAATAAATAATTATTAAAATAAAAAATAAAATATCTATTATGCTCCTTATTATTATCATAAAAAAAGATAAGTGTGCAGATGATATTTTTAAGATGAAAATATTTGTGATAAAGTTAAAAAATTAATCATTAAATGACTATTCATACACATTATAAGACTATTTTCTTCAAATAAATATATAATAACAGCTTACATAAAATAATAAGGAAATCGTATTAAGGTTATTGTAAGGACGAACAAGGGCGTGAAAGTGGCGCGTTAGTGCACCTTTTTTCCGTACGGTATAATAACTTTGCAGTACTAAGTTGAATGTCCCATTTTCATATAATTAATCGCTTCCTCAAAATTCTGGCCAAAACAACAACAACGGCAACAACAATAATACTTCGTTCAAATCGGAAGGATCACCGAAGGGTAAATAGATATAGCTTAATGATTAATGTAGCTAACAAACAAAAACCACTAAGTTCAAAAAAAAAAAAAAAAACACATCATAAGATGCTCATGCCTCATGGCGGATTAAGTTACAAATCAAACACATAAGAAGAAAAGAGTTTCCTACTATGTATTGATTCGTTTATTGCTTTAAGAAGCTGTTTCGTTTATATCCATTCGGCCTGATCCAGCCAGCTAGTAGTATATGATTCAAGGTCTTGCTCAAACGCTTGTATAAAGATAAATGAACCAAATTGATTCATAAACTGCTCAAGCTTGATTGGATGATTATTCGAGTTTAATTCGAGAATAGTTGAGTTGATCTTAAAATAAAGCTGTTCAAGTGTTTTGTCAATCCAAGCTCAAGTTTGTTATGCTTAACTTGATTGACTTGCGAGCTTAATCAAGTTTTGATCGAGTATAAATGTTAATTGAATTGGAATTGAGTTCGAATATCTTATTTTTAATTAAAATTATAAAAAAATTTAATAAATTAAGCATAAACAAATTTAATCAAGTAGAGTTCAAGATTATATCGTGTTACTTTAAGTCGAACTCAAACTTAACATCTTAATCTAGGTCGAACTTGAGCCAAGCTCAAGATTTGAAATTTTATTGAGTCGAGCTTGAACTCGAGTTCAGCACTTTATTATCTTGACTTGATTTGTTTGCAACCTAATCTTCCATTACACAAAACATGGTTGAGATACCATTTTGTTGCAAGTTCTCTATCCGTCACAGCCATTAAAATATTGTGCATGAGCCTCAGTTATTCATCTACCAACCTTAGTTGCTTTGGTTCCCACCGCATTCTCCTGGTATCCTTAACGGGTGATTGCTAGTTGATCCATAAAAGCGTACGCTGTATCCTATCACGCATTAGGTGAGACGGATAAAATGAATGATGGGATAGACAAAGAATAGAAAGTAAAAAGACTAAAATACCCTTGATCAACATAATGAATTTGGATTTTTGAAAGGTTCATTATAGTCTATGCATTAAATATATTTTATAATACATTTACAGTTAACATATATTCAATGCTTGTACAATACATTATTGTGATTATATACATTATGATCATAATATTTATAACATGATGAATTCTTAGAATCTTGGAGTCTTATGATCCACTGACTTATAAAATCTATTTTTCTTAGATGTTTGGTGTGCTTGTGAATGGTGCCTCTATTTTGAACAGTCATTAACAAGTATTGTGTATATTGCTTGTTGCATCTAGTATAAATTTGAGACTTGTGCAGTTTGACATGTATTTTTATGTGCACAAAGCATATGCTTGCTATGCATTATTGCTTACCAGTTGGCCCTTTTATTAGAGATTTGTGTTAAAATTTTCATGTAAATAAAAGTTTTTGGATAAAAGATTAAAGAGAATAGGACACAAATTTTGCATGCCTTACAAAACGATAAGGACATTACGTGTGGCAGAAGTGATGGAGGCAATCTTTTTTTAGGGAGCCAGGGAGGGGTGTTTTGCATGACTTAATATTAGAATTTACTCGTAGATAAATCTTTTTATTATTATAATTATATTTTTAATTAACTATAATTTTTTGACAAATGAAACCTAATCTTTTTTGTTACTATGAAAGAAAAGTGAAAGAAAGAAAAAACAAAGAAAATGAAAATCATTAGAACAATAAATGCAAGCTAAAAACGAAAATAGTTATAAAAAGAGAATTGAATAAAAAATCTCATGTTTATAAAAATTGTACCTAACTATTTGACTAACTCTATCTTCAGGGTTCCTCAGATGTAAATATAAAACTTATTTTATCCTTTTTTTAAACAATAATTTAATAATTAATTTTCTTTGAGCTTGGTGATGCAGCCATTGCATATTGGTCATGCTCTCTAAATTTGATCCATCATACGATATATACATACAAGAGAAAAACACACCACGGTGCACGTGCGAAAATAAAAAGAAAAGAGAATGATGGTGGTTTATTATGGAAAAAAAAAATAGTAATAATAGTTCAATATGATAAAATAATTGTTGTACTATAAAATAGATTTTTTTTACAACAATCATTGGGATTGACTTAATAATAATAGATAAATATATATTGGTATCCTTATAAATACGTAGGCATAATTCATGGAAAATTGCAAATTGCCTTTTTGAACTTTTTTTAAGATGTAGATTGATCCCCTAAACTTTCAAAGTGTACTTTTAGACCCTCTAAACTTTCATCATTTGGCACTACTAAGGATAATTAACATTTTCTATGTAAAATTTGAAAATTCGGGTGGTAAATCCACATATAGAGGAAAATTTAGAGGGTGAATCCATACATATATGAAAGTTTATAGAGGTACTTTGCAGTTTTTCATGTTTTGTTTTAATGAAAAATATTAATTGTCGTCAATTGTGCCAATTTTTGAATGTTTAATAGGTCAAAAGGTATACTTTGAAAGTTAGTAGTGGATCTACACCCTAATGAAAGTTTATGAGGTGATTTGCAATTTCCCCTAAATTTTAAATACATATTTTTTTTTCATTATTTTATTTCAACCTTCCTCCTCTCTTTCATTCATTTGGTATTCATTTTTATCTCATACCACAACTTGGACCATTGCTAGAAAATCAAATGAAGTTTGAGAGACACAAGTGTGCACAACACACACATATGCACATTCATACATGTAGACCTTAACATGGGGCAAAATTGACTCGGAATTAGTCTGTACTCGTCAGCTCACAAGTTTAGAAATAGTGGACCCATAACCGAACTCATCATTAGAGGTGGACATATGGGTTTGGTGGGTCAGGTCGGGCAGAGTTGGTCCTCTTTGACCCATGGGTTAAACAAGCCAAGAAAGTTCGGCTTGTTCAAAATTCCTTGGCTCAGGCGAAGAAAGCTTGTGGGCTTAAGGGCCAAAGTGGGATAAAGTAATTTTATTTATTTTTATTTTTGAATTTTGAATTTTTAGAGTTTTATATATACATATCAAGGATTAATTTTATTACTATATTAATTACTTATATATAGTTTTTTAAAATAATTTATTGGATATTATATTATATTTAAATAAATATATATTTAAAAACAGGTTTATATACACACACTTGATCCATCAACAGAAAGAAGCTTGGCAGAACTACTCAACAACTAAACTACTGCATTGGAATATTATCTTGGAAAAATGAGATAAAACTTTTCAATAGTTCTTCATATTGCAAAGAGGATAAGAAAAATAAAATTGGAAAATATGCTTTTAGAATGATGAAATCATCTTCATCTTCGTGTTGAGCCACACATGGACATGTAGATGGTGCTGATATTGAGAGTAAGCAATAGTAGAGTCGAGTACATTCTTGAATTTCTTTTCTTTAAAGTTTTATTTGAGGAGTTTAAAATGGTTTAGTTAACATATGTGTTCCTTAAAGATTAATTTCTTTTGTTTCTATCAATTTAGAAGATGTTGGCACCCGATTCTTAAATTTTTCCTCTCTTTTTTTTCCTCTATTCTCTAGTCCATGGGTCGGCACGACCCGTCATGGAGTAGTCTGCTTTGGCCCACGAGTTAAATGAACCAAATAATATTGGCTTGTTTAAAACTTTTTGTTGTAGCCTGCTTTTTAAAAAGGGTAAATGGGCTTAGCCAGCAGGCCTTGGCCTATATACCCAGCTCTACTCGTGGGGTTTAATAGCTCAAAGAATTCGTAGGTCATGAATTGATTTTGGCCCTAAGAACCATCTCTTGTTAATTTTATTAAAGAAAATTAAAAAATTAAAGACAAATTTAATTTTAAACAAAATAAATTTTAAACTTAAAATAAAAATTAGATCAAGAGTATTATGACCTTTAGCTAATTTTTTTAAGAAATTATTTAGAATGTGCATTTATTTAACATAACATATCTATCTTTAGTTGTAGTGTTAGCGACATGGAGATGTAAAACCCTTATACACTCATTTTCTCTCTTCAACTACATTTAAACTTCCATCAACCTCTTTCATCTTTGTTTGATGATCAGCAAAATCAAGATTGAAATCTTCATGAGGTAAGTCAATTGAGCTTAACCCTTTGCCATCCCTTTGATAGAAGCCTTATAACTTTACAGTCAGGGACGGATGCATGATGATACAATTGAGAGGTACCAAACCTTTGTCAAGTTAATGGTAGAATTATCAATATGTATCTATTCACTATTATAATTATATCATCTCTTACATATATATAATTTTTTTTAATGATTTCACTATGATATTTTTTAAAACTTCATGGGTATAAAAAAATTCATTTAAAAAATAATTAAAGATATTTAGTGTATTTTGTAAGAGATAGATATTACTGGAAAGTTAATTACTAATTAAAAATTATAGAGCTAATACATGAATCTCAAATTGTATAATTAATTTTATTTAGTAGTACTTTATGGGATAAAGTCACAATATTTGTAGTTATAGATAATATAATTATTACTTATGGTACAAAAATAATGAATTAATTTATTAGTTATCATGAAAAAGAAAAGTTAAATAGAAAAAAGGAAAGAGAGACAGACTAATAGGTAATAAATGCATATTGAAAAAGAAAAACTACATCAAAGAGATTGAACCCATGTTCTCATAAATATAAAACTATTTACTTAATCACTAGACTATAGTCACTTTAATGTCATTGTTTGCTTTTTATAATATAAAAATAATATATCAACTTTTTAAAAAAATTCTAAAAAAAATAATTTTATGTCATTGTAGTACTTTAGGGGCCTGCCCCCTAAATCCGTGCATGTCTATAGTAACTATAATTATTTGTTGTAAAGATTTCACAAGAGATGAATGAAAATTGCAAGGTGACAATTACTATATAGACTTTCCTAGCTAAGACCTAACATAGTTATCTAAATAGACATCTAGTATAGTGAAATTTTTGTTTAGAATATTAATTGCGAAATTTCTAGAAAGAGAATCTCTCTAAAGAAACAAGATTACTTGGACATTCATATGATGAAACCAAACCCTAAACTCTTTTCTTGTTACTATTTCATAAATTTAATTAGGATGTGATTTATAACTAACCATTCTTTGAAAGCTAGTATTTTCTTGAAAGATGAATTTAAATTCCATAGATATATTCTAATTAAAGATGGAATAAGCTTAGGATTAGATTCGAGATTAAAGCTTGATAACAACTTAGGAATTGATCATAAAACAAAAACCTTACCTTGTATGTACAAAAATCAACAAAATTTCATTTAAGGGTTAGGTAGGATTGACTTTGAGCCAAAGTTTGGTCAACTAGAAGAAACTTGAGACAGTTCATAGATCAATCAACTAGGCTAGTTGACCCATCAAATAGAAATTACTTAAGTACTAATTAAATAAAATTAATTACTAAAATATCGATGCAAAATTGCTTGTTAAAAATGCGTTTCGCGAATTTGCACGTGAATCTCATGTTGAAGATGTAATTAATGAAATAATATGAATTGCCTGTTAAAGATGCGATTTATATGCAAAATAAGCAAATCGCCCTTTCAAGATGCGATGCAATTCAGTATTGTATGACTTTTTGTAGAATCGCATCTTCAAAAGGCATTTCATATGTAAATTTGTGAAACGCCTGTTTAATATGCTATTTTGCATCAGTATTTGTGCAATTATTTTTGTCTAATTTGTATTTTTACAATTTTTTTCTACAAAATTGGTAGACTTCACTCTTAGTTGATGCCCCCATGTGAGCTGGCAATAGATCAACTAGGTACCATTTACTAAATTCCTTTTTTTTTTTTTTTCCATCTCCCAAAGCTGGGCTTTTATAAGAATTAAAAGTGGAGATATTGAAATTAGAATTTAATAACGAATTTTCTTTGGGTAACATGACTTATACATATTATTTCATACTAAAATTAAAGCTTGATACGTGATTATCGTTAGTTGTCGTATGTGTGAGCTAGAATTTATGGACTAATGATTAGTCACTTTACTATTATGTTTTTTTAGCAATTGTGCTTATATGGCAAAATTTCTAATTTATGAGAACTTCTGGATTCACAATAGACCTATATCTTTAAAATTAAACTTTGGGAACCTATGTTGTACTTTAAAAATTTTGTTTTTAAAAACCTATACCACATTTTAAATTTAAACTCCAAAAATGTTATTCCTACTTGAATATGGCATCTAAGAACCTAAACCAAACTTTAAAAAATGGCCTCAAAAGATTCTTCATTATACAAATTTAAATCTCCACCTTTAAAGTTGGATTCCATGGTATATTTATAAGTTTACACTTTTAGAATAGGACTCAAGGGTGCCAAAAAAAGACACCTTTCAATATTGATGCTAAAGATGTGGTTCCAATTGATATGTTTTTGTATTATGGCTAATATCGTATATAATCATTTGATGATTTGTAAATTAATGTTATTGCATTAGATTATTAAATTTTATATTACATGTGATTTAACACCATGTATTTGCATAAAGTAACTTGTACTAAGTTTTATTACATGCATATATTTAAAACATTCTTTATAGGTGATGATGCATATGATTATATGGAATATGACGGTGATGGGATTCACACACTAATGTTGGCAATGATGATTTCTTGAGCCAGATGATTTGATAGATTATCCATAGTCTATGTATTAAGGATTCAAGATTTTCAATATGTTTGTGGACTTTGTAAAAGCTTAATGATACTTGGGTATTATTAATGATTGAAGTCTTACACGTAGGGTTGTAAACAAGTTGAGGTAAGTTTTTACAGATTTGGGCTTGACTCGTTTGACAAATTAATGATTTTGAGTCAAGTTAAGTTATTAAGGAGCCTAAAAAGTATAGGCTTAAGCTAGAACCCAGTAATGATTCACGAGTCCAAACTTAGCTCGTTAGGCCCATTTAGTTTAACAAGCCTAAAAGAGCTCAGACTTACATAAATAATTATTTATAATAAAATACTATTATTTAAAAAAAATTATTCCTGAGCCTATTTGCTATTCACGAGTTTGGCTCGCAAGTCCTAAACATGATTATTCACAAGCTGCCTCACAAGTCATAAGTTTAAAAAATAAGCTTAAGCTCATTTCATTTAATTAAACGAGCTTTATTTTAAATTCAAGCTTGACTCATTTATTAATGAACTCAAGAGAGTTGAACTTAAAATGAGCCAATTTTGAGTCACTCGGCTCATTTGCGGCCCTAGTTACATGCTAGAGTTATCATCAATATTATCAGACCGGACTGGCCTGGCTGGTTTGACCTAGTTCAACTAGAACCGACCATAAAGACAGACCGATCCACTCGGTTCACCTAGATTTGAAATGAGCCGGATTGACCCAAGTAACTGGACCAAGTTGAACTGGACAACCCGACCGATTGACCTGAACCTAAAAAAATAAAAAATACTAGAAATTTAAATATGTATTCATACTATATTATGAATTTATAAAATATAATCATTATTTTATGCTCTTCTAATAACTAATTGATGATTTTGATCAAATATAAATTTAATTGAGTGATATCATATATATTTATTTGTTATAATTAAATTAGTTTTTACTTTTTTGTGATCCCAATTTGATCCTTGATTGAAACCTATTCGACTCCTCGATCCCTGACTCTTGGTATATCTGGATTAAACTCCGATCCGATTCTGACAACATTAGTTACTTTACATTACCTCTAGCGCATGATGTTAATATGTAAGGATACTGATTTCTTTCATCATTTCTTTTCCGCTCTCATAAAATATACACGTATACATGCACACACACACCGTCGAAGATATAGTAATAGCTAAATCTTTCAGATGTATAAGGAGTAAGTCTTGTCAATATACATGCAAGTTTGACACGTATACTTTAAATAAATATTATTTCTCTTTAGTCTGATGTTTCTCTTTTTATATGATTCAGGATTTATTTATTTTTTTAAAATTTCTT
This sequence comes from Combretum micranthum, assembly GCA_024138025.1. Classification (NCBI taxonomy): domain Eukaryota; kingdom Viridiplantae; phylum Streptophyta; class Magnoliopsida; order Myrtales; family Combretaceae; genus Combretum; species Combretum micranthum. Next base: position 145,479 of record JAMXBD010000412.1, read on the forward strand.
AAATTTATTTATTAATAATTAAAATTATTTCAATTCTTAATATACGTTATGATATTATTGTACTATTATTTATAATTTTAAACTATTAGTCATGTATAATAATATTTTAAAGGAATAAGTTAAGAAAAAAAGAATTAATGAAGTTATATAGAAAATCCTGTTATTCACCTTCTGTGATTTCATTCGCTTCGTAGTCACTCTCCTTTTATCCCACCAATACGCACCAGCTGGTAAGTGGCATCAAAATGCGTTAAACTCTCCCACATAGTTGGCAGTGGCAGCCGGCAGGGTACAGCTAGCCAGTTACTGAATAGGGTGGATTGATTGATTTTTATTTCTCATTGTAATATAAATTTATCAGATATGTATTTTTAATTTATTAATTTTATATATATTATATCTGTTAAGTTTAAACTATCAGTTTTTCATTAGTAATTTATTTCTTAAATATTTATTTGAAAACGATAAAATAATATTCTAAATTTATGGAAATATAATAAAAGAAAAAACAAATATACTGATTTTCTCGTATTGTTGTGCTGTGTTCTCTTCGTAGGTTCAGCAAGCAAGAGGAAGCATTGGCGGACCAGCGGTACTTTTGAAGATACGAATTTACGCAAACTTTCAATATCAAATATATTGACGACTTCAATCTATTCTTACTAAATTGAAAATATGATTTGAAGTGTTGTATTTTGGATTTTTTTTAAAAAAAATTTATTTTTGAATTATTTTTCTGAAAAATATATATTTTTTATCCCATGTTCTTATATAGATTAAATAATTTAGGCAATTAAAGATAATACAACCTCATAATAATACGTAATCGAATTTATAAATCGACCGCTGATTTTTTATATGAATTTATTTTATATTTATATCTGATTTGTACATATGTAATTAAGTCTCATTTTTTTTTTTATTCGTGTTTAATAACTCCCTGCATCAAACAGACACCAAAAAGATGAACATATGTAGATAAAAAATTAAAAGTCAATTTATAATCATGAAAGTATTACCTAGTTATTAGTTAGTTAGCTAGTCAAATATTACTGAATTGATATAAATAGCTAAGCGTGCATATGTAAATAAAAATTAAAATTCAATTTATAATCATGAAACTAAACTTAAAAGTAAAAAATTCTTTTCAAGTTTTGTTCCTTCATTTTATAATTTATTAATTATAATTTCATGTGATAATTATAACTTCTTTTTCAATTATAAAAATGAAAAATTATATCAATAACCATGTAATCTAGCAGCATCTAATTTTGGTTCTCATCCTTAAAATATCGAGCTCGAATCTTCGTGTGGTACTGATTTTTAATGGCTCCATTAAAAGGCAAACAGGTTACATATCCTCCAACAACACGGAGAATAGAAGATGGTGGTTCACTCACAACCGGCGGATGCATTATTAATTTATTATGTCTATGTCTAGTGAACATCGAAATGAGCTGGTAAAATCCAAGTAAGGACGAAGGGAGCAAGAAATACGTGAGAAAAATTCAATAAATATATTAAATATTTAATGAAAGACGACCCTACTATTGAAATTTCTGGCTCTTCCCTAATGCATGGGTAATTTATTACCGTGACAGTTCGTATTCAATGTGTATGTCGAACCATTGCTGGTGGAATTATTTATTGGGCTAGCTACTACTCAATATTTGTTCGTCCGTACCTACTTTCGTAAAATGTAAAAGCAAAATGGCAGTTGATATTATTACATATTATTAAGGATTCACATCAAATAAAAGTTTGATGAGGACATCCTTGGAGCGTAGAACGTAAATTCATTTAAAATATTATTTTTATTAAATAAAAGTTAAGGGTATTGTGCGAACCTACATTGAACCATAGAAGTATAATAATTTAGGTTTTACTTTTTAGCTTGGTAATAACTAATAATACTCAATTAGCATCAGGATAAGAAGGATTAGATATTATGGTACAAAAACTACTAGATAATATAATTCTTTTGTATCATGTTTGATATGTATGATATAAGATAATACTGAATAAAATTTTTATTAAAAGATTTTATTTTTGTCTAGTTTCAATATTTTTATACCATGAAATATAAAAGATAAAAATTTTAAATTTTTTTCCAATTTCATTAAGAGAGTTTTGTCCAATCTAGATACATTTTAAAAACCAAATATGATATAATAACTTTCTGTAGTCTTGTACTATGAAAAATTATGTAACCAAATGCCATATTAGAGATTCAGTATATATGGGTCTGTTTGGCTAGTTTTTTTTGACAGATATAAATACTTTTTTTAAACCTTTTTTTTTTACAAATTGTTTATTAAAAAATAGATATGGATAAAAAAATATTGGCAGATCTCATAAAAAAATCAAATAGATCAAATATAGATAAAATATTGATACAAATCAAGTATATTACACATATCATTTTGATACATATATAGATATAGATAAAAAAAAAAAAAAAACAAATCATCCAAACAAATCCTATATTGCAATGATCAAAATTTTACATTGTAGGCAACTTGAAACAGCAGCAACGGTTTGCTTATTTTACACTTTTCTCAAGAAAGCTCGTACAGTCAATAACTCTTCAGAAACAGCTAGAACCTAAGGAAAAATCATACCATCTCTTAATCGTCCAGGCAATCAAGAGGTGCGGAGCTCTAAACTCCATTATTACTAAACTACTCCAATTCCATTTACAGCAATTAAAAATAGCTACACCTTAAATTCCGCTGTCAAGCCGCTATGCCCAAGCAAGCAATTTGGAAGAATTTTAAGCTCTTCGAAAAATTAGTTGCCAAGTTGAAGCTCCCATTATTTGGTGCAACTGCTCCGAGCTCTTAAATTTATCAGTTTTTCCTCCTACCGGTTGCCGGTATCAGGTCTCATTCTTAATCTTGGACACATGATGTCTCCACATTACAACATAAATACAAAATTCAAATAACGTGTATGCACCACTGCCTATCGCATATCACCACGTGTACAATGCCTGTAAAGATTGGACTAAAAATAATAATACTAATATGTTACTTGATCAATGCATGTGTCTAGTAAAATTCAAACTACAATTTATGGTTCGATTTGTAGTACTATTTTAAGTTAAACAAATTTAAAGAATCTGGAGAATTGAATTAAATTGTTTTAAAATAATTTGATTTGTTGGTTTAACTGAGTTTGGGTTTGAAAAACATTATTTCTTTTATTTTTTTATTATACCTTATTCTTATTGTTGTACTTCAAGATACTTATTTTCATGCATTCAATTGACTTTTTCCCCCCTTAAGAATACCCAATCAGAAGGGAAAAAAAAAAAAAAAAGCCAAGCACCTTTACTTAGGTAAATAATTATATTTTAAGATAAACAAATATAAGAGTTTTGAACGGTAGAATAATTTAGATTTGATGAGACTAAAAAAGAATACTTAATTATAAGAAAATTTTAAATATATAATACAGACAAGAGACTTTTTCATGCAAGCGACAACAACTATTATTATTATTATTTTTAATTTTAAGGCAATTGGGTTTGAGTCATAGTTACTGCTATTTTGTTACGAATGAATCAAACTATATTCAACAGTTTAATTTGGTTGTAATTGGCAAACACCACCTATCTAATAACCAAAGCGAAATATGACCATTATGTGACCTTTAAGAAGATAAAACCAGAAAAATTAACCACCTCATAAGGAGGAGGGTTTGCCTTTCAATAGGAAATGTAATGAGCTAAGTCTACAAAATAAAGTCCAACCCACAGACTCGGAACCAAATTAGCCCTAAGTGATACCGAGTTCTATTCTTCTCTACGCAGTCACTCTTGGTAAGCTTCCCCTCACTCTCAATCCTCTCTGTCGTGTCCTAGGGTTTCTTCTTTGTAAAAACTGTCTTTTCGGTTTGATGCATATGCGAGGACATGTAGATGGTTTCAGGCTTATTCGAGAAGCCACTCTCCCAAAGTTCCAGAACTCACTACTTTGCAGGGGAATAAGTCATCCTTTTCCCTGTTTCGTTTATTTATAGAATGATTATGCTGTTTACAGCTGTATTTACAATCTGTTTTAGATCTCTATATTTCTGTTTGAGATCCGTTTCTCCAAGATGCTATTACAACTGTCAATTCCTATTTCTGTTACAATACGAGTGTAAATCCTATGTATTTCTGTTATACAAAATCTCTAAGCCAGCTAGGCTTTCTGTGCTGACGTATTTGTCTAGTAGTTGTATCATATTTCCCCCCATCTTGAAAAACAACCTTGTCCGCAAGGTTGAAATATGGATAGGTCAGTTTAAACTGGTCAAAATCTTCCCAAGAAGTTTCTTCTGGAAGTAAACCGATCCACTGAACCAATATTTGTCGAACCTGTTGATTATTGACTAAAATGACTCGGGATTCCAAAATTGTGAGTGATTGTAAGACAGTAAGACCACTATTTGACCCTGGTGGTAATTGCGGAGATGGTTGAGAGACACCTGTAGCATTCTTGAGTAAGGAAACATGAAAAACATCATGTATATGAGCATGAGATGGAAGCTCGAGTTGATATGCTACTGTTCTCACTTTTTTGATAACTCTGTAGGGTCCATAATATCTTTTAGAAAGTTTATGAATCCCAGAACTGAGAGACTTTTGTTTGTATGGGTGAAGCTTAAGATAAACCAAATCTCCTGGTGCAAAAGGAACATCAGTACAATGTTTATCAGCTAGCTGTTTCATTCGGTTTTGTGCTTTAGCTAAATTGTCCCTCAATAACTGTAAAGCTCTATCCCGTTGAATTAAATCTTCATCTACGGCTTCCAACAGTGAACTTCCCCTGATATACGATGGTATGGAAGGAGGTGATCTTCCATAAACCAATTCAAAGGGGGTACATTGTGCTCCTTCATGGAAAGAGACATTATAAGCATACTCTGCCCATGGCAGAAAACGAACCCAGTCCTTTGGATAATCCATAACATAGCTCCTGAGATAGTGTTCAATTGTTCTGTTCAACACTTCTGTCTGACCATCCGATTGAGGATGATATGCACTACTCATGTGCAGCTTAGTTCCACTAAGATGGAACAATTCCTTCCAAAATCTGTTGGTAAAGACCGGATCTCTATCTGAAACAATAGAGCGTGGGAAACCATGTAGCTTAATAACCATTTGAATGAATAATGTGGCCACCTGAGCAGTAGTAAAATGAGATCCTAAAGACCCAAGATGGCAATATTTGGATAGTCGATCGACTACCACACATATTACTGTGAACCCTTGAGACCTAGGAAGAGATGTTATGAAATCCATACTAACATCTTCCCACACTCGCTCAGGGATAGGTAAAGGATGTAATAGACCCGCCGGTGATCGAGTCAAATATTTGACTTGCTGACAAATAGTACAATTTCTGATATAGTTCTCCACATCCTTTTTCATACCTTCCCAAAAAAAAATCAGAAGCGAGGTGTTTATAGGTCTTAAGTACACCAAAATGACCTGAAGCAGGTGAACTATGAAACTCTTGGAGTAGAAGAGGAATGACTTTGGATTGAGGCACCAAAAACAATCGAGTCCCTAAATATAATAAGTCATGCTTCCATTGCAAGACCCATTTCATTTGTCTTCCCTTCTGTAGGTCAGACAATAAAGATTGAAAAGCTGGTAAATTGGTATATTCTTGCTTAATATCCTCAAAAATTCGAAATTGTGGCATTGAAAAAGCATAATAGTGGCCCTGTTCATCAATTTGTCTAGAAAGTGAATCAGCTACAATATTGTCTTGACCAGATTTATAAGAGATGGAATAAGAATAACCCAACAACTTAGAGAGATATTTGTGCTGTTCTGGAGTTTGAATAGTCTGTGTCAATATTTCTTTCAAACTGCGATGATCAGTTTCAATAGAAAAATGAACTCCCAACAAATACTGTCTCCACTTCCTTATAGCTTCAACTATTGCATATAGCTCTCTGACATAGGCAGAAGCTTTTCGTAAATGCGTTGGAAGCTTTTTACTAAAATATGCAATTGGTTGATTTTGCTGAAGCAGAACAGCACCTATCTCCACTCCTGATGCATCTGTCTCCACTGTAAATGGTTGTGAGAAATCTAGTAGCTTTAATATTGGAGCCTCACACAATGTGTTTTTGAGCTGCTCAAAAGCCTTAGTAGCATCTGTGCTCCATGGATACCGATCTTTTTGTAACATATCGGTTAATGGTCCTGCAATAGAGGCATAATTCCTGATAAACTTTCTGTAATATCCTGATAACCCTAAGAAAGCCCTCAATTCCTTCACTGTGGATGGTTTAGGCCAAGTTTTAACTGCTTCAACTTTTGTTGGATCTGGTTCAACTCCACTACTACTCACAATATGTCCCAAATAGTCAATCTTAGATTGACCAAAAGAACATTTGCTTTGTTTTAAGTAAAACTAATGATCCAATAAGATCTGAAACACCACTGCCAAGTGTTGAACATGTAATTCTACTGATGAACTATAAACCAAAATGTCATCAAAGAAAACAATAACAAATTTTCTAAGATGGGGCTTGAAAATATTATTCATAGTTGCTTGAAAAGTAGTCGGAGCATTACTCAAGCCAAAGGGCATGACAAGAAACTCATAATGACCCTCATGAGTTCTAAATGTTTTTTCCAATGTCTCCCTCGTGCATGCGAATCTGATGATATTCAGATCGCAAGTCCAGTTTAGAAAATATTGTGGCTCCATGTAACTCATCCAGTAGTTCATCTACAGTGGGTATAGGATACTCATCCTTAATAGTAGCCTGATTTAAAGCACGATAGTCTATACAAAAACGCCAAGTGCCATCCTTTTTCTTAACCAATAACACTGGTGAAGAGAAAGGACTAATACTGTCCCGAATGAGACCCTGATCCAACATTTCTCTCACTTGCTTCTCAATTTCATTTTTCTGAAAATGAGGATACCTATATGGTTTGACGTTTATAGGTTGAGTCCCCTCATTTAAAAAAATTCGATGTTGGACTTGTCGTAAAGGAGGCAATGATGAAGGTGTCTCAAAAATCTTAGCAAATTTGCCCAACACTTCATGAATAGTAGTGTTGTTGGTGAATTTAATTGCAGAATCTCCTTTCTGAGCCTCCAAAGAAAAACAGTAGCTACTGCATTCATATTGAACATCCTTCTCAATTGATTTGCAGTGACTACTGATGGAAAAGAAGTTTCACCTGATAGAGACACCCTTTCACCCATGTGAACAAATGATAATGTCAACGCATTATAATCAATGGTCACAACCCAATTGCTTAAGCCATTGTACTCCCAAAACTATCTCAGCTCCTTCAATAGGAAGAATATAAAATGGAACACGAAATTGAATTCCATGAATAACCAGAGGAACATCCAAACACTGACCCTCACATACCAATTTTGACCCATCTCCAATCATAACATTGAGTGATACAGTATGTAAGATAGTCAAATTTAAATGTTTCTACTCTAGATTGTAAGAAGTTATGAGTACTACCAGTATCAACTAGAATAGAAAAGTTATGATTGTTAATCTGACCTTGAAATCGCAGTGTCTTTGGAATAGACATCCCAAAAGCATGCAAACTAATCATCCCTGAATTTTCTTGATTCCCTGCATCCTCATAATCGATATGTGAATCAAGCATATCCTCCTGAACAACATTAGCATCATCCTCCTCATCATTTGTCATCAATAGCAAAAATTTAGATTTACACTTATGATTGCGATGATATTTCTCATCACAATTATAGCATAAACCCTTTTCCCTTCTCTGAACCATTTCTTTAGGAGTCAACTTTTTAATTGGAATGGTGGATTTAGGTGTATTAGAATGAGAGGAAGAAACAGTAGAAGTAGGTAATGGTGAAGTGTATTTAGGTATAGGTTTAGAGAACTGAATGTTAGAAGAATTAGAAAAAAAATTGTGTTTGGATAAATGGTTAGAATGGGATGGCTTATATGTATCTGTAAATTTAGATTCATAAATGCGTGCCAAAGACATCGCATTTAGTAAATCAGAAGGCCTTGCAACTTGAACTTCTCGCCTAATTTCAGGTTTAAGACCTGAAATGAAGCAACTAGTAAGAAAAGAGTTTGGTAAACCAGTTATTTGATTCGAAAGATGATGAAATTGAGATTGATAATCAGAAACAGTTGTGGTTTGAGTTAATTTGGAAAGTTGACCCTGAATGTCTTCATATAATGAAGGACCAAAGCGATCCTGAAGTGATTTCTTGAAATTGGTCCAGGAATTTAATTGTTGATTATCATACATCCATTGATACCAGTCTAAAGCATCACCCTCTAAAGCAAAAGAGGCAATTGTGATGCGCTGTTCATCCTGAATATGATGAAAATTGAAAAACCGATCTGTTTTGAATATCCAACCACGAACATCTTCCCATGAAATTTGGGAATTTCCAATTTGATGCCTTTTAACAGATCATTGCCTTCGATGATGGAAGATGATGATTCATTAACAAAAGGAGGAGAATGAGTCTGATTCCGTTCATTCATCAATGTAGACAATTTCTGTTGAATAGAATCCATAATAAGGGAAATTTTCTGATCCAATTCTTGATTTAATTGTTGTTGAAATTTGTCCAATCTGTCTTCTAATAAAGTGTTTCTTGTATCAGGTGCCATGGATGAAAAAACAGCAGCAAAATGAATGCAACAATGGAGGATGATTCGGGAACGAGAGCACCAATAATGAGCTAAGTCCACAAAATAAAGTCCAACCCACAGACTCGGAACCAAATTAGCCCTAAGTGATACCGAGTTCTATTCTTCTCTATGCAGTCACCCTTGGTAAGCTTCCCCTCACTCTCAATTCTCTCTATCGTGTCCTAGGGTTTCTTCTTTGTAATAACCGTCTTTTCGGTTTGATGCATATGCGAGGACATGCAGATGGTTTCAGGCTTATTCGAGAAGCTACTCTCCCAAAGTTCCAGAACTCACTACTTTGCAGGGGAATAAGTCATCCTTTTCCCTGTTTCGTTTATTTATAGAATGATTATGCTATTTACAGCTGTATTTACAATCTGTTTAGATCTCTATATTTCTGTTTGAGATCCGTTTCTCTAAGATGCTATTACAACTGTCAATTCCTATTTCTGTTACAATACAAGTGTGAATCCTATGTATTTCTGTTACACAAAATCTCTAACCCAGCTAGGCTTTTTGTGCTGACGTATTTGTCTAGTAGTTGTATCAAAGTGCCTCAAAACGTCATATTTAAAACACGATTTTCCTAAAGAATGTGCATAAGACAATTGCGAATGCAATTGAGAAATGATGCGACGCCAATATTTCAAATTCAAAGTCCAAATGAAATCTTCATGAAGTAATTATTTTTTGTACAATGTGCTAAACACAAATGTCATTTTAAAAAGTTACAAAGCATTCCTCTGGGGACCTCTATAAAACGTGGGAAATCGGAGTAATGGACAGAATATCTTAGTTAGAATAGACTTGATTAAAAATAGCTTGTAACTTTAGTTAATTTACGACATTGTTAATAGAAGGTGATCAATAATTATACTATTGATATGTAAGCATCAATATTCATTATGAGTTCGTTTGGATTATGTGATTTTCACCCGTATCTTATATGTATATGATCTACATTTGTTTTTTATTTGTATTTTATTCATATCTCATTTGTTTGATCTTTTTATGAGTAAAAATGTCTATTTTTCATCTTTATTTATTTCTTGATAAATATTTATTTAAAAAGGGTAGGAATAATTGTTAGGGTGTAAGTGTGAGATTCCTACATGAAAAATATGGGTCTAAGAAAGACAGATCAATTAACTTATTGCCTTAAGGTTTTGGATTATAGATGGTGTCAAAAGTCCATTTATATAATCATTCATAAAGTCCATTGGATTACTTCCCTGGATCCCTAACAATTGGTATTAGAGCTTGGTTCGGCTAGAAAACTCCCATGGTTGGCCCACCATATGAAAAGAAGAGATGAAACAAACAAACAATACACTCCCTTTTTGACTATTCTGCCTACAACAATGTATCGTTTATTATTATTTTGTATTTCACCTGAAAATCTTGTTAATTGAGGTAGATAAGATTATGATCCGTGACCTAAACCTCATTCGAAGCAATTTGTAGATATGGGTTGGTTTGGATTATTGGATTTCTATCCATATCATTTTTTATCTAATTTGCATCAGTAACTTATTTATATCATGTTTGTATCATATATATATATATATAGTATATGTTTGGTCAATTTATGAATAAAACTGTCAGTTTTTCATTGGTATCTATATCTAGATAGACATCTATTTGAAAATTATAAAAATATGATGTCAAAATAACTAAAATATGATGCAACAAACAGTTGATTCTCATATCCATTGAAGTCATTCCAAGCACATTTATATCACAATCTATATATCATATAGTTTAAAATTGTCACGATGCTCTAAACATTGCAAGTATTAGTTAGATTAAAGATAATAAGATTAGGATTGGAAATATTAGCTGAATTGAGTCGATGTTTAAAAGGTTTGTCTTATTTGTAAAATTATCTAGTTCAAGCTCAACCAAACTTTTATGGAATCTAAAAATTGCCAACTTGAGTTTAACTTAATAAATTTTATTTCAAATTTGAGTTCAACTTATATATACATTGAGCTCGAGTGAGACTGAGGTTAAAGCAAGTTAAATTTGAGTGAATTATGATGAATTGTTTTAAGATATGAAATAAAGTTAAACTCATGTAAATAAATTATCAAAATGAATAAATATATAAATAAATAGATGATGGATAACAAACAAAGGAATATCATATACACTATATAAATATATCATCTCATATCATATAATATAATATAAAAATTCGCTTTTGGTTTAATATTATCTATATTAATATATAAAACTTATGTATCTGTTTGTAAGTCCCAATGAGTTAGATTACGAGTCTAAATAAAAGTATAGAAACTTTTTTTTAACCTTGAGCAACTTGTAAGTACTTCGATCTTAGTTACATCCATAAATGAGATCACCTTAATGTATTTTGTTTCTTTTGATCTGTAATTTTTTAATATACCCATTATGCACACGCATATCTTTTCGGTACTCACCATCCAGGCACTTAATTTTTCTATATACATCCACACATCGCATAATTTTTTTTTTTCTCGACGGTCGATTTCTCAAGAATCCCATTAAAAATAAATAAAATCATCTTTATTATATATTTTTAAAAAGTCGTATAAGTTATAAATGTCCGTCCAGGTGTCCACTAGTAATTAATAATGCCGAAGGATCACGCCGGTCTCTTAACGTGTTTAAATGTTTGCCACACCGAGTATTACTTTCACGTACATTTCCATAGACATAGGTTTAAAATTAGGCATGAAAAGCAGCTATAACAACTACATTTCTTGGCCCTTTGACCAATGCATCACCAGCGGTTCAATGGTTGGTCAAAAACAATCGGACCTGTCGTGTTGGGTAGAAGCCTCTCCGATGAAATATAGATCGGTAGTAAACGCCTACCTCTCTTTCATAATACCCTTTATTAAGGGTATACAAATTAAAAATATAATACCATTATAGTCCTACATACAATATTGCATACAATTATATATACATATATATATATATTTTTTTTTTATGTGGGACACCCATAATAAGGAGTATTGTCAAAAATAGATAAGCCAACAACTTACCTACTTTCGAAGGAAAAACAAGAATGAAAACATTTGTCGATGAACTCAACTTACATACAATCAAAAGAGGAATAGAACTAGAAGTACAAAATGAAGTATGAAAGAATGATATTATTAATATGAATTTTTTACAGACTAATTAGTACAAAAGGTATTTATATTAGAGAAGAAACAAAAAATATGCAGCTAACATGGAAAAGGAAAACACGTGGTAAAGCACGTGACAAACTATGTAACTATTAATAAGTTAACAACATCCCCCCAAACCCAACCACCCCACCTCCCTCCCTCCCCCCTCTCTCTCTCTCAAAGATGGAGCTTGCTGTAAGCCCATGTTGTGCAAAAAAAAAAAAACCAGTTGAGATTCAGAAACTGATTTAGTTAAAAAATCAGATAGCTGAAATTTAGAGGGAACATAAACCGCTTTTAAGAAACCAGAAGCAATGTAATCTCTGATAAAATGAATGTCAATCTCGATATGCTTTGTGCGGCTGTGGAAACACGGATGATCAGCAAGTAATAAGGCGGATTTATTATCCATAAACAAAGAAATGGGCTTAGAAATTAGAATATGTAGATCTTGCAAAATATAAGAAATCCAAATAAGTTCTTTGGTAATAACAGCCATGCTCTTATACTCCGCTTCTGCGGAAGATGCCGCCATAGTCCTCTATTTCTTCCTTTTCCAAGAAACCAAAGCTGATCCAAGTAAAATGCAATTGCCACTAACAGATTTCCAATCATCTTGGCAAGCCCCCTAATCCAAATCTGAACACCTGACTAAAGTGAGAGAATTAGATGCTAGATAGAAAAGACCAAGAGAAATAGAACCTTTAAGATATTTCAAAACATGAAATGCAACATCAAGATGTTGAGTACAAGGGCATGCAAGAAATTGACTCAAACGATGTACATCAAAAGAAATATTAGATCGTGTTAATGTCAAATATAACAAACGACCCACAATTTGTCTATAAAAGCTCGGATTAGATCAAAGTGTACAAGAATCTAAATGTAATTTCAAATCTGATGGAAAAGGAAATTTAGTGGGTTTTGCAGTAGATAATCCAGCATCATAGAGAATATAGATAATGAATTTTTGCTATTTCAAAAATATACCTGAAGAAGTATGACAAATCTCTACACCGAGATAAAATCTAGCTTAGCCTAGATCCTTAATCGTAAAACATGAATGAAGATCCATTTTCAAAACTTCAATTGCATTTGTATTAGTCCAATGAGCAAAAGATCATTGAAACAACAAGGCAATAGTAAAGCTAGAAGGAATCAGATGAGTAAAGAGAGAATAGACATTCTTTTACTGACAAAAACCAGATCAATGAGAATTTAGATTTTTCAATGTTTCATTGATGAGATGCTTGTTTAAGACCATATAACGATCTTAACAAACGACACACTTGACCTGGTTTAGCCTTGGAATAGCCCTCTGGAGGAACCATATAAATTTCTTCATCAAGAAATCCATGAAGAAAAGTATTATTGATATCTTCTTGATAAAGTGGCCATCCATAAGTAGCGGCAATAGCAATTAAAATGCGCATTGTACAAAGATTAGCTACAGGAGAGAAGGTATTATGATAGTCCTCGCCTTCAATTTAAGTATATCCTTTAGCCACTAGCCTTACCTTATAACGTACTGCATTACCATCAGCATTGTATTTAATTTTATATACCCATTTAGAACCTATAGCTTTTTTGTCTTATGTCAAATTAGTTAATTCCCATGTATGATTTTTCTTTAAGGCATCTATCTCATGATTCATTACCTCAATCCATTTATTATCTTGAGCAGCTTGGGGATAACAATAAGTCTTTTCAGTAGTTAAAATATTAGCAAAAGATCTTACAAAATCAAGAGGAAAGGTAGACATGGAAGAAGTAGTAAACAAAGGACAAGGACATGAACTATGAACATGTGACAAAGCATGAGAACTGAAACTAATGACATCTGAAGATAAAATATGATGAATAGAATGAATGTACTCATCGAGCCATTATGGTGGTCGAGAAACTCGAGCGGATCACCTAACAGCGATAGGATCAAAAAAAGAAGTGTCAACTGAAAGGTCAAGGGAGCAAATATTTAAGGGCTAAAAAATATCAGTAAGAACAACATCACAAGGAACAGAATGTGTATCAAAGGTTATATGTGGTAAAGTGTATGTAGTAATAGAAGAGGAATGCAGAAGCAATGTATCATCATGTTGCTTATATGGAAAAACATCTTCAAAAAATTTAACATCTCGACTATAAATTGTTTTTGCCCCTTCAAATCACACACATGATAACCCTTTTGATTTGAAGCATATTCCAAAAATACACATTTGAGTCCTTTTGCATCAAACTTATCCCTAGAGCTTCCAAGAACAGAACATAATAAAGACACCCCATAACACAAAGATGATCAAAGGATGGTTGTTTATGGAACAACATTTCATAAGAAGTTTTCCAATGTAAAATCGACATAGGCATTCGGTTAATTAATTATGTAGTCGTCAATACACATTCACCCTAAAAAGATTTAGGAAGACCAACATGTAAAAGCAAAGCCCGAGATGTATTAATCAAATGCCTATGTTTTCTTTCAACCCTTTCATTTTGTTGAGGAGTATAAGTCATTGGCTTTTGAGGAACAATTCCAAGATTCAAGAAAAGAGACCGACATTCTTTGGAAACAAATTCAGCACCATCATTGGATCGAATAAACTTTAGAGTAATCTTAAATTGATTTTAAACATAGGTAAAAAAATATCGTAAATGAAAAACAACTTCAGATATGTTACTCATCAACACAGTCCAAATACATCTTGTATAGTCATCTACAATATTGAGGAGAAATCTTCCACTAGAAATAGAAGCCACATGATAAGGTCCCCAAACATCTACATGTAATAGTTGAAAAGCAAATGATGATACACTTTTACTAGGAAAAAGGGTATCCATGCAACTTAGCTAATTGACAAGTGTCGAATAGGAAATTATTCAAAGAAAATTGTTTACAACAATCAAGGTGTAAAAATTTGGAATTTGAAGTATATCCAAGTCAAGAATGAAGCAAGTTCAAATCAATAAATGAAGAGGAGGTAAAAACATGGTGGGAAGTATCGAGACTTTGCTGTAAGCGATCCCTTAAGGAACTCAGGTGCTCTACACCAGCTGACTTTAAGATGTATAACCCGTGTAGCAGACTTGCCTTAGCTAGAAGTTCATTAGTTTTTTGGTCCTAGAATAGGCAACAATGAGAATCAAAAAGGACAAAAACATTATGTGTAGCAAGGAATTTACTGATAGAAAAGAGATTGTGATGAAACCCAAGCATAAACAAGACATGTTGAAGTATTATGGAAGGGGTAACAGTAATAGAACCAGCAATGCTAATTGTTTGAATACCACCATCAGGAAGATGAAAATTAATAAGTGTTTGAAGATGATGCTTGTTGAAGATAATGGAATAAAAAGAAGTCATATGATCTGTTACTTTGGAATCAACTATCCAAGAAGCCTTAAAGTTATTCACAACACTAAGACAAAAAACAGAGGATGACAACATACCTGAGAAACCCGAAGATGAAGCAAAATTCACTACACTTGTTCTTTCTTGTTTCATCATCTTCATGACTTCATTACCAACTGATTGTAACATCTGAGGATCCATGAAAGCATGCACATTATAATGATTTATATAAAAAACATCATCACAATGTTCAAGAGAAGTAGCGAAGCTAAATCCTTTCTCTGATACATTATGCACTGCTGCAAATCTGTTGCCCCCTCCTTTCTTATTCCTCCGTCCTTTATACCATTCGGAATAACCTATCAATTCAAAACATGAATCAGTAGTATGACCCTTCGTATTACAATGCTTACAAACCAGTTTTCCACATCTAGGATCCTTTCTATTAAAGCTTCCAGATTTAATGGCTTTTCCCACATTAAAGGCCATCATATCAAAATTTCCACTTAAAGAGGAAGTAACTTACCTCTGTTTTTCAACTTGCAAAACTAAGTAGAACGCTCGATTCACTATTAATAAAGAATCAGTGGATAATATTTGATTACGAACACATTCAAAAGTTTCAGATAAACCCATAAAAAATTGCATTAACCTGGTTTAGGACTCATCTTCTTGAAGATGATCCTTAAGAGCACAAGTACAATAAGATAAACGTCCACAATCACAAGTCAGATAGGCATTTAAAGCCTGTAACTCATCCTAATGCTTCTTTAAAGAGCTATAATAAGCAAATACAGACAAATTTCCTTGTCTAAGATTAGCAATCTCATGTTGCAATTGAAAAATCAAGGGGCCATTCGTTTGTCCATACTGTTTACATATGTCTTTCCATAGTTCATGCACGGATTAAGCATAAAGAAAACTCTGAGATATTTCACTAGACATGGAATTAAGAATCTAGTACTGTACCATATAGTCACAATGAGTCCATTGAGTTAATTAATTCGTTCCTTCTTCTAATTTATCTATTCGACCTTCAATAAACCATAATTTCATTTTTGCACCCAAAGCCATCCTGATTGATCTACTTCAAGATAAGAAATTAGTTCCATTGAATTGAATGTTGCCTAATATCATAGCTGGATTATCAGATCCCGATAGATATAGAGGATTTAAAATCCTTAATTCTGAATGCAAAGTCCTATTTTGGTTCAACATGATGTAGACCAAAATTATACTAAAATAGAAACTTGATAAAAGTAAAGATCATACTGAAGATTCCTGCTCTGATACCATGAAGGAAAAATAAGAGTGAAAACGTTCGTCGACAAACTCAGCTCACATGCAATCGAAAGAGGAATAGAACTGGAAGTACAAAATGAAGTCTAAGAGAATGATATTATTGATATGAATTTATTACAAACTAATTAGTACAAAAAGTATTTATACTAGAGAAGAAATAGAAAATATACAGCTAACACGGAAAAGGAAAACACGTGATAAACTATGTAACTATTAATAAGTCAACAACTTTATTACTCCTATCAGATAATTATTTACTAATTATGTAAAAAGGAATTTAAAACACAATTTAAGAATGAAATTTCATAAATATGGTTTCATGAGCCTTCTTTAGTAAGGATCTCAAATGGTACAAGACGAGAGAGAGATTAAATTCTTACTAAACCATATTATTCCTTTTCACTTTGTATTCGTAGCATGCTTTCGTGTAAATTAATAATTAGTGTTATAAGCCCTCCATGCTTGTGTATTGAACAAACTATAAAATCATATAATGCATGATGCTTTCTTTGTAGAGACTATTGTCATAAATCATCACTTTCATCAAAGTTGAATCAACCATGGCTTCATACATGAGATGACAACATGTTATTAATGTGAAAAAAAAAGTATATAAATAAAGGATGAGATAATTTAAATCTCTCTCTCTCTCTCTCTCTCTATATATATATATATATATATTGATATTCCTAGAGGACGTTCTCTTTTGAAGATCAAATTGTATAGGCTTTTGGTGTTGGTTACAACCCAAAACTCCGAATCGTTTGCATTCTATTTCGGTCTTCACATGCTTATCCCTAACATTGTCATGCAGTAAATTTGGAGGATGTGATTGGTTTCTTAGGTGTCTTTATTGCTTGATAAGGGCATGTAAGACCCACACAATGGCACTCTGTACCCTCCAACCTTTAAGCCTGAAATCGTTTACATTATCCGATAAAAAAATATACTAATAAAGAGGCAAATTTTATTATCTTAACAAATAACTACTCCATGACAAAAACATATTCATGCGAAATCACATATCGTTTCCATCTAGGAAAACAAATCTTTAGTAGGAAAAAGTTTTACTTGAAAATAATTTCTTAAAAAATGGAAAATTTTTACATGTTTGGATGCATTTATGAAATTTATTGAACAAATTTTCTCCGTGCTTATTCCTTACATTGACCTAAATGAATATCTTTAAAAATATGTCACTTTAAATCTTAAGAAATGTCTTTAATTGCATATCTTAGATGTAAATCTTCCCACTAAAAAGGGACTCCCTTAAAATATTTAAGAACATACCTAATGTAATGCATATACTATCTTTACACAAATAAAATGATTCTTTTAAACAAAAGATTTGCAAGTTTAGGCTGTAGGCTTAGTAATGACTCCTTAGGCTATAAATATGGGATGACATTGGGGGACTTAGTATAATGTGTTTAAAGTGGAGATCGTAAAACCAATCTGCCTGCTATCAACGTTTTTCATGGCAATTTATTCACTTAAAAGGATTTCCTATGAGTTTAGACCCAAAAGGAGCTCATGAAGATATATTTAAAGCAAAAGACATATCTTAAATGTCAATCGTGGTATGATTTAATGGATGTTATCAATAACCAAACATTATAAATATTCAAAAGCTCTTTTTGTTGTTCTTGCAACAGATCAAATAGAGTTTAGAGTAAAGCACATGCTACATGCATTTTAGAATTGTGGGGTAATGTTCCTTAGTCCATAGTTAGCAAATTCATTAGAGTCGAACAAATGGGCCCGAGCTTGTGGGTTAGCTATTTAACTAGCTTTAAAAATTAGCTAAGGGTAATTTTTTAAATCATTTAAAATATAGGTCATATGAACTAGACTTGTTTGACCCATAGGTTAAAGCATGTTGGTGTCTTATAAATTAGGTTGGCCTGCTAACCCATAAATATAAGACAGGAATACATTATCCATGAATATTTTAAAATTAAATTAGATCGTATTGTGAAGATGGATAAAATTAAGGCTGATGTTCTTATTGTTCTATACATGGTAGCAATTTTTAGTAGCTCACTTTGATAAGATTTGATGTCATATAAAACCAAGGGCAGATGCAGGATGATAAGACTAGAAGGCTAGATGTTAATTAAATTAATATTTGAATTATCTATATGTATTCACTTGCTATTACAATTATATTACATCTTATATATGTATAAGAATTTCATTAATGATTTCACTATCATATTTTCTAAATTGATAAGTGTGAAAAAAAAAATCATTCAAAAAATAACTATGAGTATTTAGTGCATTGAAAAAAATTTTGTATATATATTATTTGAAAATTAATTGTAAAAAAAGAGTTAATACATGACATCATTAGTATTATTTAAAATTGCATTATGTGATAACATCTAAACATTTATAATATGAATAATATAGTTATTATTTATGTCATACTACAAAAAAAAAAGTTGTTTAAAAGAATTTATTTAGTTAAATATAATTTAATTCCCTTTTTGCCATAAATTTAATTCTATTAGTTATTGTGAAATAGAGCTTTATGTGAAAAATCGAAACATTTATAATATGAATAATATAATTATTATTTGTGGTATACTATGAACAAAAAAAGGTTGTTTATAAGAATTTATTTAGTTAAATATGATTTTATGATAAATGAATTTAATTATACTAGTTATCTTGTGAAACAAAAAATTTCAAAAATAAAAAAAAGAGAGAGAGAGAGGGAAAGAGAAAAAGATAATGCAGCAAATGCATATTGAGAAAAGGAAAGGTACACTTATGGGATTTAAACTCACGACCTCGTGAATGAAAAACAAAACATTTAATAACTAAGTTACTTTTACGTTTATGTCATTATTTGCTCTTTATAATACACATATAATATATCAACTTTTTTCTTTTTTGAAAAACTGCAAAAAGTGAAAATTTTTCGAACCGCCTCCCCTAATCCACCTTTGTATAAAGGCATTTTCTTTTAACTTTCTTGAGTGATGAACTAGATGTTTAACATGTATAAGGAATCAAGCGGATGCCATATAAACATTTGCATATTTACACTACTTCTTATGTGGTTCCACATGTACATAATTTAAGATGACTTGATTTACAACATCTTTCTTGAGGTACTTAAGATCCATTGGACAATGAACAATAGGGAAGCCAATCTTCCAATTACTAATTTCAAGAAGCAATTAAACCAAGCGATATTTGGCTAGATATCCCATAAAACAATAATTTTCTTAATTGCAAATTCTCACGATTCATGTACAAGACTTTGCTTAATGACAATGATACATGGGAATTCAAACAACAATGCAAGATAAAGTTTAGATTAAGATTAATACTCATTTCACACATTATAAAACAAGAATAAAGAATAAATCATCCTAGATTTTTCATATTAATTTACAACAATAAGATGAATATACATACATACATACATACATACATCTCTTCATAAAATACAATATATATAATTGTTTTCATGGACCAACTTCTACTGCATGGCTTATTATTTTAGGGACAATGTCATGGTTGCTACCTAAAACTTTGTCTAAATCTTCAATTAATTACCTCAACTTTGATTTATTCAATTTACTACATTGCTTAACTTTTTGTGGTAAAAAATACTAACTCATTAAACACCCTTAACTCCATCTGTTGAGTTGGCACGAATGACCAATAGATGCACACCTCGTGTATCTGATCCATGCAAATGATTTTCTACTTCTATATCTCATGTTAATTGGAAAAAAAAATCAAAACAAAACTGCAATTGAATTAAATGGTTCTTTAAGTCATGGCAACCACGTAGCCTCAAGTCATTAACATGCCTACACTTCATGGAAATGAGAACTAAGGCTTCATTGCTCACGGAGGTAGACTCATAATTGCACTTGAGCATGAGCCTCATGATGGAATCATGGTGTGTGAAGATCAATGGAAGAAAGGAGAAAAGATCATAATTAGCGTTAAGGAAGAGCTAGTGATGGCTCTCACCGTCGAAACGAAGCTAGTGGCAACAGATGGTGGAGTAGGTTTTCCAGTCACTACAATGGAGGAAGAAAAAGACATGTGCTAGTAACTCGTTTGGAAGATTGGTGGTAAAGTCATGGCTGTCAATTGAGCTAACAATATTCGCAGCCACCTCGTCAAACTTCCAACAGTCGCATGTTAGAGAGGCAATAGTGGAGAGCAATGATAGACTTCCAATGGCTCGCCGTCGAAATAAAGCTAGTGACGATAGCCAATGGAGCATATCTTTGGAGATTCAAGCAAATCTCATCAGATATATATATATATATATATATATATATTGGCCTAGTGCAAAAATGTAACTAATTAATTTATTTAATTGTTCGTCTTAGTTGTTATAAAGTTAATACACTTCATCTTGGCCTGTGTAGATCTGAAACATGATATGAATGAACTATCTACATGTGAAGCTTTTCTTTTCTTTATATATATATATATATATAGTGCATCATTAGATATTCCTCAAATTATTAGGTTTTGACTTTTACATGTATTCACGATACACATTTAACTTAACCACAATTTCGTTTTGATTTTCTTTTTGTATTTTTGTTTTTATAGATAGATTACCTAGAGAGAGAGTGTGTGTGTGTGTACAGAGAAGGAGGAGGAGGAGGAGGAAAAAGAGAGAGATTAAGATTATGTCTATAAGAGAGAGAGAGAGAGAGAGAGAGAGAGAGAGGTGGTTGGTGTTGGTTTTAGAGAGAGAAGCAAAGAGAGAGGGGGGAGGGGGGGGGGGGGGGGAGAGGGGTTCAAAAGAGAAAGAGAAGAAAGATGAGGAGGAGAAAGACAAATGTAAGGCAAGAATAGGCCATTAATGCCAACTAAATAATGGGGTCAGATGGAGTTAGCTGAGGTAGCTTTTTAGATACGAAAACTAAATATAGGTAGTAAATTGGCTAAATAAAAGTTTAGGTAATTAATTGAATATTTAGGTAAAGTTTAGGTAGTGTTCGTGGCATTAGCCCATCATTTTATTATGCTTGCATTGTTTATTCAACTTTCTTTATTTATTTTGAATTGAATTATTTATCATGACTTGAGATTGTGGAGTTTTTATGGGTTTCATTTATAATAAATTTAAATGATTTAAACAGGTTGAGTCAATCTAATTAATCCATGAAAATGTATAAATGGTTAAATGACTGGCTTAATAGCTAACCTATTTAATCCACTAGCCTACATGTGCTTGGTTTAAGGTGAACAAGTTTAGACTAGGTTAAAAGACAAGTTGCAGAGGGTTGACCCATTCAATCCAATGCCAAAGTGGATAGGTTAGGTTGACTCATTTGACCCACTTGCATAGTTTTAACATTTGCCATGGTTAGAATCTCCAACTTACTATTGAGGTCATGATAAATGTTGGCACTGTCCTTTTAATCAAGAAAGATAATACTTTTTTTTTCAATAATTATTCCTATAGATTGGATCATCCTCAAGATATATAAACTTTACATTTATTTTTCTTAGCTAATAATTATAGATTCTAACACTTTGATTTTTTTAGTAAAAAGTGTGATTTTATTTACTTGAGATTAAAAGTTTGATTAAAAATCATGTACATTATAATAATATTAACACTTATCACGATTTGGACTCCTTAAGATTGCCTCTCCTTTGAACCTATCTTTCTCTTGAATATCATTTATGTGTCTTTCATTTTACTTCCTTGACACTATGTGTAGCGTGAAACATACACTACATGTAAATGACCATGAAATTAGATTTCCTCCACTATATTTGGTGGCTCTGTTAAGGAAAGAGTGAGATGCTATAACAAAATGTGGCCTTGGTGATGCTTAATAAATGTTGCAAGACATTAATTAAATGTAGCCAAAAACATTTTATAATGTTTGAGAGGCACGTCCGATGAACGTCACAAAAGGTTAGTCATAGATTAAGTATATGCAAGAATAAATTTGGGCATCAAATAGACTCTATTGTGTGGCATTTAAACAAGGCCTAATGTTAGGTATAGATCACACTTAGGGGTGGCTAAATGCACTTAATCCTTATCCCACTAAATTTAAAGGTAGTGAAAAATAATAATTGACGACATTTAAACATGACTCTATTAGTAAATTAGCGACATCTAAATTTAGGTAAGCGTTGAATTGATGATGTTTAGACATGACCTTGCACATAATTAACAACTTTCTTTTGTAGTTATTGGACTAAAGTAGCGACATATAAATATCAATTCATCTATTATTCAAATGTGACTATTCAAATACATTGGCTATATGTAAACATGGATGTTCAACTACGTATGTGTAAAAATTATTTATTTAAACAAATAAGGATGTATGTCCCTGCCTTAAATGTGGTTAATATTAGATGGATGATTATTTTTTTAAGGGTTAATTTCTCAAATGCTGCATCAACTTTATCTAAATATTTAATTAATTATTCAAACTTTTAATCAGTTAATTACTACCCAATTCAACTTTTTGTGTATGCAAGTACCACCTGAGCTAAACCCATTAACATCGTTAACTGACGTGGCACTTTCAACCTATAAGCATGCCACGTATTAGCTGATATGACAATTTATTTTTTTTTTTACTTTTTTTTAATTACACTTACTATTATCATAATTTTTATCATTACCATCATAATTAGTTATTTTTGTTTTCATCTAAAAACACAATTAAGCCTACACTTAGGACTCCACAAGCCCAATGGGGTTTAAAGTTCACTTTCCATAACCATCCAGTTCTCATCTTTAACTTATTTTGTCTTATTTATTCCAACTATAGCTTATATGTTGATCCATTAGACAAAAAAAAAAAAAAAAAAACCATATGGGACAATTGCTTGTATAGAAAAATAAAAATAGAAGAAAGTATAGATCAGGAACTCTTCCTCTTAGGACAATTATTAGATCGCAAAAGATGTCGTTAACCTTGGACTGATCATCGTTGAGTTTGACATAGACACTGTTGATTTGATATGATTCGGCCATTAGGTGCGGGTGTCGTTGATGATATTTCTTCAAAAGGGTTACATTATCATGCTGGAAAAAAATATAAACTCGTATTTAATTGGCTTTGCAGCAATAATCACCAATAAAACCTTTAATTCATACACTAATTAATTTTCCCCACTACTGTGTTATGGACCAAAGCTTTCGTAAAACATCCAGTAAGTTAATACAAACCAAAAAAACATTAAATGAATTCTATTTTGCACACATCTTTTGTTTATTTAATCCATATTATTAAATTAAGGGAATAATTGTAAGTATCATTTTTGGTGAGGCAGCACGTTATATCTCCTTCATTCAATGCTCAAATTTAATATTCTCTTCTTTTAAAAGAAAGCATGTCTTTATTATGTATAATATGCAACCAAAGGAGCCAGGCTTGAATCGGTAGGTAATGGGCTTGAGGATAAGCATAGGTTGAATGTTTGTGGTTAAATGAATTGGGCTTTCAAGGCCCAGTTTGTGATGATATAACGCACCACACATTTGATGATAAAACCAAACAATAGTAGTAATCATAATATTCAAAATCCAATAATTTACAAATTTAAAATTGCAAAGATTAAAATAATTTAAATATTGAAGACTACTAAATAATTTAAGGTACACTTTACTTATATGTATGTATCGTCTGGGGAAGGGGGACCCTATAATATAGATGCAAAAAGTTTAATGAAGTTTGGTTTTTGATATTTTAATACTAGAAAAAAGTTTTTAAGTACATCTCTTACCTAATTGAACTTGCTTTTGGTGAGAAAAAATTATACGTAAAAACTTGTTTTAGGTATCAAATTATTATCAATACAAAACTTTAGGTAAAAAAAAAATCCGTAAAAACTTGTTTCAAGTATCAAATTGTTCAAAATTGAACTTTAGTACCTTAATTTAAACTATTTGCAAAAACTCGAATACTATTTTTGATGTTATCTCTAAGTCTAATATAGTACTTAACATAAAACTAGCTATAAATCAATCTTCGACATCAACATAGCTATGCAATACTAATGCGATCCATTGGATATTTTTCATCATTTCCAATACTTCAACGACATCAATCAGTTAATACCTATATTGCCTTCTCAATGTGTTTTGGATTGGATGTCCAGCATATCCTTACGACTTGCAAACTTAATGTTAGATCTTGCATATGACAAGACAAAATTAACAATGAAATAAAGTATATCTTACTACCTAAAGAAGATGAAGGATCTTATCAAGTAATAGATGGGTAATTTATATAATAGTCTTGTATAATTAGCACAAGAATATCTGGAAAGCTTCGTAGCATTTAATTCTTGGTGGCAAAGTGATTATGTAAGCTCATGATGATAGCCTAAATTCAAAAATGTGAAAAATGTCTAATAATGGCAATAGAACAAGAAGAATATCTAGCAAAATTACCAAAAAAAAAAAATGCAATTGAAGCTTTTGATAAATGCTACTAGATATAATTGATTTAATACACCATTTTGAAGAAATGGGTCACTTTTTTTATTTTGTTTTAAAAAATATTGGCTATTTTTCCAAATAATGGGAGAAAACATAAACTCATTACTAAATCATATCTATAGACTCAAAAAAAAAAAAAAAACTGAAATTTACAAGAAGCAATGAAAAATAATAATATTTTCCAATATCTCCTTCAAATAGGCAATGGAAAAAAAAGACAATCGTGTGATGATATAATTGAATTGACACCAACCACAGAATGATGACATTACTTCCTTAAAAAAATTAAATAAAGCAAACACTTCTCAACATTGATAAGCATTTCATACATGCAAATTCTATGATAAATAAGTTCAATTTCTACACAATAAATTAAAATTCAGCATCTAGAGACTTATAATGAGCAATTTACCTTAGTTTGTTGAGAGCTAGAGAAAAGAAAAAAAAAAAGAACCTATTAAATCCTCGATCATGTGGCTATAAGAATAGTGGAAAATTCCCAAAACAGAGGTAAAATAGCTGAACAAGTTGAAGATCAATCATAATGACAAAAATCTTGATTCCACTCATACCTTGCTTCCTTGAGAAACCAGTAATTATTGTGCTTTCAACACAAGTGTATTCCAACTTAGGTTTTCAATTAGTCACCAAAAGGGTCTATTGTGGATTATTATAAATAAGAAAGTTCCTTTGAAAAATCCTGTAGCAACTAAGTCGATTGAAGAGATGAATTGATAAGTGATTACTTGGAAATATATAGGATATTCTCAAAAAAGAAGATAAATGACTCCGCTGAAGAGCTCTTCTTAATTATAATCCAGCTATAGTGATTAAACTCAAAGTAGCTATTAAGAAAAAAAAGTCAAAGACTCAAATATAAAATAATAATGAGACAATACAAAAAGGTTCAAAACCCTACTAGTCTAACCCCAAAAAGAAAACACCAAAAGAAAAATTATTCAAGTTTCTAGGATATAAACATAATAAAACTCCAATTAAACTAAAAACGTAGAGATCAAATTCTATTAATTGATTTTGCACATTGCCATACCAAGAAACCAACAACCCCATCATGTACACCTTAATACAAGCTTTTTCACTCACTATGATAACCGAACTTGAAGACTGACACAAATCATGAGTGCAATATGATGTTTTATAGAAAATGTACCAAAAGCAATAATATAACTAAAAATCCAATCCTTCACAACCATCACATAATTGATGTCCATCAACATCTTGTAGTAGCTTTTTTTCTCTAATGTATACTCAGATCAATATGAGAAGCTTAGGGTGTTCATGGACCGGTTGGCCTTATTTTTCGAACCTAACCATAATTATCGGTTTTAAATATCCCGATCCTTAACCGGTCCATTATAAACGGTTAACCGTTTTATTGTTAATTTATTCGGTTTTCTTTTTAACCCATTTAACGTAATGGTTTCACAACATCAAATTGATATTTCAAAAACTTTTTTTAGTCTTTATCATAAAGTTTTTCTTTAAACTATTATATATATTACTAGAGCTAAAAAAAAGAAATGAAATTAAGAAAAAGGGGAAAGGAAAAAATGAACCTTTGAATGTATCATTATCAATAAAATCAAAATAAATCAATTACCAAATTAACTCCATTAATCATAGGACAATAGTATTTTAATCGAAATTAAGGAATATTAACATAGGTAAATTATATGTATATGAAAATCATATGTATTATATATAAATTAATTATTTTATATGTAAATTAGATATAATTATATTTATAAATACTGAAACGGTTAACCGTTAACCATCGGTTTTTTTTGTGGTTACAAACCAAACCGAAACAACAACCGAAAAAAAAAAATAAAAACCGTAATCCTAAACCGAAACCAATGGACCGGTTAACCATTTTTTCGGATTGGTTTTGGTTTCGGTTCGGTTTCTCGGTTTTCATCGGTTTTTTTGTACACCCTAGAGAAGCTACAGTTGCGATAATTATTAAAATCTCTAAAACTGGAAAGAGGCAAAAATCTAGAGATTATACTTGAAGACCAAAATGCAAACAAACAATAAGCATTACTGACTAACTAAGGAATCGCAATGGTCCTAAAGAAACCCTCCAAAGAAACATCTAGATTATCTTCTTCTGGCCCTATAAAAGAGTGTTGTCAACATAAATTAATTAAAAAGGACATCTAATCAAGTGAAGTTAGCCGAAAGTGAGGACAATTAATTCAATATGCTTCCAGCAGAAACAAGAAGAGTTCATTTTGTTGATTTGTGCCAAATTTTAAATTAAAAAATAAATATAAACAAAATCATAGATACATTCCTAATATGATAGCCCTCTTAACCATAACAATTTTGGGAGCTAAATTTAGGGTTGATGTTCGTACAAGTTCAGTTTCTTTACCATCAAAGTCATGCAAGTCCATTTAAGGAGAAAGGGTATACATAACAAAATAAAAATTGCAAGTGACCTAATCAAAACCATTCATTTGATCATAGTAATCATAATCATACTAGACTTTAATTTAGCTTCTTGTCTTTCTTACTTGATTTCCCTGATTATTCAGCCACAACTTTCTTTTTCACCTAAAGTCTATTAAAAAAAAAAAAAATCAAATAATCACTTTTCAAATTGAAATGGCTTCTTATCATATGTAACATAAAGTTTAATGAAGGAACTAAAAATTTTCTTTGCTCTGAATATCAAGATGAAATTTTAAAATGTCACAATGTTGGACATTATATGGATCATGTTGCATCCATGGACATATCTACATAGACAAAATGTTTCTATTAGTATAAGCTAATAAAGTAAGTTGTAATAAATGATCTTGTAATATGTTTGAATATAAACATGTCTATCGTGTTCTTTGTTAATGAAGAAGAGATTCAAAGTTGGGTACTTCCAATGGAACTTAATCATGCCATGCCAAGTTAGTTATATGTAGCTAAAAATACATGAATTCAATAATTTTTTTCTATAATACCAAGTCTACCTATAGAACATACACTTCTCTAAAATGAGTTAAAATTGCTAAACAATAATGGATTTGCAAAAAGATAAGGAAGAAATTAGGGTTTTAATCACAAAAGAATCAAAATTTTCAATTTCTTACCTTTTGCTTTTCATCCATCTCCAGTTTTGAGACACTATCTCTCTAAAATTAGGGCTTTATAAAATAATTGTGATTCCCATCAATTCGTCCATAATTTCACAAATTTTTGACATAAGAAAGTGAGCTTTGGAATTTTATCTTTTTTTTTCGCACATTTTCCAGACGTCATGAGAATGCTAAAACATATAAATATTGAAATTGTTGTGAAGATTGTTCTTGTTGTTATTAGGTAGGTTGGGTAAGAGAGTAAAAGAGTGCTTGTGATTTAAACTTTCTTTGAAAGTAATGAGGAAAAGAAATTTAGAAGAGAAAGTTGATGGTTTAAGAGGGCAAGGCATTCAAAGAAGATGAAGAGATGTGAGAGACTAAAGGGGGTGAGACAAAAGAGGGTAAAGGAAAGGGTACTAGGATTTTTTTTAAGGTAATCTTTTTCTTTTATTTGTTTTATGTTTTAATAAAACGCTTATACAAATATAGCTCTAATGGAAGGATTTAATGTTTGGCACAATGGATAGGTCGCTGCGACATGCGCTTATTTTTTCTTTTCTTTTTCTTTTTCTTTTTTTTTTTCAGCAGGATCATTTTTATTTTTCCTCTACATGGGGAGATCGTCCTTCATGCTTCAAACTAATAAAAACAAAAAATAAGTTGGTTGGTTGAAGTGTTTCTTGCCATATCTTGGCTACCATAGATTAGTTTTTTTTAATGAAAGGAAGATGAAGAGTTACGGTTGGGAATGTTTTATAAGACATGTTTTTCTTTTCTCTATACATTTGAAGATTAGCAAGATTTTAAGGCTTTTTCTTTTTATTATAACTTAATGAAAACATACTATATAAAAATAGTTACAAACCAAAATAATATTTTGGTTAAATTAAAATTGTTTCATAAAAATGACAACATTATATATTATTTAACATTTAATTCACGTGACTAGAATGTATAGGAAAGACAATGTTTGTGAAATCTACCAATATTGCTCAATGTCTAAATTCTTGTAGTGAGTTGACAACATGATCATGGAGACCCAACAAAGAAAACAACTAGCCTGGTTGACAACATTACACAAGGGTAGGAAGCAAATCATGAAGTTATAAAACAAAAAATGTTAGCTCTAAATGATGCCAGCTAAGGCAACACCATGCTAGAGGTATATTTGAAACCTTACAAATGATGTATGTGATGTAAATGAATATTGACATCACAAATTGATTTATAACAATGTTCAATCAATTCATAGTTAGCATAGTTACTATTGATGCTATGCAATAGAATGTAGCTTTACCAAATCTTGTTAGCACTGGGTAATAAGGCACCACCTAAGCAACTTGACTGATCAATCCTTCTATTATTAATTAGAATATCGCTTAGAGGGGTCTTGATAGGGTTTTTAAGCCCAAGTTTGTATCTGTGTGGCGTCTGGTGCCATTGGTCAAAGATATGAGATTAACTATAATGTTTTCATCCTTATATGCTGTTTCACATACTACACTTAATGGATCTACTATCCACCTCACCTCCATCACTTTGGTGAAAATCGTTACATGTACTATTAAAGGCTTTTTTGTCAATAAAGAATATCTTACCTTATATTTAAAAAAAGATATTTGTGAAGTCTATTGCATCGAATCTAAAACTTTTATACAATCAACATATTGCCATTACACCATATCTTAAAGGCTATTTGTGTATTATTTTCATGCTATTGAATAATAAGAAAAGGGTATCAAAGAACAATTGTTGAAGTTCATTGAGATATTAGGAGTTTACACACATAGTACGTTAATTTACCCCTTAAATTAGTACAAAAGAGGAATGTGCAAAAGGTTCTTGGGGAAAATTCTCCATAGAAGAGAGGGTTACTTTAACTAACATGGAACAATTAAATAAATCTACTAAAGAACCTTATAAAATATATTGAGCTCTTTGAAGAGCTTTCCTTAGAAATCTAGTACTTATCCGACGGGAAGAAACTAGTAAAGATTTGTACCTAAGGAATATTTACAAGTACATAGTATACTTAGAGAATTTTTCTTTGTAATCTTTTGTTGCATGCGTGGAGAATTTCTTAGTTAGGTAATGGAGACAAGGTAGTAAGCTCAACAAAAGGACAACATTTGTTTCCCTAACTTAAGGTAAAGACTCTAAAAGTGGTAAAAGTTGACGTCTGATACAGTAAAACTTAACAGGAATTCCT
Organism: Combretum micranthum; assembly: GCA_024138025.1. NCBI lineage: Eukaryota > Viridiplantae > Streptophyta > Magnoliopsida > Myrtales > Combretaceae > Combretum > Combretum micranthum. The sequence continues at coordinate 175,732 of JAMXBD010000412.1, forward strand.
TTATTCCTATGTCCAATAAGCAAAGTACATACTAAATGAGGCCGTTGAATACATGGTGAGGATATTGAGTTACTAAAGGTTGAATACTAACTTATAGTGATTGAAAGAAAAGACCCCAAGAATTATTGATATTACAAAATGTTGGATCACTCCATAAAGGATTAGTAGAGTTTATAGTAGATATCCCATGAGAGAAATCAAAGTAGTGAGCTCATCACTAAAGACAGTAATATTTGGAACAAGTTACTTCTAATTCACAAGGTTCGACTATTACCACGTGAGTCTTCTTATAGTGATTAACAATTCATTAAATACTAAAGATGGGACTACCTTTGCTATTCATTTTATTAACAATGTGTGTGTGTATATATGTGCTATTCAAAAATAAAATTTTCATTCTTACTCATCTTTGTATTTGTTTCCCCAAGGCTAGATAAACCATAACATCTTAGCTTTCTTATTTTTAGCCTAAGCAACGCTGTGGCACTTTAAATCTCTTGTCTTAGCCTAGATAATATCGTAACATCTTAGTTTGCATGCTTTAGGCCTTGAAATGTCCTAACATTTATGGTTTTGCGCTTTGAGCCCATGCAATATCTTAATACCTTAGTTTTCATGCTTTAGGTCCAAGCATTGCCTTAACATCCTCACTTCCATGACTCTTACTTTTTAAAATTGGGTAGTGCTCTAACATTTTAGCTTTTATATTTAACTAAAGGAGTTTAAGTTGTAAGAGGGCTCCTTTAATTTAGCAGAAAAGTGTTAGAAAAGCTACTTTAACTAGGATGCTTCTACTACATAATGAAACAATCAATGTTAAAGGGATACGAATGGCATCCTCTAAACATTTAAAACATATCTTTTGGACTTTTATCTAGCGGTTTCTTAAAGCTTTAGTAAAAATAAAATGTCCATTAAGGAATTAGGAAAATAGTTCGAATTATAAATATGAGTTGAAAAAGATATTAAACAAAAAATGTTATCAAAATTCACAGTGTATATTTCAGAAGGGATATCTAATAAAAAAGAACTAAGACTGATAAAGAAAATCTATATATTTATCTTTTTATTCATTTTTTAATCACTCGCTAATATTTATCTCTTAAATTAATTTAATTTGTAATCATGCATATATTTTTTTAATACTTTATGAGTCAATGTTATATTTGATGCTTGAATTTTATCAATTTTATAATTAATGTTAGAAATTCAAAATTTTCAATTTAATACCTGAATCCTATCCTTTTTTTTTTTTTTTTTTTGCAATTGACTACTTTAGTTTTGTCTATTTTATAATTAACAACCTAATTTAAGTTAGGCCAAGACATTATAAATGATTTCAAAAAAGTTTGTAAGTTACTAAAATGACACTTTTAATTTTAAATAATTATTTGAAAAAATAAGTAAAGTTTAGATATTAAATTGGACATTTATCTTAATTTTATCATCCTTCATTGATTATCTAGTTTGTTTCTATGCTATTCCATTACTATGCTATTTTTTTCCACCTAAAATTTATCATTATAAATATATATGTAAATTGAAAAAAGGAGAGAGTCAAACACACAATTCACCCAAAAAAGAATGGACATATCATTAGATCCGTCCTCCATGGCCCATGTCTACAAACTTAAGGGGAACTCACACGCTAGCTAAGTTCTTTATTGATCTAGTCACAATCATCATGAGGTTAAATCTTCATCCTCGAACGGCCCATGGGCTTCCTTTCTTGGGCTTTTATTCCAAAGCCCATCTCTCTCTTTTGTTCCTAACTTGTTCACAAAGACAGCTTCTTTAAAACACACACTCTCTCTTTTTCCCTTCTCGACGCCAACACTCTCCTTCGTCATCTTAATTCTTAACTTGTTCCCAAAGCCAAATGGGTCAAGGTACACCAGGCGGACTCAACCGGCAACCCGGCGACCGTAAACCAGACGGTTCAGACAAAAAGGACAAGAAATTCGAACCAGCAGCACCTCCTTCACGGGTCGGCCGCAAGCAACGCAAGCAAAAGGGTCCCGAGGCCGCTGCTCGATTACCGACCGTAACTCCATTAACAAAATGCAAGCTCCGTCTCTTAAAGCTCGAGCGCATAAAGGACTATTTGTTAATGGAGGAAGAGTTTGTAGCGAACCAAGAGAGATTGAAACCTCAGGAAGAGAAAGCTGAGGAAGATAGGAGTAAGGTTGATGATTTACGTGGGTCCCCAATGAGTGTTGGGAATTTGGAGGAACTGATTGATGAGAATCATGCTATTGTTAGTAGTTCGGTTGGGCCGGAGTATTATGTTTCGATTTTGAGTTTTGTTGATAAGGATCAGCTGGAACCTGGTTGCGCCATTTTGATGCATAATAAGGTGGGTGGAAATGTTGGGTTTTGTTTGTATTCTTTTTTTTTTTTTGGGTTTTCGAGTAATGGGAGTATGATATGGTTGTGATAATATGTGAAAGTGCTTAGTTATGATTGACTCTAGATTAGTTTTAGTGATCATTTGTTTGGTACATTTTGATGCGTATGGAAACTTGAGTTTGTTGGTGTGTTTTGATGTGATATTGATTGAATGGTGTTTTCAGGATTATCGTTTGGTGGAATGATCGTGTCTGGTTATAAATTGAAGAATTTATGTTCTAACATGATGTCAGAATTTGATAGGACGGCCAATTTGGATTTAGTGATATGTTTTTATTTACGAGGGACTGAGGTGTTTAGTCGTTTCCTCCATGTGTTCTTGTTTCGAGTATAGGCTGTGTGTGCAGATAACGTATAGCTGTATATGTTGTGGTGCTATACCCTGAAGGTTTAGGTAATTTTCATTAGTTGAAGATTGGCATGGTTAGGGAGCGTGAGAAATACATCCAACTTAAGCATTTTCTGTAGTCATGAAGATGCTAGAAAACTAAAAATAGATCATCCATTGGATTTTGGCTGTCGCATGCTTTTGACTGATAATAGGTTTTTGAGGTCAAGGTTGCTCAAGCAGCAGTGCCTCTTTGATGTTAAACCTGAAATCTCTTGTAACTGCTAAAAGAAAGAAACTTTCCTGCTTATGAATATGTTATGATTTCTGATGTGAGCACTAGGAAAAATCAGTGTTATATGTAGTTACAAAAGAACTGCCAGCCCTTTCTTTGTTGAGGAAGTAATGTGTTTCTTGAAGCTGGCAGTGGACTCACAACACTGTTCTTCTCAGGTTCTATCTGTAGTTGGTCTACTTCAAGATGAAGTTGATCCAATGGTGTCCGTGATGAAGGTTGAGAAGGCTCCTCTGGAGTCCTATGCTGATATTGGTGGTTTGGATGCCCAGATACAAGAGATAAAAGAAGCTGTTGAGCTTCCTCTTACTCATCCTGAGCTTTATGAAGACATTGGTATTAAGCCTCCTAAGGGAGTTATACTATATGGAGAACCTGGAACTGGGAAAACTTTACTTGCAAAGGTTGGTGTTCTCTTCTCAATTTATTTTGAAGTAATTTGTTCTGATATGAAGACTAAGATATAAATGTCAGGGTTCTAAGATTTTCCTTGACTAAAGTCTTTTCTAGATATCATTAAAGCATTCATCTCTAAACCATTTGGCTACTTGGTGCTTCTATCTGCTTGCACTCTTTACATGTGAGAAACTATACTGTTTTTTATCTTCTATTTAATGGATTTGTTTTAGAATGATGTGTTAACCTTTTCAAATAGGTTACTATTTCATTAGGAATACTCATGGCACATGGGTTGACTTTATAAGGATGAATAGAATAGCTTTTCCTTCCATGTAGACCTATTTCTGTATTTGATCGGTAGAATAATTATTCCACGTAATTGTCATCACCGTAAACGGAGGAATTGCAGTTAGTTTGTAAGATTAAGGGAATAACTATTCTTTAGTTTAACATATTTTCTTATCTATGCATGAGGCCCTATAGAGAGTAGCTATTATTTCTCCATTCCATTCCTTAAGAATTGCAACCATTCCAACCAAATGTGTCTTGAAGGTTCAGGTCATTTGGAACCCTGTCTATGTGCCAATAATTGTAGTTTGCTTCTATGTAGTTAACCTCTTAAGTCATTAAAAATTCATTTCTTATTTGAATAATATTCAGACTGGTTTAGCTATTCCAATTACTTTCTTCTTAATTGGGGATAGAGATTGTCTTGTGAAAATTCGGAATTTTCAGCCAATTTTTTGCTCCCTTTTCCAGAGAATTACATTTAGATGTAGATTACACGGCAAAGACTTGAGTTGTTCTATAGAACATCCTTTTTTTAGGAGTTTTTGGATGTCAGATAATGCTTGGGATGTGTCTTTAATCAGCCACTTTGCTCTATGGATTAACTGGAGCATTTGAAAGCATCTCTGTCTTGAATGTCTGATGAGTCTTTACATTTTCTAAAGCTTTTTTTGAGCAAGAGGATGCCATATCCTTTAATTTTATATTAGTTAATTTTCTTCAAAGTTCAAAAGCTCACTAGTTTTGTTGTTAAAAGTACAAATTCTGTTTATACTTATCCAACTGAAAAATATTCATTTTTGCTTTATGATGTCTTTTTTGGCCTATTTTAGCAATTGTTAGGTTCTCTTCCTCCTATGTGGCTTATATTCTTTTTCCAAAAGCTAGCATTTTAAATGTAGAGTTGAAATTATAGTCTATGGATGTCAATAAGATAGTGTTTTCTACCATGCCTTGTCCAGTTGGCCTTGTTTGATTGATTTTCTGGAAACCAATTTCATACCATTTCCGTTAAGATTTGGTGAGGATGCAAGGGGCAGTGATCTAAAGATGAGTGCATGGCTATTATTTACTCCAAAGTTGATTTGTTTCTCCCACTAGTTACTAGGATTCCGAAAAAAGTGGACTCCATGGAACTCTAAATTTTTAGTCCTTGCCTTTTCCCTTTTTTCACCAGTGTCTTAAAAATCATCTGAAGAACTTGGATTTGCTGGTGTCCTATTTGTCTGAACTAACATAAAGAAACCTTAGAGAATGTTGAGTCCTTTGGACTATAGTTCTATTTTTTTGGGTTATATGTTTCTTGGTCCCCTCCTGTTTGTATGTAATGTCAATAGGATGTGTATACCTTGATTTTAGGTGAGTTAAGCAAACCCTTAAAGAGGGCACACTCACTGACTGGGGATAGTGAAACCACTTTGCTTCATTATCTACTTCATTGCTTCCCCTTCTTCTATTTGTGAATTATTCTTTTCTTTTGTATAATTCAATGTGAATCATCTCTTGTTTCTCGTACTATTTTCAGGCAGTGGCAAACTCAACATCAGCAACTTTCTTGCGTGTAGTTGGAAGTGAGCTGATTCAAAAGTACTTAGGGGATGGCCCAAAGTTAGTCAGAGAACTCTTTAGAGTAGCTGATGAACTCTCCCCTTCAATTGTTTTCATTGATGAAATTGATGCTGTTGGTACAAAGAGGTAAGTTTCTTTTTAGTGTAGCCTCCATGTATGTTGTATTCAACCAAACTTCTCTTGAAATCCTTGTAATCATGTCTTTGGTAGGTATGATGCTCACTCTGGAGGGGAACGTGAAATTCAAAGGACCATGTTGGAGTTGCTGAACCAGTTGGATGGTTTTGATTCAAGAGGAGATGTTAAGGTCATTCTTGCAACAAACAGAATAGAAAATTTAGATCCAGCTTTGCTTCGTCCAGGTAGAATAGACAGGAAGATTGAGTTCCCTCTGCCTGATATCAAAACAAGGAGACGCATTTTCCAGGTACTTTTACATGAGAAATTACGAGCAAAGGATTGCCGAACTCTTCTATCTTCCCCACTATGTTTAGTTTCCAAAATTAATTGAGAATGCTTGCCAGGAAAGAAAAGAGCAGAGTGCCTGAGATTATCTTTTATATCCCCTTGTTGGTAATTCTCAGTAAGTGTGGTAACATTGATTGGTAATATAACATTGGTCCAAAACTTGCAATTATTACAGATTCACACCTCAAGGATGACTTTGGCTGATGATGTCAATTTGGAAGAATTTGTTATGACGAAAGATGAATTCTCTGGGGCTGATATAAAGGCTATTTGTACCGAGGCTGGTTTGCTTGCTTTGAGAGAACGACGTATGAAGGTGAGCCTTGAATTCCTTCTCTTAAATTTACCTAGAAAACCTGAATTGAAATTTTTGCCATCGGTTAGTAAAATTTATCCACTTTTTAGCTTTTAGTATCCTCTGCCAATAACAATGATTATGTAAACAATTAAGATTGTCTTGTACTGGCACAAAATTACTTGCTGCCCCTCCATATGCATGTTTCTTTTCTTATTTTGGTAAAATAAGAAGATTTCTCTTCTTATCTAGTTTTCTGCTTCTCATACGCATGGCCGTTATACTATCTCCTTGGTGGGAAAGACACTGTAAGGTATGAAATTTGTTGTATCATATACAAATCCTATGGTTTACCCACTCTGGACTGGAACCTTACCTTAGGATAGACTCCCTCGGTTTATGCCAACACTCATTTTGGTCCTTTTGGCTAGATTTTCTTGTTTCTATCCACATCTAGACTCAGGAATCCTTTTTTTTTTTTTTTTTCTTTTTAATCGAACTAAATTAATTTTATTAAAAAAAAAAGTTGTTAATATCTGGACCTGCTTATTCCAAAATAGCTGGGGCAAGAGATGCATATAGATATAGATCTGATGCCCTAGTCCTTTTTTTAAGGTAACTTGAAATTAGTTAGTGCCTGGTTCGATTTGAAACTGGGTCTGGACGCTTGGGCTCTACATGGGCATGACCTCGCAACTCATATCACCCGGATCCCTGATAAATCTGCAATAGTTGACATTCACCGATTATGGTCCAGGATTGGGGACTTTCTCTTCTGATGTGGAATGCATTTTTACAATTTTCAGGTGACACATGCAGACTTCAAGAAAGCAAAGGACAAGGTGATGTTCAAAAAGAAGGAAGGGGTTCCAGAAGGATTATACATGTAACCTTATCGTTTATAGATACATTTCAACCAATTCAGTGTTCCTGGGACCAACATTTCCCGTTTCAGAACCTTAATGCGAGGAAAAAGCTCCCATGCATCCTGTATCATGGACTACACTGCATTTTGTTTTAGAAGTGTGGACTGTTTTTTTCCTTGTAATTTATATGATTTTCTGATCTCTATTTTTGTAGTTTGCTCTGGAAACCGAGTTGTTTTTATTATCTTTTATCTGCTGGACTAGTGTAGTAGATTGAACAAGGCATTTTTGAAGAATTCATAATTCAAATTTTACCTGCTTAATTGGGCCTGATATCTAGAGTTGCGGATTTTCTTTCTAGGAGTTTAGACCCTTTTATTCAAGAGATAAAATATATTATTCTTTATTCATAGGGATAATTATGCATCGAATCAAAATCTGCCGTTAATACGAATTCCTTTATTGGAAAATGCTCTTGAAGATTGGACATTTAGTATAGTACATTTTTTGTATTTGCGTTTTCACTCTTTCTTATGTCACATATCTATATTTTCATCGTTACCCCTTTGCATGTTTGTTATTTTTAATCAGTTGAATTCGACAGACAAATCATTATTACTTTACAATAATTTATCTAATAAAACAATATTATATGTTAAGTTAGATAATATAATGATACATTCAAGAATACAAAATAAAAATAAAATATTGAGCTAGAAGCCTAGAACCCTAATAATCTTGGACAACAATCAAATAATTAGGGATACCTAGAAAATATTGTGTGTAATGACCCACCATTATAGGTGGGAAAAAGTATGATATGTAGTGATCCACCATTGCCTGCTACAATGGATAACCATTTACATATAGAATGGGGTATTTTTGGAATTGGGGTTGATGTAAAACATTGAGTTTGAGTTACTGTAAAAGCCTTTGTTAGGATAGATTTAGTTTCAGCTTTGAAAAAAATATAAAAAGTTTTAAAAAGAGGAAAAGAAAAAAAAAATTATTAAATACTTAAAAAGACAATGGGGAAAAAAAAGATTATATTGGAGTATGGAGCAGTCATGAAGTGGCTGAATCAATTTTTCTTGATCTAAAACATTAATTGAAAATCTAAATTACATATGTAATTTGATAAAATACAAGTCTTTTAACAATGAGAAAATTTTCAAATTTGATATGGTTTATCCTATGTCCTGATACCATAAATAAGACAATTTAAAAGAAAAAAAGGTGCTCTATATAAAACCTCAATTAAATTTAAATTTGCTAATAGACATCTGAAGTATAAAAAAAAAAAAAAAAGCCTTGGAAGATTACTTTTACTAATTAATTTAATATTTTATTTGTAAAACATTTAAGGAATGACACTTTAATCCAATTTAAAATAATTATTTTTATGATTAATAATGTTTTGAGCTAGAACAAACACGAGACTAATGATTTTATCAAGTCAAATTAATTTTGAAAATTAATGTTGACATATGCAATTTACACATCTTTTATTCATCCACGGAAAAGTCATTTTATAGTATCCTTTTGGGTGATCGATGATGGGTCATTGACGCAGGCTAATTAGTTAAAAATAGAATAGTTTGAATTCATTATAGTGAAAATGTCGAATTTAGTACCGAAATTTTGTACAAAAATTCACTTAGGTACTTAATGTCACGTTCCAAAAGGGTATCATAAACATAACAATTTCCTGCACACGATATTAAAGTTGAGGAATTACTATTTTAGTCACACAAAAGCATCAATATTATGCACAATGCATGCTTACACGATAATAGGAGATGCCAGTAGAGTTAAGCAATTTAAGAAGATAGCAATACAGATAATATTCATGAATTGCTAAACATAACTTCAAAACTTAAAGATCAAAGTCTTACATCTTATAGGGGCATACTTGGATCAAATTTTAAGGAATATTACAACCATTAAGTTTTTCAACAATAAATCTCTAATCAAAAGAAAATTTAGATACTACTAATGGAGATTTTTATGGAAGTCTACATTAACTTCTTCCAAAAACTCATTCCGTAGTTATTACCTAAGTGAAGATTCCCTTCAGATAAAGCTATAGATACTTTTGCTGCAACAAAAATCTAAGGGGTTATAAGCATATCTAACTTGAATAGTAAATTCTCATAAAAATGCACCCATAAATAATAAATCATTTTATTATTCAAGCATATGAAATACAACATCCATATGGATAATCAAATACATATGATTAACCATAAATCATATACAGAATGGATTTACGCTCCCCATATAAGGGGTTTGAGGATTTTTACAGGCCCATATGATCGTCAAATTTTTGTAGATTTTCAAACTCCTACATGGCCACATTTTAGTAGACTTTCCAGCTCGTACCAACCACCACTACTATACTCTGTTCCCACATGAAAGTATAGTAGCGAAAATGATGGGACTTAACTTCATGTCATGCATGAGCAGATTATAGATCAATTCCCGATTGAGTTATTATCCAATTGAGATGCGACCATCCAAGTACACACAAACATTCCAATATGATATCTATACCAAACATTAATCAACAATTCAAGTTTCAATATATTTATCTTTTGTTTGTCAAGCACCATGAAACACATACATATCCCATGATAAACTCACATATAATTTTCGTTGTTATCTTTTCCTGTCTTCTAGTGCTTCTAATCTACAAGTATATACAAGAGGATGAAAAAGTGAAGAAATAAACTCACTAGGCTATTGGGATCTTCCTTAGTCGAAATAGTCTTTGGGGAATGGAGCGTTGTAATCTTCGTTGCCTAGACAAAAAAAATACCCTAATTGAGTATTTTATATAGGTCTTATTCAAATTTCTAACTTTATTAATTCTATTTGCGGTAGGTTTCTCGGCTACTAAGTTTGAACCTTAAAACGATCATAACTAACTTATTTCAACTCTGATTTTCGCATATGAGTAGTCGATTTCTATCTGCTTCAAATGCTTTATTCAATTACTCATTTAGGTCTCAGAATCCCTATATATAAATTACGCCCAAATTTACTCTTAAGTTTATTATGACACTTTTTGCAAATTTTACCTTAAGTAAACTTTCTAAGACATGTTTATATTTGATCCCTATACTCAAACATATTTGGAACTTAAAAATACTTCATAACGCATAGATAATCTTAGTGATGTTGCTTAAAGGAAAAAAAAATTCTTCTCCATATAGTCTTTATAATAAAGGCTAATGTCACAAATGGTACTTGAACTTTGACCAAATGTGTAACTAGCTATTTGAACTTTTAATTTGATCAATTTAGTATCTAACTTTGAAATTAATCAATTTGGTAATTAAAAAACTTTGAATTGATAAATTTAGTATCTTAAAGAACTTCATAGAGATATAATTGGTGTGTATAAAAAATTCTTTTAGGTATCAAATTGATTGCTTTCAAAGTTCAGATACCAATCAAATTAACAGTTCAGATAACTAATTGCACATTTAGGCAGAGTTCAGGTACCATTTGTGACATTAGCCTTTATAATAAATTCGAAAATTTAAGTTTACAAAAATCAACTTTAAAAACTTTTAAGAAACTTTTATTTCCTAGTACTTATAGGTAGGTGACTTAAGCTTAAAATGAAGTGTCACGTTGTATTTTATTCCTTGTAACCTTGCTTAAATTTTTATTGAACTCATTTTCCCATAATATTGGTTTTTCATGTGTTTTTCAAGAAGAAATTTCAAGTTGTAAAAATTTCAAAATATTGCACTTATGTCTCCGCATCATTAAGAAAATTAGGAGATTGATTTTGTTTAAAAAATTTTCTTTTGTACAAAGATCTCCTACATTTTTAAAAATAACTTTTAGAAAATATTTTACATAATAAAGAATTATCAACATTAAAAATTTAAGGATTTATTTTACCATTATGACAACATCACTATGGATGCTTATGTTCGTGAACATAAACTAAACTTATGAATCATTTTATTAACAAGGTGACCTTAAAGTAAAAAAGATGACAAGGTCCAAAATACAAATATGGGTAAATATCAAAATAAAACTATGTGAGTCTTAGCTTATGATCAAGGTTCCTTGGGATTTAAACTAATCCAGTCACCATGTATAATAAATAAAATCAAAGGGTGGTTAAACGAAATAAAATAAGAGTCTTAAAATTTTTTGTAAAGGCTTCCTAAGACTTGAAATATTCAAGTCTCATTCAGACTTGATTATGAACCAATCCAAGGCTAGAAGTTAACTATCTTATTGTGACTTAAAATGGACAAATATAAAGCATGTAAATAAATTACTTGAAGTATGGCAAAAAAAAAAAAAAAAGTAAATTACTTGAAGTAAAGAATATGAATAAAAAAGTTAGATTAGTAAGCAATATGCTATAAAGATTATAAATATCTATATATACATATTTTCATATATATGGTTAGATTAGTAAATAAGAATAAAGTGAACATAAGCATAAGCATAAACATAACATTGTGTGACATGAACTCATTATGTTGTCTTGCATCTCCATTCCCTAGTATCAGACATCATGGGGATTTGTTATGAAAATTATTCAAAGACATACATAAACACAAGTCACATAACATGATATATGGATAGTGTTTGATGAAAGAAATTTTAAAAGAGACAAAACGAAGAGGGAGGGGGAGGGGTAGCACTTGAAGGAGAAAGGAGGAGAGGAAATTTCTGAGAGTGTTTTGAGAAAAATAAGGGTTGTAAAGTGTAGGAAAGATGAAGAGAGAAGAGGTAGTTATAGATAAAAAGGTGAGAGAATTAAAGATGAAAAAATAATTGGAAAAAAGTAAAAATGAAATAGAGGGAAAAAGAGAGAGAGGGCACTGGTTTTGGGAGAGGAGAAGAGAAGAAAAAAATTAATTAAAAAAGAAAAAGTATTAAGAAAATTATAATAAAGTATGGTGATTAGATACGTATAAGAGTAGGTGATATGGATAGGATCCGCGTCAAAATTACACAGTAGAATTAACAAGAACTAAAATATATTTTTAGATTTTTGATTTATACAAACTAAAAAAGTAAAAGATATGAATGATCTATCCTTGGATATGATACACCAAGAAAAAGAAACGAACTAGTTATTTCACTCAACTAATATAACGCACGATCAAAGAAACAACAAAAGAATAATTTTGAGGAAAAACTCAATATTACTCAATGTTTTTGGGAAGAAAATTCCAAGGGAGGCAACAAGCCAATTGATCTCAATCAATGACAAAAGAAAGATTCTATTTTGAAAAACATAACCCTAAAGTCCTTTAAATACTCCCACAAGTCGGGCAAGGACAAACAAGTAAAAATACAGGACAAACAAGTAAAAATACAAGACGAACAAATAGAAAAATGAAAGTAGCGTTTTAAAAATGCATGAAACAGATGGGTAATCCTCCTATTGATCACAACCGTGATATGGGTTGTGATCCTCCTGTATAAAAAATCTTCACTTCTAGTTCCTGATTGTCATGAGCGTTCTATAGGTCATCACGAGCGATGTAACAGGCATGACAACACTGTGATCTTTACTGTCCTCACAAATCTCCATTGTTGATGTCCAAATGGCCTTCATTACAAGTAGCATGGGGGGCATGATGAAGATCATGGCGGAGATCACAGGCGGGATTAGGGCAGTGATCTCCTACGGAGCTTGATTCCTATCATTTCCCATGGCCTCTTGAAAGTTTATCCTCAAATCTTGATCCCTATCATTACCCCTGGGCTCAAGAAGATTTGCCCTCAAATCTTTGATATTGCATATGCTTGGATCAAATATAAACCTACAAAACTCAAAAGTAGTTAGATAATAATTCCAAACCAGATATAGCTCATGAATAGCCTCTGATACATGTTCCACAAATCCTCTCTGAAATAGTAACTCCCAAAGCATCTTCTAATCTACATAAAGCATTCTTATCCATTCACAATCAATGTCCATGTCCATAATTAAAGACTTTCCAAACAAGTTAGACCACTCATCATGAGCTCGATCAATCCCATACTCATAAACATTATAACAAGTATTTGACAAACACATCACTTATAGCCTCAATATTAGTCGCTTAAAACACTTGCCATCATGCAATTCAATAGTAAGAGAACCTAATAACATCGGTTTTTGAACCATGAAAATAAGATGGAGCATAACTATTTAGTGAAGCATCAACATCTTTTCCTCTAATAGCTAATTCATGCATAAACCACACATATAATATAGTGTGCACTACTGTACTGTCACACCAAAATTAAACACTTCGCCAATATATATAACCATCCATAATACTCTAGTAGACATTAACAATCAACTCATGTGATTTCACAGGGACAATAAAATTACACCAATCTTTAACTCTAGGTAACTGTCACGCCCCGAAGGGTATCCTAAATGTGGCAGCGCGCCACATCTAATATCAAGACTCAAGAATGACTACCTTAGTCACGCGAAAGTCTTAGTATTACATGTAAGACGTCTAGCACGGTAATAGGAGACGCTTTTGGGAAGTGTAGTCTAAGCAAGTAAAAATGAACATACAAGAATTCAAAAATAAATAGATCATAATATTAATAATTAAAGGTCTATTACATGATTCTTAGGGGCATACCCCCATTAAAACCCAAAGATCGAAATAGCTAATAGTCTTTACAATAATTTAATACTTACATCAAAAGATTTTAAAGGAATTGTAATCTAATTCTTCAAGTAGATTTCCTTCAAAAGCTCCAAAAGAAAACTTACGCGGATACGAGGAGACCTTGGGTACAAAAATAGGTGTTCCAGAGAATGCAAATAGCTATAGGGGCGTAAGCTTAAGGGCTTAGTGAGTATATACCAAAATTCATACTTGAAACAAAACATCAACCAAGTTTATTAAGCAAGCAAATGGGATGCAACAAGCATATAAGCATATAGGACATATGATTTTTCGGGAATCATATGTTGAATGAAATACGCCCTTCATTTGGGGTTAGGTATTCCGGCCCATTACAGCAACTACTTCTTTTTAAAAACATTTTTATAGATCTTATCGGCTCCTATATGCCATAAAAAATATGTAGTTATTACCGACACCTATTAGCCACCAATTTATGTAGTTTTTACCGGCTCCTACTCGCCACATACATGATATACTGGTTATGCCTACCACCACTATCATATCCTTGTCCCACCAATTGTATAATAGCAAATGCAATGTGACTCAACATGTGAAGTGTATGTGTCAACTTTTGTTTAAAGCTTAGCCGTCATATTTTATTTTCTTATAGGTGATCATCCAATTTCATACACTTCAACATGCGAATAAACATACAATTTATTACAAGCATTTCATGCTTCGATATACTTAATATTCTTACAACATATTATCATTAAACTTCCATTTTATCTTTCTTTAAATCTAGTGCAACTAAATTTTACAAGCACAAACATAAGTATGAAAAATAAAAGGGGATAGACCCACTCGGCCATGATGACACTTCTTTCTTATGGATGAGTCGATCGGTAATTCCACTAATCGAAATAATCCTCCGAGTACGAACACTCCTCCTCAGGATCATCTAATTAAGAAGAATACCCACAACGAGTATTTCTTGTTGATTCTACGGTACTTATCAAAAACTATATCATAAGATCGTTAAAATTCGTATAGAGGGTAATTCCAAGTTAAAATGGCCATATCTTGGTCATTTTAACTCGAAATTGCTCATATAATATACCTTTTTCTACCTATTCGAAAAGATCTATCCAAATCTAAAACTATTTTCATCAAACTAAGTAGTTTGAGCTCCGAAATAGTGGTGATCAGATTCACCACGAATTTTGCAAAACTTACTTTTTTTTCTTTTTACAAAAACTTGTATCAAAGATATAGATATTATAATGGTTTGAAAGACCTTTGAAATGTATATATATTTATTCATTGAATCATGTTAAATGCGTGAAATTAATGAAGCTGTCTCATCCATGAATTTTTAGTAAAAATAAAGTCTTCTAAAAATTTTGGAAAAATAAAACTTTTGAAAATTTCTTCTTTGTTTGCTAGAAAATTTCTCAAGTTATTTTAAATAAGTATTTTCTTTTCCTTAATTCCATTTCCTTTGTCTTTTTAAATTTCAAAAGAATGATTTTCATTTTTCTAAATTCCTTATAGATAGTTTCTAATACTTTTTGAAAGTAGTAATAATTCTATATTTTCTTACATTTAAAGAAATGATTTCCTAAGTTGTTCATTAATCTTATTCCTTAAGATAATTCTATTTTTATGAAAGAAAATTTCTTGGTGTTTGCCAAACTAGACTATTCCTTTATATTCCAAAGTATTGATGGAAAATGAAGTTTAGTAAAATTTTGTTGAAACAAGAATTCTTTTCCATTTTATGGCTTTGTAAAGTGTATGTATGTATTGTTTGAAAATTCCTATGTTCTTTGGTTATTAAAATTTATGATGAACTTATCTAGATTTTTAGAAAAGATTTGTTAAGATAAATCCGTAAGTTTTTATGAAAAATCATTTCCTTCATGACAACATTTATTTTTGGAGAAGAACTTCTATTTTAAGAAAACTTTTCCTTCTTTATCTTGTTGAGACAAAATTAATATATTCATGCATGATTATGAATATGAAATCATAAAATTATGAAAACATAAGAAAGACATAATAAGTAATAAAATAAGCAAGCAAAGAAATATGTCAAGTATTGAGAACCTTAGCTTCATCAAGGTACTGCGGGACTAAGAATGGACTAGTCCCAAAAGAAATAAGGAAAAGAAAGCAAATATTGTTTGACTTGATGAGGACAAGTCTCAGACTAGAGACTAGTCTTAAAATAACATGAAATAAATAAATAAATTACATAACTTGGAAGTAAATAAATAACAATGAGCTTATATGCTCTAAAGATTACCTATAAGTACATAATTATATCTCGTTACATATATATAAGAAGTTAATATAAAATCAATAATAATATGAGCAAAAGTAAAATGACAACATAAATATATGAATACATATTCATAAACAAGAACGATACATGAACATAGTGTAGCTTTCATAATATCAAGTTTAGGAAACTCACATTATGGTCATGTAAAGTTACATGACATGGTAAGAAAGATTTTAAGAAAATTCTTACCTAAAGTAGTGTTTGTAGAAGAAGAAGAGAGTTTTGTGAAGAAAATTTTAGAGAGTTTTGGGAGAGTATTTGAGAGGGGAGTTGGAGAGAGTTTTAGGAGTGAAATTTTGTGGGTAGAAGATGTGTGAATGAAGTGAAAGAGGAGGGGGGTATTTATAGGAAAATAAGGAGTGAATTTTGAGTGATTTAATTAAAGAAAAATTGAAAAAAATAAGAGGAAGAGAGAGAGAGGGGCATCGGCCATGCTTGATGGAGAGGGAGAAAGATTTGTTTTTTTTTTTGCAATTTTGTATATTAAAAGTAATAATATGTAAAGTAGATATGATATAAAGTTATGGGAAAGATAAAAAGTAAAGATAATAGGTGTATGATATTGTAAGAGTAGGTGTTAGAAAAAGTAGAGATAAAAGAATAATGTAAAAAAGTAATGAATAGTGTAATGTAAAGTAGATGTGACTAGTAAAATACAGTAGTAAGAAAATACTCATATAAATGCGATATCTGTTATTTTTAGTTACAGAAAATTTACGAAACTGATATTTTGAAATCCTTTTATTAAATCTATCATGATGGTGTTATCAGAATATTTTTATTATTCTAGGCTTCGAGACACGCTTTTCGAGAACTGATCCCGTTTGAGTCTGAAGGACACTCAAAATTCACGAATCTAATATTTTTATGCTTTCTCATATTAATACAAACTATTATTACTAAATATCTCAACTTCATTTTCTGGGGCTATAGAATACGGGAATGCCAGATCTAAATTCCAGGGTTTGTACTAGACTTTTGTTGACCTTTAGGGTTCCGGTTGACTTTTAATTCTAAGATCAAACTTAAAACTAACCGAAATTTTAGGGGTTTACAGTAACCCCATTAATGCATCATAATATAATGGATGAACAATTGAAAGGTTGATATAGAGGTACCTGTCATGCCTCATAGCTCCAAGTATAAGTGAAAGTGGCTCCAAATCAGTTACACGAATATTAAGAGATGAATATAATCTAATATCATATTGCATAGCTCTTGAAACATCTATCTCCTCCATAGCATCCTTTGAACTCTCTTCTTTTAACTCCTGTATAGGAGGATACATCTCCAACTTAGCAACCTTTACTTGATCCAAACTCATTAGCGATATTACTAGCCTTTTCTTCTTAGTTATCTTAAGAGAATAGCAATTATATTGCTCATCATACCTCATACGTTACTCCTCTATCATTTATCCAAGGATTGCTTAGAAAAACATGAGAGATTTCAGACTACATCACACAAAACTTCATCAAAATATTAATTTGGAAAAGAAATAGACACTCGAACTTGTTCAATGACAGAGTCAATTGATCGCTATCTCCTAACTTGATATAATAAGGTTGTGGATGAACTGTAGTTGTAACTTTAATCTATTCACCATACCCTTCGCTGCGATATTAACTTGAAAACCATGATAAATAATAACAATGCTGTAAGGACCCGACATGTAATATATTAAAATATGACATGTCATGGCCCCCAACCACATTAGATATATAGACATGTTATATGTAAGGTTGTCTAAAAAGGAATTGTTTATGTGAATTACCTGTTTAACCTGATTAAACTTACAATAACTTAACAAAAGCTACTCATAAAAGAATAGATACTTTAATACATTAACATTTAGATACTAATATCATGGTATCTTAAAGTTTACAAACATATATTACATATTCTACAAGGAATTTAAATAGAAACTTTATATTACAAACTTAGGCTCATGCAAGCCAAGTTTATACTATTACAATTTTCAAAAACAAGCTTGGCCTGGTCTTTCTTTCCAAGGATAACAATAGGGTCGGTCTACGAATCTTAATTGTCACACTCATCCAAAAAGTCTTCAAAGTCCATCCCATAGCCCAAGGAATCATAGAACTCATCATCTTCAATACCTGAAATAGTTAAAGTGAGCCAGAGGCTCAGTACATAGTAATACAAATAAATACGATGTGACATACACTCCTGAACTAATGCAAAGCACGTTATAAATTATCTCTCTTTAATTAAATCAACAATACAACATTGGAGTATTCAAACTCAAAATTCAATCCTGAGGAATCTTGGGGTCCTAAATAACTATAGCTACTCAGAGGGGGGTGGGGGTGGGGGTGAGGTTGTTTTGATATAATCAGCCCGGATACTTATATCTCTGATAAATCCTCATAATGAAAAAGTAATTTCATCTACGGTTTACAGCCATGATCAACTTTACTTAATTTAATCAATAATATCACCTAGTTCAATCGTCCCCATAAATGTGAACTAAATCAGATTTATCATTTTAAGAATAAACAAATGTTATAATGATACGATACTCCCTATCAATTACCCGCTAAGCCACTAAGAAAGGTCATTGCATCATGAATAAGTGGCTTAAGCGCCTAAACTACCATGTTAACCTCATTAACAGGGTTGCTGCTCTCTGGACCGGATTCAACGGCGAAAAACACCACCAATTCAAACCATTTTTTAATTGCACTTTAATTAGAGTTGATTTAGAAATACATATATATAATAATTAAAAATCAATAATCACATTACTACGTACCTTGATAACTAGATTTACAAGCAAAAATTTGATATTTGAACTCAGTCGAGTACGAGAATCTATTAAAGAAATCATTCCACATAAAACATGGTTAATTCACAATCACTCACACAATGTGTGTGTGTGTGTATATTTCACTTCAAACAAATATATATATCAAATATCACTATTTCTCAATTGAATATAATCATAATTAGTTTCTAAGTATTTAACATTCATTAATCACAAATCAACTCATATAATAACATAACTTAGCAATAATACTCATAGTAGATTCATATAAGCTTTTTGATTAATCACAAACTAAGAAACAATTAAGGAATAACATATAAAGTAATAAAATCATCACAAACAAATTTAATGAAAATTAATTTTTTTTAGGGGTATGTTAGTGGCATATGTGTTAACGCCAGTGGTGTACGGATCAAGACCGGCAGCGTAGAAAGAGATACAAATCAAACACAAAAGTCAGTAAGCACAACACCCCTCCAAATAGGCTTGTATGTAAAGCTGTTTGGGCCTCTATACCCCTTCAAACAACCCATTTCCAGGGTTATTTAGACCTAGGGAAAACACACAAAAACTCCAGTGAATGCTATGCCCTCCGCTATAGGCTGTTTCAAGGCCCGTTTGCACATAAGAAAAGTACACGAAACTTACCTGAGAGCTCAGTACCCTTTCCCATAGGCCGTTTTGGGGGATGATTGCACCATATGATCCCTAAATACCCCTCTAAACACCCTGTTTGATAGGATGTTTGAACTTTTTCGCATTTCCCTTGTTTCAAACCCAAACTTGACACATTTTTTACTTCTCTAACCTTACTCTAAGACCTATACAAACATCATACATCATGTCTTATGCATTTAACAACACAAAACAAGTATAAACTCAACTTTTACAACATCAGACAACTCTCCACATCACTCAACATGAATAAGCTCCTTCATCACCAACTTTCATCAACTCAAGCATACTCAAACAACTTCTACACACATCACAACTCCTCCATCACAACTTATATATAACCAAACACGTCAAAAGCTTATATAACTTCATTGGTTATCATGAATCATGAAAATCACATTCAAATCATTTATAAACCTACTAGAACAAGAAGTCTTTTTTATATTGAAACTAAAGAAAACAACAACTATAAAAGCATGCAACTAACCTTAAGGAGCTTTAACTTGATAATTGAGTCTTAGGGAAGATGTTCTTGACAACTTGTGCAAGAAAAATTGAAAAGAGAAGACGATATAATATGGAACAAAAGCACCGTAGCACATGGTCTGTTTTGGACTTGTGATTTTTTTTTTTTTTTTTTTTTTTTTTTTTTTTTATAAAAGTAAATTGTCTTTATCCTTTTACACTTTAACTTTAAGAGTAGTTTCTAAAGGAGAGTAAAAGGTTTGGGTTTTGAGCCAAAATTTGCTTGTTTTTGGGCTTAGTTTGGGCTATAAAAATTTGCTATGTTGGGTTTAAGTTTGGTTCTTGGTTTTGTTTTTTTTTTCCTTAAAATTCAAGTTTAACTTACATTAAAATAATAATCAACATAATTATCAAAGCTCACTAACACATTGTCTTTATTTACAACACCTATAACTTATCAATCATATTTGTATTCAATAACTATAATTTCATCAACCCAAACATATATAACACATTTCACCCACCAATCATAAAATACTCTATTAATACTAATTCACATTAACACATTAATTTCTAACATGTTTAAATTTTCAACTAAGATATATTCACCAAAATTTCATATTTAAAGCAAATATTACATATTCTCATCAACCAAACACTCAATAAAACTTCATAATTTAATTAAATCAAATTGTATATATTAAATCATTATATATTGAGAATTAGGCCATTTCACTCTTCCCTCCTTCAAGAAGTTTCATCCTCGAAACTTGTCTAACCTCATTCATTGCTCAAGTAACTCTGGATACTTTTGTTTCATGATACTCTTCACTTCTCAGACCGCTTCACGCTCTAATTGGTTGCTCCAATGAATCTTTACCATATAAATTTTCTTGTTTCTCAAGATTTTATCCATCCTACTCAAAATCTTAACAGATTTTTCCACCGTGGTTAAATCAGGTTGAATTTCTGGTTTATTTATATCAATAACAGTATCTGGATATGATTTACAATTTCTCAATTGTGAAACATGGAATACATTATGCACCTCAGACAAATTTGGTGGCAACGCTAATCGGTATGCTAATGGTCCAATTCTTTCTAAAATTTCAAACGGACCAATGTACCTTAGGTTTAATTTTCCTCTAAATCTGAATATGATTATTCCTTTGGTTGGAGAGACTCTAAGAAAAACATGATCACCAACTTCAAATTCTAAAGGCCTTGTTCTCATATCAGCATAGCTTTTGTACGGTCCTGTGCCACTTTCAATCTCTGTTTAAGAAGTTGAATTTTGTCTATTGCCTGTTGTATCAATTTTGGACCAATTAGAGCTCTCTCACCTATTTCATCCCTATGGAGAGGAGATCGACATTTCCTTCCATATAGTGCCTCATATGGAGCCATTTGTGTCGCCGATTGGTAATTATTTTTGTAAGTAAATTCGACCAAAGGCAAACAATCATCCTAGTTTCTTCCAAAATCCAGAGCACAAGCTCTAAGCATATCCTCTAATATTTGTATTGTCCTCTCAGATTGCCCACCAATTTAAGGATGGAAAGCCATGCTAAATTGAAGTTTTGTACCAAGTGCTTCATGTAAGCTCTTCCAAAAGTGAATTATAAATCAAGTGTCCCTATTTGATGTGATTGATATTGCTATACCATGGAGCCTTACTATCTCACGAATATAAATTTGTGACATTTTCTCTAGTGAGCATCCGACTCTTAATGCTATGAGATGCACTGATTTGGTCAATCTATCTATAATAACACATATTACTTCATTCTTTGCCATGGTCTTGAGTAGTGCACTCACAAAATCCATTGTTATATCATCCCATTTCCACTCTGGAATCGACAATGGTTGCAACTCACCGCCAGGTCTTTGATGTTCGATTTTCACTTGTTGGAATGTTACACACTTGGATACATACTTCGCAATGTCTTTCTTCATGTTATTCCACCAATAATTCTTTCTCAAATCTTTGTACATCTTTGTGCTCCTTGGATGTATTGAATAAATCAATGTATGAGCTTGCTTTAGAATTTCTCTTCTTAATTCTCCCATCTTTGGCACATATATCCTATTTCTAAACCTGATAACACCATCATCATCAAGTCTCAGTTCCTTCCTCCTTCCTTCTTGTATAGCACTTCTCAATTTCACACTTTCTAGATCTGCTTGTTGATTCTCTTTAATCAAAACCATAAGAGTTGTTCGGAGAGTTAAACTAGCAAGCATCATTTCTACTTTATCCATGGTCACCTTAATGTCCAATCTTTAAATATTTCCTTTTAGTTTGTAATCATAGTTGCTACACTTATCTGTTTCTTTTTGCTAAAAGCATCAGCAACTACATTGGCCTTTCCTCGATGGTAGAGAATCTCAATGTCATAATCCTTAATTAGCTCAAGTCATCTTCTTTGGTGCATGTTTAATTCCTTCTGAGTAAAAATATAATTTAAACTTTTATGATTTGTGAATATTTTGCATTTTTCTCCAAATAAATAGTGTCTCCACAATTTTAAAGCTAGAACTATTGCTGTAAGCTCCAAATCATGCACCGAATAATTCTTCTCATGGGGCTTCAATTATCAAGATGCATAAGCGATTACCTGATTGTCTTGTATCAGAACACATCTAAGACCTTGTAAAGAAACATCATTATAGACTACGAATTCCTTCCCACTAATAGGAAAAGCTAAAATAGGTGCAGAAACTAGTCTTCTCTTCAATTCTTGAAAGCTCCTCTCGCATTTATCATCCTACACAAATCTCATATGTTTTCGAGTTAGTTTTGTCAATGTAGTTGCAATTTTTGAAAATCCTTGAACAAACCTTCGACACTAACCTGCTAAACTCAGAAAACTCCTCACTTCAGTCACATTTGTGGGTCTGGACCACTCTAGCACTGCTTTAATCTTTTCAGGATCAACAGATATTACATACTTTGTGGTGATATGCCCTAAGAATGCAACTTCTTTCAACCAAAATTCATATTTGCTGAACTTGGCATATAACTTCTTTTCTTTCAATCTCCGAAGAACTAATCTTAAATGCTTTACATGCTCCTCTTCGCTCCTTAAGTACACCAGATTGTCATCTATGAACACAATTGCAAACGCATCCAAATAATCTCTAAAAACTCTTCTCAATAGATCCATGAAAGCTGCTGAAGCATTTGTCAAACCAAATGGCATAACCAAAAACTCAAAATGCCCATATCTAATATGAAAAGTTGTTTTAGGAATGTCTTGTGGCTTGATTTTAAGCTAATGATACCCCGATCATAAATCAATTTTCGAGAATATCATTGCTCCTCTCAACTGATCAAATAAGTTACTGATTCTTGGCAATGGATATTTGTTCTTAATTATCACTTGATTCAATTCTCTATAATCTATACACATCCTTAAACTGCCATCTTTCTTCTTGACAAAAAGCATAGGAGCACCCTATGGTGAAATACTTGGGTGAATAAAACCCAAATCGTATAATTCTTGCAATTGATTTTTCAACTCTTTTAATTCCATTGGGGCGGTCCGATATGGAGGCTTAGAAATAGGAGCTGTTCCTGGAATAACATCAATCCTAACTTCTATTTCCCGATCTGGTGGTAAACTCGGAAAATCTTTTGGAAACACTTCTATAAACTCGTTTACCACTAGTACTACATTGATATCAAATTCTTCGGTTTCAACTCTTGCTACTACTCCTTTCTCCCGCAATTCCATAGTAAACATGCTTTTAGGTCTTTATCTTTCCAAAGTATAAGCAAACATCCCATTTTCAGTTTTAAAACTTAACTGTGCCTTAATACAATCTATAACAACTCGATACATATTCAACCAATTCATTCTCAAAATTGCATCAAAATCCCTCATAGGCAAAATTATCATATCAATGGGCATGTTCACATTATCAATCAACACATCCACATTCCTACACACACAAGGCTCGTTGGATTTAACACCCAAAGGAGTGCTAATACTCATGATCCTATAATATATTATTTCAATGTTCAAACTACATTCATTCACGAAATTTTTAGGTAAACATGCATGTGTACCTCATGTGTCTATCAAAGCATAAGCATGATGTTTGACAATCAATAGGGTACCTGCCAAAGTATCAACAGATGGAGTCTCTTCAAAATGTTGAAGTACAAATACCCTTGCTTCAGTCTTATCCTTTCCTTGATTAAAATTATTATTTTTAGGCTTTTCCTTACAGTCCCCAATGGCATGCCCTCTTTGTTTGCAATACTCACAGAAAATTGGTTTAAGTGTCGGATTCTTGCATTTAAAAGATATATGTCCCACTTCTCCACATGCAAAGCACGCTCAAGAGTTCCATTTGCAATAACTCAAATCATGAGGTCCAAAACACCTACGATATTTCCTATCAGGAGTAGTCCAAGGAGTAGTAGACTTGACCAATAATCCCAGATTTGGTCCTTTTCCCAAAAATGGTTTCTTCCCTTTACCTGCATTGTCATGTCTTCTATAGGGTACAGATGAAGTTGGCCTCTTCCCTAGAAATGTGGCTCTTCGATCCTTCTGCATCTTATTTTCATTTAAAATTTGTTCAACTAATTTTGCCTTGGTGACCACATCAACCAAGGTTAGAAGTTGGAACATTTTCACTTCACCTCTGATCTCTAAATTTAATCCATTTTGGAATTTTTGAATCTTCGTTAGCATTCACCCGAAAATCTCATTAGTCAACAGAACTCTGCATAATACTCTTCAACTGCTTTACTCCCTTGCCTTAAGTTCAACTAATCGGAAATCATCCGTTCTCTAACTGTAGATGGAAAGTATTGTAGGAAGAAAGCTTCTTTGAATCTATTCCAAGTAATAGGTCACACCAAATTTGCACTTGTAAGTCTTTACGAGCCGAAGGCATTTCTCTTCGACATATAAGTAGCTAAATCTACTTTTCTATCTTCAGTAACTCCACAGGCTGTAGATACTTTTTCTAATTCTTCTATCTAAGTTTCTGTTGTTGTTGGATTTGAAACAGTCCCATGAAATTCAAGTACTAATCTAACAAAGTCATGTAACTTGACTTGATCACCACGCCTATTTCCTTGCATATTCCCCCCTTGACTACAATCTATGGGTTGTACTGTAACATGAATTGTTGCTACTGCTAATACACCATCTATTGGTACTGTTGCATCATATTAAACATGTCCTTGAACATATTACACATGGTGTTAGGATCTCTCGTAGGCATTAGTGGCATTGGAGCAAATGTAGGCAACTGAGGTGGTGGTGGAATCTGAGTTATTGTTGTCGAAATAGAAGGAAGAGAAGTAGTAGTAGTGGTTGGAACAGTCGATGATGTAGGTTGAAGATGCGGTGTAAGCCCCTAATTTTTAGGGTAATATCAAGTTCAAACCCTAAACCGTAAAGTCAATCGGAAACCCTAAGTCTACAAATCCCTAGGAAACCCTAGCAGTTTAGATCCGACAATCTCGTGTTCCTAAACCAAGAAGTCGAAATACGAGTGTAGATTGTATTTTGGTTCGTCATAATATTAGGGTGCTTAAACAGATCAGATTAGCGATTTTTTGATCTATTTTGAATCCGATCGGATACAGACTTTGAAAAGCGTGCCCTAGGGCTTGAGATATTAAATATATGATATTAATACTGTTAGACTCGTAATTTCATAAGATTTTCAAACATATCAGTTATATAATTTTTCGGGTTATAAAAGTTACAGTTATAACCTTTTATCGTATTTTCATTACTACCGGTACTTTAAGTGTCTAACCTATTTTTTGATTTCTTTCACACTATTCACAAGTACAACTACCCATAACCTATTTCTTACATCCTTATAACCTATTAATTCGATTTCATCATTTTCCTTACAATTTACTTTTCCAATATAACTTTTACTACTTAAATTACTTTATTAATTTTTAATCTTACACAACACAACACAAACAACTCTCTCTCTCTCTCTCTCTCTAGGAACCGATGCAACTCCTTTCCCTCTTCCTCTCACAATTCGTTTTATTTAATTTCTTTTGTTACAACAAACCCTAATCCATTTGTCTATATATATATCCATTTATGACAACTTCTTTTCATTTTTCTCTCTTTCTTTCTTTTCACTTTAGAAAATTTTTTGCAAAACCTCCCTCACTCTCCTCTACATGTCGTGACCCTCTCCCTCTCTACACACACACACACTTTTATTTTTCTTTCAGGTTTTATACTCCACACATCCAATAGGTAATAGGTCTACACCTTATTACCTTAAAAACATATAATAGCAAGATTATTTATGTGTGATTCCACTAAAAAATCCTTATGAGCTTCAACCTAGGGATGTGGAAACACTTGAACAAGAGATTCTTACCATCACAATGTTATAGATCTTGTTATTTGAGTTATTTTGCTATGATCTTTTTTTATTATCAAGATTATATTGTTGTTATTAATGATTTGTGCATATATTCATCATCTAATCATATTCACATAACTATCATAGTGTTCATGCATTTATGACTAGTATAGTAAACTAGATCTATTTGTTTTGAGATCATAAATGCATTAGGCTTTTGTTTTATGTTCATAAATAACTTGTAATAGCATGATGATGGTAGGAAAGTATTAGAAAGTTCAAGATCTACTTTAGTTTCAACCTTAATGATTTTTGAAAATTCGGATAAAAAAGGAACCATATTTAGAAAAGCTATTTTTCAACTTCAAAATGTGTATTTTACATTAAAAATTGAAGGACTTAGGGAATAGATATCATAAATGAGTGATCTTGATGAGAAAAGTTTAGATCTACTAAGAAATATTTTCAAAACAAGGGCAAGTTTACAAAAGCTATATTTCAATCCCAATAACAATTTTTAAATTCGTAATAAGGGAAGTTTGAAATGTAAACACCCATTTTTCAACTCCAAAACAAGATATTTATTAAAGAAATGGAAGTTTTAAGGAGTACGTATGATTAGGAATTCATTTTTGAAAGACTAAATGAGTTTTACAAATAAAACGATCTCAAATGAAAATTTTAAAATTCGGATTTGAAAATGGTCACTATTTAAACACCTATTTTCAAATGCCAAAATGATGATTTTTATAAAAAAATGGAAGTCTTAGGGGATACATGTAATAAAGACCAAATTTTTACAAGGATAAGAGAGGTTTATCAAAGCATAATGCTAGAACAAATAATGGTTTCCAAGAATAGATTAAACAATGTTTTCATTCTCTAAAATTTTGTAAAATTTGTAATTAGGTAAGCCACCTATTTAAACATCTATTTTTTAATCCCAAAATGAAGGTTTTTATTGAAATAATGAAGATAATGGCTATATAGGTCATCAAGGTTGAGTTTTGACAAAAGCAAGTGTGATTTTACAAGAAGAAAAACTATTTTCTCAAGTCTAGTAAATTTCAAAAGTTTTGCAAAGCAAAAGTATTTTTAAAAGAATTCTTGGTGCTATATCATTAAGAATATACATATAGATAGTTCATCTCATAATCTTCATGATAATAGCATGTAGGTGTTGCACATATACATGATGTACTTGTAGAAACAAAATTAGGAAAATAATGTCATATATTTCGTATTTGACATTATCTAAGTACATGAGAAATTAGAATTACCAACACCCATGAATCATGCATCGTATTGAGTTATATATGTATATAATAAAATCTTACAAGATATAATGATAGCTAAGTATCTACGAAAGCTTTAGTATGATGCTTGGTTTGAAATTATGAGTTGAATTGTGAAATGGGAAATTCGTATAGTATTTTGTACCCTATTGTTTATGGACCAACTGACCTTGTTTGTTGGAAATAACTCTAGAAATAGATAGCTCTCATTGAATAGGTAGAAATCGGTATATAAGATGCGAAATTCCGAGTTAAAATGACCAAGTTATGATCATTTTCAGTTAGAACTTCCTCTTACACGAATTTTGACGAGCTTGATAGAATAGAATTTATAAGTTCATTCCAACTTCATAGAAATACTCATTAGAGTTATTTCTTTTGATTAGGAGACTTGGGAGACGGACTAGACCTTCCCAAAGACTATTACGATTAAGTGGATTTTTCGTACTATGGCAAAGTGAGTTCATTATCTTTAAATTTTATGCTTGTGCTTCTGATTGTAATGTTAGTGGCATTAGATTTAGGATAAGATAAAATTTGACTATGTGTATATGATTTCCACATGGGTGAATTGATGATAAGAATATCGAAATGAGCTTATGTAAATATTTGTATGATCTAGTATAGAATTGATTTGTCTGCAATATCTATGATTACCCATAAACTGTTAAATTAATATGCCATGTTCTTATAAACAAATTGTTCATGCATACCATATGTGAGTCACATTGCATAGGTTATTATACCTTTGTGGGAAGAAGGCATAATAGCTGGGCAACGAGGGGCCTGTAAACTAAAATATTGGCGTAATGGCCGGAAATTTAAATGTTGGCGTATGGGCTGGAATGGAAAATGTGTGTGGGTAGGCACCTGAATGAACCACAGTATAAATTGGAAATGTGTGTAGGTGAGCACCTGTATCAACCACAATAAAAATGAGAAAAATTGAAATCTTTGGTCGTATGGGCCTGAAACACCTAACCCCAAATGGGGGGCATAAATCCATTCAATATAAGACTTCCAGATGGTCTTATGTATTGTATGCTCACGTATTTGTGTATTCATATGGTTGTTAATGACTTGTCTATTATATATTGTTGTTGAGCATTTCATTTTCGAAGTGGAACTCACCAAGCTCGTAAGCTTATATCCCAATAGTTTCTTGTTACAGTATGAATATTTATGGTTATCCCCGAGAGGCCACTTTCCTCAGGTACAACTTTTGGAACTTAAGGAGCTTTTTGAAGAAGTCGGGACCTAGATATCTGCATAGACTTCTAGTTGAATCTCCTAAATCGATATATATGATGATTGTTGTAAGAGACTTTTGAGAACTTAAGAACTCTTAATATCTTGATGGGGGTATGCCCCTTAGATCATGTAATAGATTAAATCTAGATATAACTGTTATGATTTACATTCTTATTGCTATGTATGTCTCTTTAAGCTATTTCGATTCAAAGCATGGTTCCCTATATGTTGAACGTGAGCCTTGCACTCGGTGTTTAAACTCATGGAGTGACTAAAGTTGTCATACTTGAGTTTAGACATCGAGTGTGATGGACTGTCGCGTTTAGGGTACCCTTTGGGACGTGACAGGCAGAGGCAACATAATTTCCTTTTCTTGTTGTTGCTAGGTCTGTTTTTCTGACCTTTCCATCTTCACAATATATATACAACACATATTCACAACATAGAGGTTAAGTTAAACACCATTCCAATTAGATTCAATTAAATTCATTACAACACTAATGAAAGTAAGCAAACAACACACATCATACAAATAAGATCCTAGTTTCCACTACTCATCTCACCCCATCTAAGTTTAGGTCTCCATTTGGTCTACCACTTAAACAAGCAATTACATAAACTCAGCCTTGATACCACTCCATACGGATTTGACATATACTATATTAAAATATGACATGTCATGTCCCCTAACCACATATAATATATGGGCATATTATATGTCAGGTTGTTTAAAAAGGGATTGTTTATGTGAATTGCCTATTTAACCTGATTAAACTTGCAATAACTTAACAAAAGCTACTCATAAAAGAGTAGATACTTTAATACATTAACATATAGATACTAATATCATGGTATCTTAAAGTTTACAAACATATATTATATATTCTATAAGGAATTTAAATAGAAACTTTATATTACAAACTTAGGATCATGTAAGCCAAGTCTATACTATTACAATTTTCAAAAACAAGCCTAGTCTGGTCTTTCTTTCCAAGGAAAACAACAAGGTCGGTCCATGAATCTTAATTGTCGCACTCATCCGAAAAGTCTTTAAAGTCCATCCCATAACCTAAGCAATCATAGAACTCATCATCTTCGATACCTGAAATAGTTAAAGTGAGCCAGAGGCCCAGTACATAGTAATACAAACAAATACGATGTGGCATACACTCCTGAACTAATGCAAAGCACGTCATAAATTATCTCTCTTTAATTAAGTCAACAATATAGCACTGGAGTATTCAAACTCTGAATTCAATCATGAGGAATCTAGGGGTCCTGAATAACCACAGCTACTCAGGGGGGTTGATATAAGCAGCCCAAATACTTATATCTCTAATAAATCCTCATAATGAAAAAGTAATTTCATCCAAGGTTTATAGTCATTATCAACTTAACTTAATCAATAATATCACCTAGTTCAATCGTCCCCATAAACGTGAACTAAATCATATTATATGATTTTAAGAATAAGCAAATATTATAATGATATGATACTCTCTATCAATTACTCGCTAAGTCACTAAGAAAGGTTATTGCACCATGAATAAGTAGCCTAAGCACCTAAACTATTATTTTAACCTCGTTAACATGGTTGCCGCTACCCAGACCGGATTCAACGGTAAAAAGCACAACCAATTCAAACCATTTTTTAATTACACTTTAATTAGAGTTGATTTAGAAATACATATATATATATAATAATTAAAAATCAATAATCACATTAATGCGTACCTTGATAACTAGGTTTATCAAGCAAAAGTCTGGTATTCGAACTCAGTCGAGTACAAGAATCTGTTAAAGAAATCATTCCACATAAAATATGGTTAATTCACAATCATATTCCAATTCACAATCACTCACATAATGTGTGCATATATATATTTCACTTCAAACAAATATATATATATATATTATATCAAATATCGCTATTTCTCAATTGAATATAATCATAATCAGTTTCTAAGTATTTAACATTCATTAATCACGAATCAACTCATATAATAACATAAGTTAGCAATAATACTCATAGTGGATTCATATGAGCTTTTTAATGAATCACAAACTAAGAAACAATTTAGGAATAACATATATAGTAATATAATCATCACAAACAAATTTAATTAATAGTAAATTTTTTTAAGGGTACATTGGCTCAATGTTGGCGGCGTATGTGTTAACACTGGTGGTGTACGGATCAAGGCTGGCAACCTAGAAAGAGATACAAATCAACATAAAGGTTTGCAAGCGCAACAACCCTCCAAATAGGCCTGTATGCAAGGCTATTTAGGCCTTTACACCCCTCCAAATGGCCCGTTTCCAACGCTGTTTGGACCTAGGGAAAACACAAAAAAACTCTAGTAAGCGCTACACCCTCTGCTACAGGCCGTTTCAAGGCCCTTTTGCACCCAAGAAAAGTACACGAAACTCACTTGAGAGCGCAACACCCCTTCCATAGGTTGTTTGGGGGCTGTTTGCGCCATATACTCCCTAAACCCCTCATTTGATAGGATGTTTGAACTTTTTTGCATTTCTCCTGTTTCAAACTTAAACTTTACACACTTTTTACTTCTCTAACCTTACTCTAAGGCCTATACAAACATCATACATCGTGTCTTTTGCATTTAATAACACAAAACAAGTATACACTCCACTTTTACAACATCAAACAACTCTCCACATCACTCAACACGAATAAACTCCTTCATCACCAACTTTCATCAACTCAAGCATACTTAAACAACTCCTACACACACTACAAATCCACCACAACTTATATATGTCCAAACACTTCAAAAGCTCATATAACTTCATTGGTTATCACGAATCATGAAAATCACATTCAAATTATTTATAAACTTACTAGAACAAGAAATCTTTCTTATATTGAAACTAAAGAAAACAACAACTATAAAAGCATGCAACTAACCTTAAGGAGCTTTAACTTGATAATTGAGTCTTAGGGAAGATGTTCTTGACAACTTGTGCAAGAAAAATTGAAAAGAGAAGACGATATAATATGGAACAAAAACACTGTAGCATAGGGTCTGTTTTGGACTTGTGATTTTTTTTTATATAAAAGTAAATTGTCTTTATCCTTTTACACTTTAACTTTAAAAGTAACTGCTAAAGGAGAGTAAAAGGCTTGGGTTTTGAGCCAAAATTTTCTTGTTTTTGGGCTTAGTTTGGGCTAAAAAATTTGCTATGTTGGGTTTAAGTTTGGTTCTTGGTTTTGTTTTCTTTTTTTTTTTTTCCTTAAAATTCAAGTTTAACTTACATTAAAATAATAATCAACATAATTATCAAAGCTCACTAACACATTGTCTTTATTTACAACACCTATAACTTATCAATCATATTTGTATTCAATAATTATAATTTCATCAACCCAAACATATATAACACATTTCACCCACCAATCATAAAATACTCTATTAATACTAATTCACATTAACACATTAATTTCTAACATGTTTAAATTTTCAACTAAGATATATTCACCAAAATTTCATATTTAAAGCAACTATTACATATTCTCATCAACCAAACACTCAATAAAACTTCATAATTTAATTAAATCAAATTGTATATATTAAATTATTATATATTGAGAATTAGGCTATTTCAAAAGCCAATCACATCATTAACATAGATTTTCAATTGAAGCAAATCCTCTACATCCTCATCTCCAATAGATGGATTAGTATTAACAGGCAATTTTATTCTTCTAGGCCTCAAAACACTATTCCATAAATCTTTCATCTTATGAGGATATAAATTCATTGAATGATAATCATGCAAACCTCCACAATTGTTATAATCTCAAACAAAATCCTAGATCTTGCACCAATCTCTAAAACTCACTATGCACCCATGCTAAATTCAACAAGATATGAGAATTGAAACTTATTAATTTACCATGTGTTAATCCTTAGTGATCTTAGACAGCAATTAAATTATTAGGGATACCTAGAATGTATTTGTTTAATGACCCACCATTATAGGTGGAAAAAAGAATGGTATGCATTGATCCATCATTACCTACTACAATAGATGACCATTTACATCGAGAATGGAGCATTTTTGGAATTTGGGTTCATGTAAAACATTGAGTTTGAGTTGCTGTAAAAGCTTAACTTGTTAAGATAGTTTCACTTTTAAAAAAATATAAAAAAATTTTAAGAAAGAGATAAAAGAACAAAAAATTAAAAATACTTAAAAAGACAAAGGAAAAGATATATATATATATATATATATATATTATAATTGGGTATGTGGTGGTCATGAAGGGGTTCAATTGATTTTTCTTGTTCTAAAACATTAATTGAAAATCTAAATTACAAATGTAATTTGATAAAATACAAGTCTTTTAACAAGAAGAAAATTTTCAAATTTTTGTATGGTTTATCTTATGTCCTGATACCATAAATAAGGCAATTTAAAAAAAAAAAAAACTTTATAGAAAGCCTCAATTAAATTTAGATTTGCTAATAGACATTCGAAGTATCAAATAAACAAGCCTTTGAAAATTATTTTTACTAAATAATTTAATATCTTATTTATAAAATATTTAAGGAATTACACTTTAATCCAATTCAAAATAATTATTTTTATGATCTATAATGTTTTGAGCTAGAACAAACACGAGACTAATGATTTTATCAAGTCAAATTAATTTTGAAAATTAATGCTAACATATGCAAGTTACACATCTTTTATTTGTCCATGGAAAAGTCATTTCATAGTATTCTTTTGGGTGACCTCTGATGGGTTATTGACGCAGGCCAATTAGTTAGTTAAAAATAGAATAGTTTGAAATCAATATGATGGAAAATATGGAATTTGGTATCTGAACTTTGTACAAAAACTCATTTAAGTACCTGAACTTTTGAAACTTTAATTTAATACCTAATTAAACTTTTTATAGCTAGATTGGCTACCCGACTTAACTCTGTTAATCTCCATCACTACATCGCCTTGCAAGCCAATCATATAGCAACACATGGGAGAGAGGGGAAAGAGGGGGGGGGGGGGGGGGGGGAGGGAGGAAGAATAAAATCCAACCCAACATCTTTTCATGTCGAATTTTCACAATTTCTTTTAGAAATTATAAAATCATGATAATTATATTGATGAAACTCATATATATATAAGTGAATCGATAAAAAAACTAAAAAACAAAAAGATTTGTACTCCTCTCTCTTTAAAATAGCCATAGCTTGTTTAGTTTAATCCACAAGAGACAATGAGGAGTGAGTTTTGCTCTCATGGAGGCATTTATGTAGGCAACTCTCCGAGGTTGCCCCTTCCTCTCTAATTGCTAGCGACACCCTTTCCCCTCTCTTTCTTTCTTTTGGAAAAAGAAAATATTGAATGGTCTTGACATTACAAGGTGATAAACTCATATTTTATACACTTTCCATTGTTCAATTAGTGCTTAAATTGTATCAATCTTAATCAAAATTTAAAGAATTGGTAATTTGATGTGTTGATTTCTGTTGATTCAAGTCATTGAGTGCTTTGAATGATAGATAAATGAAGTGAATGAAGTTTGGAGCAAGAAATCATTTTCATAAGAGCAAAACAAAGTCAACACCGGCTGAACAATGTTCAACACCACCGGCATTCAAAGGAGAATCTTCAAGTGTTCAAAATTCTCAACAAATGCCGGTTAACTGGAAGTCAACGCCGCCGGCATTGAGGCGGTGTTGCCTATCCACAGAAGCAAATTTCTTAACACTAGCTCCTACACTGCCAGTGTAGGGAGGGATTTTTAACTGGCTTCTGTAATTGATACATACGCTGGCAAATTGAGAAGCAACGCCGCTAGCGTTGGGGTGGCATTTCAGAATATTATCTGTTTAATACCAGCTTCTACGCTAGCTGCGTAGAGGATGCAACTGCCGGCATATGTTTTAGTAGTTGAAAGAATTCGTGCCATTTGTTTTGAATGGGGTGTCAGTTAAAAGGAGGACCAGAGAGAAAAAGAAAAAAAAAACAGAGGACACAAAAGAATAAATTTTTTATCACTTTATTAGATCTACAATCAAAGATTAGAACTTTTGCCTTGTTATTCATGTTTTTGTGATCAAGACTACATGTAAGAATAATTATACAGTTTGATTTTACAATTCAATCTTATTTCTATGTTCAACATAAGTTAAGTTGTTTGCTATTATGTACATTTTTTGTGCAATTGTAGAAATTGACTGGATCTTTGTAGTTAAAACAATGATGTGCTAAATTTTAACGGTGGGAACTTGATAAAAATCCAAATGTGCTTACAGGATTGTTGAATTTGTATTATGGAATTAGTAGAACCATGATTATTTATGTTCAATTCATGTTTTGAATCTTAGGTCTAGAAGGAATTTGATTCAGACTGACTTTGACAACTCAAGAGAGAAGTCGTAGTTGAATGGAATTTTTGGATTGAGATTTAATGACAAAAAGTGGGAGTAGAGTTATTAGATATGGTTTAGAAACTTTAATTTAAGATTAATTTAATATTTGACATCAATATTCCACTAAGGAATTAGGGGACATTGGTTTTAAACATTAGACAATTGCAGAATTGGAAAGTTCTCGATTGTAACTTTGATTCTTTTAATAATTTAAGTAGCGGAAGCTACCTTATTATTTCGAGGTTAAACTGGTTTTTAAACTTCAATTTGTGGTTTATACCCTTAGAGTTTCACATAAACATTCATGTGTTCTAATATTTTATATAATACGAATTAAGTATGATTAGCAACATTTGGAGTTAATCGGTGTTCCCACTTAAAATCTTTATAAGTATTTGTTTAGATCAAAAGTGATCATTTAATTAATTTAGATAAAAAGTTGAATCAAATATTTAAAATAAGTAGATGCTAACCCCTTGAATTCAATTGTCTAAATATTATTTAGAACTAATTCGAGTTTGGTATTTAATTATTCCTCGTGAGAATGATACTTTTCTCATCATTATATTACTTGATTCGATTAGTGCACTTGCTGGTAAATTCACTTTTATACAAACATTTTCAGCGGATCAAAAGGTGTTGGGTTTCTCTTGTTTCTTAACCAACCAGTCTCATCTTTCTCTCCCTCCCTATCTTTTTCCTTTTTATGTGGTGCTCTATGATTGGCTTGCAAGTCCACATCAGTGACGGAGCTGAACAAAATTTAACGAGATAGCGAATATAGCCACAAAAAGTTCAATTAAATATTAAATTGAACTTTTAAAAGTTTAGATAACTAATTTAATTTCTGTATAAAGTTTGGATACCTAATCCAATGTTTTTCGTTACAATGAATCAGCACTTTGTACTTTTTTTTGTCCTTTTTATTTTTAGTGCAGCGCATGCACTGCGCGTTCTTTGGGACACGCATGATAGTGCATGTTTTTGACCCCGTTTTCTTTGCATTTTAGGGTATGTTACATACATGTCAAGATTGGAATTCTTTATCAAAAGAAAGCCCATTGAATTGATCTTCAAAAGTTAAAAGAAATATGTAATATATTCCCCAATTATTAGATGGTGGAAAACTGGTGAAAGTAGAGCCATTTTAGTACAATTTGAAAAATTGGTTTTGAAATTTGTTTTCATACAGATCAGTAGCTAAATTGGATGAAGCAAACCCATTAATTTCATGTGAATTGAATTAAAAGAAATAAAATTGAAATTTATACTCGATAATTACAATGATTATTAACGTAACAATTTCGCAATATTCATTGAGAAAATGAAAATTCATAAACCTGCTACGGTATAATAATTATACCATGATTTTCGTTTATTTACATGTAAAGATAATAAAACTTGCAAGTTTTATGTAGTGGATTTGTTTTTTTTCATAAATTGATGGTTCAATTTCAAAATTTATCTAAATACAAAGGTAAACAATTTATTTATAAAAGTCTCATCTGAATCATTCGGTACAATCATAATTATTTCCTATGAAAAAAATTTAAAGCTCTCTTTCTAATGAATATTAGAAAGTGTCAAAATTAAATTTGTTGACGGGTAAATATTACTACTAATTTCTGTAACTAATTATCTAAAGTTTAAGAATATTAGTTTACTACCTATGAATTTTTTAAGTTTATTTATAATACCTAGTTGAGGTATTCAATTGAAAAAAAATGAGTAAAATTTAAGTAACTAATTGAAAAAATTTAGCAAAATTCATATAGTTAATTGCAATTGTGGCTAATGTTTAAGTATTAAATTCGATACTTTTAATCTTCAAGTAGCTAATTGCATAAATTAATAAAGTTCAGATAAAAAAATCTAACGTTCACATTCACCCATTTGTTGATAAAATCCCTTTGCATATTAAGTATTCCTCACAATTACATAAAAAGCAAAATTCCTCTTATCATGATTCTAACATTGATTTAATGAAAGCGAGTTTTGCTCCCTTTTGGTAGCATATTTTTGTGTCAGTCCTATATATTATCAATAGGAAAAAAGAAAATAAAGCAATAAAAGAGCATCAGTTGCTGTTATCGCCAATTTGTAGGATCAATCTTAATTTTAATAACTATTGTCTACAACAATTTCTTATTGTAGGAAGTCGCACATTAAATATACATACACATATATTTAAATTTACAATATATAAAACCACAACGAAAACACGCTTTATTACCAATATATTTTAGCAACTTTGAACCACCATTACCCACCGAAATTTTAGGGTCTATTTGTTTGGCTTTTTTCGGCAAATATAGACACTTTTTTCAAACATTTTTTTAACAAATTATTGATTAAGAAATGGATTTAGATAAAAAAAATTGATAGTTTTCACCAAAAGATCAAATAGAACAAATATAGATCAAATATAAATACAAATCAGACATATTTACACATATCATTTTAAAAAAGATACAGATACAGATGAAAAACAGATCATCCAAATAGAAAAAATATTGCTACTAATTTGTTGCCATTGCAAGAGCAATTGAAAGAAACTTTCAGAAAGAAATAATATTCTGAATTCTTTTATTGGATTAATAAGGACAAGGTTCTTCAAATATCCATAGAAGGCAACCAGGCAACTCAATGTGTTTTTCCTTTTTTTTTTTTCACCTCATAATAATATTTAGTTACTCAATTAATTTCATTCCTTCTCCTTATTGATTTTTATACTAAATTGTAGAAACAAACGATTTGCAATAAGATTATACTAAAGATTATCGCTATATCTCATTGTAAATTAATTTAGCTCTCTAACAATAAGTTAATAAATAGCAACAAAAAGAAAAAGAAAAAAAAACATAATTGAGTATCTATATATATTTGTATACACTCGATAAACTATTTAGGGGAAAAAAAAACAAAGAGAAAAGAAATAAAAGTCGAAGACTTTAAAAGAGATAGAAATTATAAGAACATATATTCCATAATAATATTCTTTAAGAGTCCATTTTTTGAAGGATAGACACAAGCTTCGTAGCCGCTAGAGGCTTCTCATGATAGTCGTCTAGACCTGCTTCCATAAATTCTTGTTTTTTATGTTCTAGTGAATGTGATGAAACCCCAACAATCATGGAGCGAATTCCCATTGCACGCAGCTGTCTCGTTGCCTGTGTTGGGGCAAAAATAAATAAATAAATAAACAAATAAAATTTAAAAATAAAATTAAAAAATAAGCAAATGGTTGTAAATTTTACTAAATAACCAACTAATTGATAGTATTTCAATCATTTTGATATTTCCAAACAAATGTCTATCAAGAAGCATATGTCAGTGAAAAATTGATAGTTTTACTCATAAACTAACCAAATATATATAATATAGATATGATACAAATAAGTGATAGATGCAGATTAGATATAAATACGATACAGGTAAAAATCCAACAATCTGAATAAATTCATGTGTGTTGTCAAAAAGAAGATGAATAATTAACGTAATACTTAATATTTATATTTTATTTGAGAATAATATACCTCAATCCCGTTCATGATGGGCATGTCCATGTCAATAAGTATTAGATCAAATTTCTTTTGGGAAGAATGTATCTCTGTCGCTTCTTTTCCATTTTGAACTACTTCACATTTGATCCCAAACTTATTCAAGAGTTTACGATGCATCATTTGGATGATTTTGTTGTCATCAACAACAAGGGCATTCTTCTTGGCCTCCATATTTATAAATAAATGTATTGGCTTCCTGAAATATATTGCATGACACTAACAAATAAGTGAAAAATTCATTCTAAGCTATATTATACATTAAAATGTTAATTTTTATGTATGTCCACCTTAGAAAGACATAATAAGGTATCTAGAACCACGATACTTTTTTTTTTTAATGATCAATTGCAGATAAACTTTCTTTTATATATATATATATAGCTTTAGTTCCATATATTTTGCTCCTTAAACTTTATAAAAAAAAAGTGTATTGAAACTCTGTATTATACTATTTCACCATATAAAATAATCAAATAAAACACTAAAATGGAAAAAAAAAAATATATATATATATATATATATTAAATAACTCCCGTTTTTCTATTAATTTAGTTTTGAATATTTTCTTTTCCACTAATGTCACTTTTACTTATTTTTATATTTTACTTTCTTTTATGTTGTTTTTGTCATGGAGAAAATAGCTGTATTAAGATCGATAGATGTGAAGATTTAAATACTTAATTTTTTAAAATAGATGGTTTAAGCGTTTATTAGAGTAATTATAATAAAAAGAAGATCAAGATTTTTCAATCTTTGAACTGATAAGGTGGCAAAAAGCAACATATATAATATATAACCCATCTTATACAGTACAAGGCAGCTAAAACAGAATCACAGGAATATATACTTTAAAATGTTGTCCTCAAAATAAATAAATAAATAATATAGTTAAATGAATAAACCGACAAACAAACTAACAAATAATTAAATTAATAAATAAATAAATAATTAAAACTTGCTTTAAGGAAGTCATACTAACCACGGCTGGTGCAGAACTTCAACTTCCAATCAGCACTTACAAGAAACTGAAAACGCAAAT
Source organism: Combretum micranthum (assembly GCA_024138025.1). Taxonomy (NCBI): domain Eukaryota; kingdom Viridiplantae; phylum Streptophyta; class Magnoliopsida; order Myrtales; family Combretaceae; genus Combretum; species Combretum micranthum. The sequence continues at coordinate 215,462 of JAMXBD010000412.1, forward strand.
GCATTTAAATAAGGTTTAGTTTTTCAAAAATGATGCAGATTACTTGGATTATGTTCAAAATCAAGAGATGTTAGGATATGGATTACCGATAAATGGTCCATATTTATGACTATGATTAAGCAGCCTCTAGTTGATTGTCTGGCCTAAAGAGAGAGAGAGGAGAGAGAGAGAGAGAGAGAAGAAAGCGATTTCAATGGAATCCAGATTCTTTCATAAAAGGATAAAAATCTTAACTCAACTTCGCATGTGATCTTCCAATTAATACAGTGTTCCTGGGACCAACAAAGCATGTCCTGTTTCAAAACCTCAAACGCGAGGAAAAAAACCCCCCCATGCATCCTCCTGTGCCATTGGACTGCCTTGCATCTTATGTTAAGAAGTGTGGACAGTGGACAATGTTTTTTCTTGTAGTTTTTATAATTTACTTATCTCAAATTTTGTTAGTTTCCTGTTGCATATAGTTTGCTATATCCTTACTTGGGTTTTTAATTTGACCTTTTAACTAGGCTTCTCATGAAACTGTAGAGAATTTTTCCTTTTTTTTTTTTTTTGGAGACCTTCATACCCTTTAATAATAGAGCTTCGTTAGGCAAACTTGTTTGGAGAACTTTGAGGAATCTAACACTCTATGTTGCAGATTCTAAAAAGTTTTCATTACTCTTATTCAGAATTCTTACCGTTAAGGAAAGATAGGGGAATTTCGACCTCCTCAAAGGTTTCGTAAAGATTAATAATCATGAAGCTCGTGACCCATTCACAAGGTAGCGGGCAAGGGGCCCGGGTTTCTTGAGGACTGATGTTGCGGTTTTTAAGCCGCATGAGTGAGTGTGGAAGGAGATGACCGGTGGATTAAATTTGTGAGATCTTGCTGAGAAGGAAATGGAATAACACAGCTTTGGAAGCCGAATGTAAAAGAATTTATAATATGATCTCCTCACATGCAGCCTTTGCATGGAAAAGCTGCGCAGTTTTTAGAAAACTATTTTTCTTGGTAAATTGCACTTTAATCCAACGCAAAATAACTTTTTTTTTTTTTTTTTGCTAAAGGACAAGAATTTTCAATTATTCATAGAATAAAATAAGTATAAATTAAGCAAAACATGAAAAGCGAAAGATAAGAATAATAAATCCTAACCAACAATCTAACATTTCTTATGATGGAGATTAACAAAATAATTATTAAATTTTATTAAATGAATTAATTTTTTAAATGTCACCAAGGGAAAAGTCACCCTTGATGGGTAATTGACGCAGGCCAGTTAACTAAATATAGAATAGTTTGAATTTTTAATATAAAAAACGAATATTTAGCATCTTGTCTGCTCAAGTCGATCCTGTGCTTTGTCCCGGTCATGGGACCGAGCTCCCGTACGACACGGAATCTTTTTGTGTCTTTTTTCAATTATAGAGCAGCGCGTGCAATGGACGCCCTTTGGGACAGGCGTGACAGCCAATTCCAGTCGGCTGATATCATTATCATCCTTCCTTCAAAGCACGGACACAGGCGAAGGGCTCATTTGGCATGCACCGACCAAAGTTTTTGGGCCCTCTACGGACGCGAGAACATTGTTGTTAAATTGCCCGCCCGATCCCATTAATATTTGGGCAGGAGTTGAGGCCAGACCAGATTCATTCTCCATCAATTGGAATATTAAGGATCTGTTTCACGATACTTTTTTTTAAAATTTTTTAATAAATTATTTGTTAAAAATATATACAGATAAAAAAAAATTAATAGTTCTCTTAAAAATATCAAATAAATCGAATATAAATAAAATATAAATATAAATCAAATACATTTAGACATATCGTTTGGATATAATATAAATATAGATGAAAAACAAACCATCAAAACAAAAAGTCTAACCATCCTAAAATGATAGCCGAGGCCAAAACTATCAAAAAAATTTTATTGGTTAAAAAAGAAAAAGCACGAACGCAGCGTATATTTTTGGCCCCGTCTCGTGAAGATTGGAATTCCTAATTATAAGACGGTAATTTCAGAAGTTAGGGTCATAAGTTGATTAAATTGATCTTCATGAGTTAAAAGAAATATGAGAGATACCCAATTATTAGACCGTGTAATTGGAAAAAAAAAAAATCGAAATTAGGGTCATTTTAGTGCAATTTGAAGACAACGGCTGTAATCCTTGTAAGCAAATGATGGAAGCACATTTTCGACTGACAATTCATTGCAAACTAGAAAGAATCATGCTCAATCTGACCGTTTTAGTGAAAAAATGTTTGATACCCATATAAGAGCTAAAAGACCTATGCTTGACCCAGATGATGAGTTTACCATTTCAATCCCAGCCCGGGTTCTATAAAACGGGTTGCGGATGTTTGAAGTCATCCACCGTTAACTCTTTTTTCATTTCTTCTTCTAATGAAGCTATCTATGTATGTATAGGGATGCAATCGGGTCGGGTGTCGGAGGGTCATATGAACCCGAATCCGAACCCGAACCCGAACCCGCTATATTATAGGGCATACCAAACCCTACCCTATAACCCTGTAGGGTTTTCCTTCTATATCCAAATCCGCCCTACAGGGTTTACTCTAAAACCTGTCACTCGTCCGTTTACCCCCCTGACTATTAACTTGATTACCTGCCGACCATCTATCAGATTATCAACCCGAACCTGCCTTGCTTATTGTTTTTTTTTAATAGATTCAGCGGACTTAACCTAATAAAATAATAGTCTAATAATATAGCAATTCACCTTCTCTTTATCAAATTATTTTTAAATTTAGCATGTTACTATGTTTACATTTAGTAAATGTATTTATATTATGATTTTTTTTTACTTGAACTAACGGGGTCGGGTGGGTATCCATCGGGTTTTAGTAGTATCCAAACCCGACCCTAATACCCTATAGGGTTTTTTACGTATATTCAAACTTGACCCTATTACCCTATAAGGTCGAACCCTATGGGGTTTTTATCGGGTTGGATGGATCGGAAACCCGTTAATAGCCTGGATGGATCGGAAACCCGTTAATAGCCAACCCGGTTGCATCCCTACGTATGTAGTGGTTCTTGTTCTTTAAATTATTTGATTTTATATATGTTTGGTTTGAAAATTTAAGGAAGAACGAAAATTGAATGTGCTCTTCATCCATTTCCTTTTCTTTTTCAAAATTGAAAATTGCTTATTTTAACCCATTACATCACCTAATTTTTTTGTGAGATGGGTTCGTGGGCTTGGTTACTCCACAGCCGACTGCTCATTATCGACCGGCAACCACCATAGGTGAAACCGCTCGTTGTCTCTCTCTCTCTCTCTCTCTCTCTCTTTCTTTTTTCCTTTTTTTTTTTACATATATACTTAGTAAAATAATGAAAAAAAAAAAAAAAAAGGCATATACACGTCGATAAAGTTGGAAACTTTATACAGGATGTTGGAAAATTTTTTAATTTATCTATTTAAGAAATAATTAAAAATCATAAAAAATATAAAATTAATAAATAATTCATAATCATAAAAAATAAAAAAGGGGAAAAAAAAGTTTGGGAATTAATTTGAGGAATAAAAAAGATTGGCTTTGGAAGCTATGGTTGATTCAAGCACAAACCGGTTTCTTATTTAAAAATGATAAATAAATGAAAATAAAAAATAAATGAACTACATTCAAGGAAAAGCTTTTTTTTTTTTCCCCCACTTCATGAAAATAGTTTTAGCACTCAAAAAAGTTGTTTTTCAATTAAAAAATATATTGGAATTTTACAAAATTAGGATTGCCTTTCAAAAATTTTCAAGCAAAGAGAATAAAACTTCATTTTCTAAAAATGATAAAATTTAATAAACTTAAAGTAAAATGATTTTGAAAAAAAAATTAGAAAGAATCATCGTATTAAATTTTTTGGAAAGATACTAGAACTGTTGGATTGCGGTTAATGGGTATATAGGCACCTAAGAGATGACTTGAAAAAAAAAAATTCATTTTTTTAAAATAGTTATTTAATCATTCTAGGATTTCTTCTCTTTTCAAAAAATAAAAAATAAAATAAACTATAGGGGGTATTAAATTGATATAATTCAACTTAAAAAGTGGTAACTTTTAGGTTTAATTCCCAAATCCTTTTATTCTAATTTACTACTTTTTTTCTTTCCAACCTTGGTTGGATGCTACTCTAAAATTATTAAAAAAACTTTCCTTTAATTCTTAGTTTAGGTTTATACAGAGTTAATGGTTTAACATGGATTGAATTAAAGGAAATAAAACCAAACTTTATATTTGATGATTACAATATTTGTTAATGTAACAATTTTGCAATTTTTATTAAGAAAATGAATACTCATAAACCAGCTGTCGTGGAATAATTATATCATGTCGTTCCTTTTACTTTACATGTAATTTTTTTATATATATTTTTACGATATATTTTTATAGATAACAAAACTTACAAGTTTTATGCAGCTGGTGAATTTATTTTTCATAAATTGATGGCTCAATTTCAAAAATTTGTCTGAATGAAAAGGTAAAATATTTATATATAAAAGTCTCATACGATATTTGTTGACAAAGTCCTTCATTCCTTTTATGCATGATTCTATTATTCAGTTGCTGCTATTGCCAATTTACAGTAGCAAACTTAGTTTTAATAATTATTGACTACAACAAATTCTTGTTGTAGCCAACTAGCAAGTCGCGCATTAGATATATATATTATATATATATTTATTACCCTTATATCTTTGCCAATTGAACCACCATTACTCACCGGAATTTTAAAAATGTTGCTACTAATTTGTTGCCATTGCAAGAAAAATTCGAGAGAGAAATTATGGAAGAAACTTTCTAGAAAGCAATATTATTCTGCATTTTTTTTATTGGATTAAAATTTCATTGTTCTCCTTATTGATTTTTGTACTAAATTATAGAGACAAACAATTTGTAATGATATTATACTAGATATTATTGTTATATCTCATGTAAATTAATTTAGTACTCTAACAAAAAAGTTAATAAATAGCCAAAAAAAAAAAATCCACAATCTAGAATCTATATATTTGGACACACTTGATGAACTATTTAGGAAAGGAAAAAGGAAAAAAAAAAAAAAACACATAAAAATTGAAGACTTAAAAGAGACAGAAATTATAAGATTAAAAACATAGATTCCGTAATAATATTCTTTAAGAGTCGATTTTTCGAAGGATGGACACAAGCTTAGCAACAGTTAGAGGCTTCTCCTGATAGTCATCGAGACCTGCTTCCATAAATTCTTGTTTTTCATGTTCTAGTGAATGTGATGAAACCCCTACGATCATGGAGTGAATTCCCATCGCACGCAGTTGTTTTGTTGCCTGTTGGGAGTAACAATTAGTAAATAAAAAATAAATAAGAATAAGTAGGAGGTAAGAAATATTACTAAAACTAACTAGTTTATAGGATAAATTACACGAAAAATTCCAACATTTAGGAGTAAGTTCATTTGAGGTCTCAACGTTTAAAATGGATCAAAAGAAATCTCAACGTTTGGAAAAATAAATCAATTGATATCTCTATTGACACGAGTTAATAGGATAAAGGTTTTTGAGTTTTAATTAAACATGTTTCTTATTGACACACGTCAGTAAAGATTTCAATTGATCAACTTCTTCAAATGTTAGAACCATTTTTCAATTACTCAAAATGTTAAAGCCTCAAATGAACTTAGCCTCTAATATTAGGACTTTCTGATGTAATTTATTTCTAGTTTATATGCTGTTAGAGAAAATAATGAATTAATATTGACACTTTATTTTATATTATATTATTAATTTGTGAATAATATACCTCAATCCCATTCATGATGGGCATATCCATGTCCATAAGAATCAAATCAAATTTCTTTTCCGAACAATTATGTATATCCACTGCTTCTTTTCCATTTTCGACGACTTCACTTTCGATACCAAGATACTTCAAGAGTCTCTGATGCACCAGTTGATTGATCTTGCTGTCATCAACAACTAGGGCAATCTTCTTGGTCTCCATTTTCACCAATAAATCTCTTTGCTTCCTTAAAGCTTGACACTGAAAATTTTGTGAAATATAAAACGTATTAAAACGTTTACTTCTGGGTATTTCTGCCTTAGAACGACATCCGAATACTTAATTTTTAAAATAGAACGTAGAGCAAATATATATTATATATATATATATATATGAGGATTTTTCAATCTTTGAAATGATGGGATGGCATACAAATGGTGGCACCAAAAAAAATAAATAAATAAAGCAATATATATACCTCATCTTATACTACAAGGCTGGTAAAACAAAGTCATAGGAATACTCGTATGTTTTAAAATATTGACCACAAAAATAAATAAATAAATAGAACTTGCTTCAAGGAGGAAGTAGTAATAGTAGTACTAACCACGATAAGTTTGGTGCAGAATGAGTTGAAGGGTTTTCAATGCTTTTCTTGCCCTTCTTATATAATCAGCACTTTAAAGAAACTGAAAAAGCACAGATGGCTTTAAATAAGCTTTAATTTTAAAATTAAAAAAGGGTAACTCAATCAGATATGATATGATCTAAGATTACTTGGATTCTGTTCAAAATCTAGAGATCTTAGCAAAGCAACCTCATACTGGCATCACGATTCTTTCATAAAAGGATAAAAATCGCTATTTCAACTTCACATGTCATATTCCTTTGAATTTCAGATATCATGCTTTAATTTCTCAGTGATTATAGATTTGCGATTTTAAGGAAATTATGCTGAATTTTATTTTTAAAAAAATGAAATAAATAAAATTTTGTTACCTTAAGGAGAAAATATGCCTAGGCAAAATTACTTCTTGTAGGCACTTTTTGCATTTGGATCTAGATCTTTTGAACGCGTGATTTATTTCCATCTTATTTGTTGGTGGCATATTTCAGTGGAAATAAATCTTGGTAATTTTAAATTATATGAAAGATTTGAATGTGGAAAAGAATTCCCTCTCGAATAAATTGTTTTACCTACATTTATCCAAGGCCACACATTTATAATATGGTACACAATTCAGCCAACCCAAAACATAGCAAATATAGGACAGCAGCAATTTTTTTTTTGGCCATCTGATGTCGGCAATTTAATATGTTGTTTTTACAGCTAACTTTTTTATATAGAAAATATGGTACGTTGAATAATTCTACAAATGTATACTTTTGTATGCATGCATCGAAAACGTGTCTCTCTAACGGTATATAACTATATGGCAAAAAAAAAAAAAAAATGGTGCAAATAATAATAATAACAAGTTCCTATATGAAAAATAAAAATACGTTGTAAAAAATAGAAAGAAAATGAAGTTTATCATATATTAGATAACATTGCTTGTTTTTCACGACTCGTCTACTTGCACATTGAAATAGGCACGATTCGATCCAAACCGAGAACCGAATTGAAACCGTTATAGGCGGTTCTAGAACCAAAACTGAGCCGGTTGGCCAGCTCTAGAACCGGCTAAGAAAATGCCAGTTTTTCGATTCTTAGGTGGTTCTACAGTTTAGAATCGGGTGGAATCAACGGTTTCAACTGGTTCCATTGAAAAAAAAAAAAAGAAAATAATTAGATAAAAATTAAAAAATTATATTAAACATATAATTATTAATTTTACACTATTCCATATGAATAATAAAATTTATTACCGATTTTCAATAATTATTGTTGTATTATCAATAATACAAATAAACATAACTTAAAACTATATTTAATTTAGTTTATATAAACTTCTCCTAAAAGAAAATTTCATTCCTTAATAACATGAGACTATTTTTCGTACTACCATTTTGTTGTGATCATCTAAAGTATTTTGCAATATTATATTACTAAATATAATTGACGTTAGTTGTGTTTGTATATAAATAATCAAGCATTCTAAACAATTTTTTTTTAATTTTGGCTAAATAATTTAACACTTTCAGATCCAATAATAAATTATTTTGAGTTTAAAATTTATTTTATTAAAATATAAAATTCATTTTTTTACTTGAAAAAAAAAATGGTTCCGCTGTTTCAAAATCGGAACCAAGAACCGCTAGTTTCATAAAACCAGATCGGAACCATGAGACTATTTCAGTTTCTCATTTTCAAGACCTGAAACTAGTGATTCTAATTTCGGTTCCATTCGGTTTGGTTCTAAAAAGGTGTCGATCTTTGCTTCACATCCATTTCAAATTCAATGTGAAATGTTGAATTGTGAAAGGAGAAAATAATGAGAGGTATTTTTTTGGCAAAAGTAAAAGAAAAAAAATAATGACAAAACACAAGGAAGAAAGCTACAACTTTGATGAGGAAAGTTTTGGGAGCATGCATAATTGACAGAAAAGAGTTACAAGTAAGGGTGAGCGGGTACAGGATGGGTAAGGTACGAGGTTGATAATTGACATAAACACCCTTATTTCTAAAATGATTTTGACTCAATTGGTTGATACTCTAAGCAAAAATCATCTAGAAATGTCTCTTAATGGTTCAATTTGTTAATTTCAGGCATATTTGATCCCTTCACGAAGAAACAAAACAAATACGACAAGAATGGAATTGAACAGTGATGTTTTGAGAAGGTCAGCAGGCGCTACACCCCGCGCTACACCCTGTTGTGGAGGGTGTTTGCACCCAGGATTGGAAGAAAGTCAGCACGCTATACCCCTGGCAACACCCTGTTGTGGAGGGTGTTGTAGCCCAGTTTTTACCTTCAGTAAGCACAACACCCCGCGCTACACCCTGTTTCGAGGGCTGTTGGGACAAGCGCGTCTTTGGCTGATATTTTCTTATTTTGGGATTTTTGGGAGGCCTATAAATAGTCCTTTTTCAGAGAGAAAGGAGACCCATATTCTAAATTTTAACCTACGTAGTTTTTTAGAATTTTCCTAAGTCTTAGAGAGATTGAGCTTGAGCAAGACATTGAAATTCAAATCAAGATCAAATCCGGATTGGAGATCCACTTTTCATCACATTTGAGATCCATTTGACAGGGTTGTATTCATGAATTCATCTCTTTCCATTGAATTTAATTTGTTTCTTATTATCTTGATGGAGGAGTAAATCGTAGATCTAGATTTTGTTTGGATTTTATTTTCATCATGTGTTGAGAATCCGATTTTAATGAATCCTAATCGATGTTCTTATGTTCAAATTGCATGTTCCTCATCGTTTCCTAGATTTGTAAATCCGGATTACAAGTTTACATCTGATTTCCATTTTAGTTGATTGAGAAATCGCTTTCATGGATAGATCTATGCAATTTGAAGGGATTTGATTGTGATTCTAGAGATAGATTACAAGGATCTCCCATTCCCCTGTTTTCGATGAGTTCTTGATCTTAATGCGGTCTTAGATTGTAATTAATTGAGGAGAGATTCTAAATTAATCGATTTAAGACTAGATAAATTGATATATTCGAGAGGATTGTTGATTTGTATAAGGAACTCAATGGTGTAAGAACTCAATTCGGGATTATCTTTAATGTTCTGTGATTCACATGATGAAAGTAAATGAAAAACAAGATCTAGATCGTGTTGTTTCTGATTCTAAAACTCGCTTTGTGTTCAACGGTGTTCTTGCTGCTAGTTTTGTTAAAATTAATAGTTTTTAGTCGATAATTCCACAATCGATTCTCTTATCGCTGAATAGTAGAAATTGAGCAATTACTAGTACTTATTCCCTTCCCCGTGGACGACCTCGACTTAACACTATACTACGATTCGATAGGTTCGCTGCCTAGTTGTCTTTCGTAGTAGTTGAGAACGAGTTTTTACAAATTTAAACTACATTGACAAGGATTTTTCCACCAAAAGTTTTGGCGCCGTTGCCAACGGGGAATCGGAGTAATATTAGGAAAGTTCTTAATCTACTAGTTTAGCTATTTGCCTTAGTTTTTCTGTTGAGATACTTGGTATTGCTGTGGGTTTGGTTCTGATTTGTGTTAAATTCTTTGTTCACAGTGCATGACCCGGAGCCAAGGGAAGAAACTTGTTGAATTTAACCCTGAACCGGAAAAGATCATTATTCAATATCGCAAGAAGAACAAGTACTCAAGTTCATCTTCAACAAGCATTGCTGGAGGGTCTTCTCCAACAATAGAAATGGCTGATCCGGAAGATAATCGTGATCAAGAGTATCAACAAGATAATTTCAACATGCACAATCAAGCTCCAAGGACAAACTCTGATTTTGCAAGACCAACTCTCACCGGAACCAACTCAAGTATTGTCCGTCCTCGTGTTGAGGCGAACAATTTTGAATTAAAGCCAGCTGTTATACAAATGGTGCAGCAGTATGCACAATTCGACGGCCTCCAAGACGAAGATCCTAATGCTCACATCTCCTCATTCCTTGAGATTTGTGACACTTTCAAGTTTAACGGAGTGAGTGATGATGCAATTCGTCTTCGCCTCTTTCCATTCTCACTAAGAGGCAAGGCCAAGCAATGGCTCAATTCACTACCAAGGAATTCCATCTCTACATGGCAAGAACTCATAAAGAAATTCATGGATAAATTTTTCCCTCCATCAAAGACGGCCAAATTCCGAGCTGAGATTCAATCTTTTCATCAAATGGACATGGAGACTCTCTATGAGACATGGGAGAGATTTAAGGAATCCATGAGGAGATGTCCACACCACGGTATTCCGGAATGGTTGCAAGTTCAGATTTTCTATAATGGACTCAACTATCAAACCCGACAAATGATTGATGCCGCAGCTGGTGGCACTATCAATCACAAAACACCGGAAGAAAGTTTAAAATTGTTTGAAGACATGGCAGCTAACAACTATGAGTGGTCACATTCAAGGAGCCGGGATAAAAGACCAGCTGGTATGTTAGATGTGGATGTGGCTACCACAATCATGTCCAAAGTGGAAGCTCTTTCCAAGAAAATTGATGGCTTGAAAATCTCACAACAGCAACTTGCATGTGTTGAACCCATTGTGGTGAGGAATCTTTTTCCGAACAAGTAGACTATTTGGGGAACCCCATCCGGGCTCAAAACAACCCTTACAGCAATACTTACAACCCGGGATGGCGAAATCACCCCAATTTTTCATGGAGTAACAGCAGTAACAATGTGCAGCGGGTTAATCCTAATCCCAACTCCAATCCTCCACCCGGTTTTCAAAAGCAACAAGCTCAAGGTTCCAACTCTCAATTAGAAAACAATGATGAAGTTTATTAAGGATTCCGATGAGACAGAAATCCTTAGACTTGATTCTCAAAAATCAAGAAACTACTTTAAGGAATCATGGAGCTTCAATTCACAACCTTGAAACTCAAGTTGGCCAAATTGCCAAGATGCTTTCCGAGAGGCCTCAAGGTTCTTTACCGGGAAATACTGAACCGAATCCAAGAGAGCATGTGAAAGCCATTACACTTCGAAGTGGAAAGGAAGTACAAACTGAAACTCATGTAACAAAGGGTAAGAAGGTTGAGCAACTTCAAGACTCAGCTCCTAAACAAGTGGAAGAAAAGCAAACTGACAATCCAGTTGAGGAGAAACCAACTCCAATTCCAATTCCGGAGTACAAGCCCCCAATTCCCTATCCATCAAGACTCAAGAAAAACACAGCTGATGCGCATTATGGGAAATTTTTGGAGATCTTTAAGCAGCTCCATATCAACCTTCCGTTGGTTGATGCTCTATCTCAAATGCCTAGATATGCAAAATTTCTTAAAGAACTCTTGACAAACAAACGGAAACTTGAAGAAGTATCCACCGTCACTTTAGGAGGAGAGTGCTCAGCTGTGATTCAAAACAAACTTCCCAAGAAATTAAAGGATCCAGGAAGCTTCATAATTCCATGCCTCATTGGGAATCTAGCTGAAGAAAAAGCACTAGCTGATTTGGGGGCTAGTATCAACTTGATGCCATATCAATTGTACAAGAAATTGGGGTTGGGAGAACCAAAGCCGACAAGAATGAGTCTCCAGTTAGCTGATAGATCGGTGAAACTCCCTAGGGGAGTTGTGGAGGATGTCTTGGTGAAGGTACAAGATTTTATATTCCCTGTCGATTTTGTTATTCTCGACATGGAAACCGATGTGATATTCCTCTTATATTGGGTAGGCCTTTCTTGGCAACTGCTAGAGCTATAATAGATGTTGATGATGGCAAATTGGTTTTGAGAGTTGGAAATGAAGAAGTGGTTGTTAAGATGCATGAAGTTTTAAAACAGGGTTTACATCAAGACGATACTTGTTTTGCAATTGATTACCTTGATGTGGCTGTTGTTGATTCAATTCCTGAGTTGTTGTGTAATGACACTTTAGCTCTTTGCTTGATGAATGGAAAACAAGAGATGAATCCTGCTTTACAATCAATGGTTCACAAGCTTGATAGTCACTCTGATTTTAAGGAAGAAGGGAATTATGAGAAGATTGAACATAGTGTTCTTCAGATTTCAAAACCGTCAATAGAAGATCCACCGGAGCTAGAATTGAAGCAACTTCCTGATTATCTTCAATATGCCTTTCTAGAAAAGAATTCCAAACTTCCAGTAATAATAGCATCTAATCTCACCAAAGAGCAGCGGGATAAACTTTTGTTGGTCCTTGGCCAACATAAGAAAGCTATTGCTTGGAAGATTGCGGATATTAAGGGAATCAGCCCTTCGTTTTGTACACATAAAATCCTCATGGAAGATTCTTAAACCGGTGGTTCAGCCACAACGAAGACTTAATCCAAACATGCGGGATGTAGTCAAGAAAGAGATCATTAAACTCTTGGATGCAGGTATGATTTATCCCATTTCTGATAGTGAATGGGTGAGCCCGGTGCAAGTAGTGCCAAAGAAAGGCGGAATGACTGTCGTTCCAAATGAAAAAAATGAACTTATCCCTATGAGGACAGTCACGGGCTGGAGAGTTTGCATCGACTATCGCAAATTGAATGATGCAACACGGAAGGATCATTTTCCCCTTCCATTTATTGATCAAATGCTTGAAAGGTTGGCGGGACATGCTTATTACTGTTTTTTGGATGGAATGTCGGGATATTTTCAGATCCCAATCGCACCAGAAGATCAAGAGAAGACGACATTTACATGTCCATTTGGGACTTTTGCTTATCGTCGTATGCCTTTTGGGTTGTGCAATGCTCCGGCCACATTTCAACGATGCATGATGGCTATATTTGAAGACATGGTAGGAGAGAGCATGGAAGTGTACATGGATGATTTTTCCGTGTTTGGCAACACATTTGATGCATGTCTCAATCATTTGGAGTTAGTGTTGCAGAGGTGTGAAGATACTAATCTAGTCCTAAATTGGGAGAAATGCCACTTTATGACTCAAGAAGGCATTGTTCTCGGGCACAAAATCTCAAGAAAGGGAATTGAAGTTGATGATGCAAAAATTGAGGTTATTTCAAAGCTTCCCCCTCCCTCATCAGTAAAAGCAATTAGGAGTTTCTTAGGTCATGCCGGGTTTTATCGTCGCTTTATCAAAGACTTCTCTAAAATTGCAAGACCTATGACGAAACTCCTAGAGAAAGATGCACCTTTTGAGTTCAATCAAGAATGCATTCATGCCTTTGAGACTCTCAAACACAAGCTTGTTACCGCTCCTATTATGGTCACACCCGATTGGAACCTTCCATTTGAGATAATGTGTGACGCAAGTGATGCTGTGTGGGTGCTGTTTTGGGTCAACGGAGAGATAAGTATTTTCGACCTATTCATTATGCAAGTAAAACTCTTACTTCAACTCAAGAGAATTATTCTACAACTGAAAAAGAGTTTTTGCATTTGATAAATTTCGGTCTTATCTTCTATTATCCAAGGTCATCGTCTATACTGATCATTCAGCCTTAAAATTCTTATTCACAAAGCAAGATGCAAAACCGAGATTGATTAGATGGATCTTGCTTCTTCAAGAGTTTGATCTTGAAATCAAGGATAAGAAAGGAGCGGAAAATCTAGCGGCGGATCATTTATCAAGACTTGAGAACCCCACTTCAAGGGATTTGAATGATGTTGATATCAATGAAAATTTTCCAGAGGAACAATTGTATGCCATCTCTTCAATTGAGGAATCCAACACTCCTTGGTTTGCTGACTTTGCAAACTATTTGGTGGCAAGAATCCTACCTGATGATTTGAACCGTCAACAAAAAAGAAGTTTTTCTCTGACTTGAAGTACTATTTCTGGGAGGATCCGTTTTTGTTCAAAGTTTGTGCGGATCAAATGATTAGAAGGTGTGTATCCCAGGAGGAAGGCTGGAAGATTTTATTCCACTGCCACATTGGACCAATTGGAGGTCATCACAGTGCGAATAGGACTGCTCACAAAGTCCTAGAATCGGGTTTTTATTGGCCTACCCTGTTTAAAGACGCTCACAATTATGTTGCTCAATGTGATCAATGTCAAAGGGTTGGAAACATTTCAAAAAGAAATGAAATGCCTCAGCAATACATTTTAGAATGTGAGATATTTGATGTTTGGGGCATCGACTTTATGGGGCCGTTTCCTCCCTCTTTCGGCCACAAATACATCCTTGTTGCTGTAGACTACGTTTCCAAATGGGTTGAAGCTCAGGCTTTTCCAACCAATGATGCTAGGGTAGTGGTGAGATTCTTGAAGAAGCTTTTCTCTCGATTTGGAGCTCCTAAGGCACTCATCAGTGATAGAGGCACTCATTTTTGCAATACTCAACTTGAAAAAGTGCTAAAACGGTATGGAGTCACACATCGCCTTGCAACTCCATATCACCCCCAGACGAGCGGGCAAGTGGAGCTTTCCAACCGGGAACTTAAAAGAATTCTAGAGAAAACCGTGTCTTATCATAGGCGGGATTGGGTTGACAAGCTTGATGATGCACTTTGGGCTTATCGGACAGCTTATAAGACTCCATTGGACACCACTCCCTATCGGTTAGTCTACGGAAAAGCATGTCACCTTCCCGTTGAATTTGAGCACCGGGCCTATTGGGCAATAAAGTCGGTGAATTTGGATTTGGAGAAGGCCGGAGCAAAGCGGAAGTTGCAATTGAATGAGTTGGATGAGTTGAGGCTCATGGCCTATGAAAACTCACACTTATACAAAGAAAGAGTCAAGAGATATCATGATTCTAAAATTGTGCAATCAAGACAGTTCAAGGAAGGGGATTTCGTTCTTCTCTTCAACTCAAGATTAAAGTTATTCCCGGGAAAACTCAAATCCCGATGGTCTGGACCATTCAAAGTTACCAAAGTTTATTCATACGGGGTGGTTGAGTTGGAAAATTCCGACAAAAGCACATTCAAAGTGAACAGCCAAAGACTCAAACTCTACTTAGGAGGATCACAAGTTTTTCAAAACAGAGAAGAAATTCATTTTCTTGCTTCCGACTGAGTCCAAGCATGCTTCTAAGTCGAGCTAACGACATTAAACAAAGCGCTTCACGGGAGGCAACCCGTGCCTAACTCTTTTCCCTTGTTTTCTTTCTTTTCTTTGGTTTCTTTGTTAGCTTAGTTAAGTTTAGAGTAAGAGTAATCTTTTTATTTGTGTTTAAATTGCAAGAAATTCCCTTTTAAATGATTAGAAATGAGTAAAATTAGAGAGGAATACAATCACAACAGTTCCCACTAAATCCTGTTGCCAACCATGTTTATGCCCAGATTTTTATAAATTTCAACCCAGTGTGCACAACGGGGCGGTACAGCCTGTTTTATCAGATGTTGCACCCAGGCAAGTGCAGAAATTCATGGCCAGCAAGCACAACAAGACATTCAACAGGGACGTGGTGCTTGAATCATTTACATAAATTAAATCCAGCGTGCGCCACAGGACACAACACAGGACCGTGGTACTTCATTTTTGCCCAACATTCATTTTCGTGAGAACATCAGGCGCGTCTAAATCCCAGCTCCACATGCCAGTTCCACGCGCCAAGCGCGTTCAGCAGCCCGCGTCCAATCCAGCTCGTCGAATTCCAGCGCGCGTCCAAATTTCTTGCACAAAGTCTTTGCCGCTCGCAGGTATGTTTTTGTAAATATATATATATATATATATATATTTCCATTGTGGATGTTGAATCCTAATTAATTACATATGAGATTTTTTACTAAGAGGTTTTATGGATCCTAACATAGGTTTTATGGTATAAAACCTATGTTAATTTTGCAGAATTTTGCGGTATGCCCAATTTTTGTGCATTTGAAACATTTGAGTTTTTTCCAAAACTGTTTTTCTTTCTTTTTGGAAGGTTTATTGTTCTGTTGTTTTTTCTCATATTTATTTTTCTTAAAGAATTTCTTCTTTTTGAAATTTCTTTTAGATTTTTTATGAGGAAAACATTCAGTACATTTGTTTTTTGAATTCTTATTTTCAAAAGAGGGATCATATTGGGCACAGAAGTCACCAAGACTTTTGTGTTTCATTCTTTGTTCATTCTTCAATTGTTTTTGAAGCCTGATGTTGGTGCAAAGATTTGTTCCAATTTTAGAAACATATGAGGCTAATTCTCCATATGAAAGTTGATCATAAGGAATTTCACCATTGTAATCTTCTCTAATTTTATTTCTTACTTGATCACCTATGAGATTAGGTAATCCTGCAAGAAATTTTTCTTTCCAAAAGGCTTGATTACAATCATTTCTAAGGAGGACTCTTTGGAAGAATACATCCTTATATGGGCGAAATTCTCCTAATGATTTACATTTCATATTAGACAACAATTCTAAGGATCTGTCTCTAAAGTGAGATGGATCACCAATAAAATGTTGGCTAATAGAATATATGAGAGTATTAACCATATGGGGGATAGGTTCATCATTTTCATCAAGGATTTTTATTCCTTCTTCATCAACTTTGTATGAAGTAAGAATAAAATTTCTTATTTCATCATCTAAATAATTATCCCACCAACCTTTTAACTGTCCAGTAAAACCGGAAATTATCATTATGGCGATGTGATAATCAGTTGTATCATTTGCTTTGTTGGTGTTTGAAAACATTATCATTTGATTTGGTATCAGAGCCAGGGTGGGGATATAGTTCGTAAAAAAAAAAAAGTATAAAGTTCTATTACAATTTTACTTGGGACGATTACCATTAGTGGTGATCCCAGAGTGCGACTAGCCTACTGAGGCCGGGAATAAATCCTAGGGAGGTTGCTGAAGGTCATAATTTGGAAGTCACAGTTTGGGATAAAAGTAGTCCTGTAAAAATGTAATACAATTTTAGAAAAAAGTAGTTTTGTTATTATGAATTTACTAAGAAGAACTATGTCCTCTTCTAGCTTTGCTCCCTCGGAGCAAGGTTCAGAAGATAATATTTTAAATCGAGATGAAATACATATGAAGGATTTTGATGAAGCCATAGATAATTGGAAAATTCCAAAGCTGGCTTACAATGAAATATATCAAATGGCTAAGTGGAAAATCTTTTCCAAAAATGACTATGTTATAGCCACAGAAGAAAAGGATGTTCCTATTTCTGATGGCCTCACCTCTATGGAGATTCTCACAGAGAATCTATCAAAAAATATTCCAAAGATTGGAATTACATCCACATAGGTCTGGTCCAAGTAGGAGCTAGGCCTGGATACTTCCGTCCTGATGATACTCAGAGATTCCAGGGAACTAGAGTATGAAAGATCAATTCATGCTGCAGTAGAAACTAGTCTGAGTAATGGCCCTGTCCAATTCAATTGTCATCCCAATGTAACCATAGGGTTAAAGGATAAAACAATCATGAAGTCTTTAATCCTCCAGATTAAAACTCACAACTACCGAATGTTGGAAGGATCACTTCCAATGGCTGTAATATACAGGGTATATTACAAACTTATGAAAACAGCTTTTGGATCTAAGGCTTTTAAGGTTGACAGGAGAGGTCAAACCTTATTAATCCAGACTGACCTTTCGAAAGCTAATGTTTCTATCCCTAAAATGATTCAATGGAACCAAATCAATCTACCCCAGCAATGGGAAGTAGATAATCCTCTTCCAAAAAGAATTGTGTATAACACTGAACCAACCAATGTTATACAACATCCTGAAGGAAAAGTAACCATTCAGTTTTCTAGGAGATCTCTAGATCTACCCAGAAACAATGTAGAAATTAGGACAATGTCATCTTCTTCTTCAAGAAGATCTGTTGACCTACCTCCACCTGTGATCAATATTCCTCCTCCTATACCTCCTATGAATGATAGAGCTCCCCCAAATCAAAATAATCCTCCTTCTGATGACACTACTCTTGAAATTCCAAATCAAAGCAATCCGTCTTTGATAGGAATTGTGGCTGGAGATAATAGTTTACCTAGATCAGTTCACCAACAAACTGATTATGGAGAACCAGCCTTCTCAGAAGTCCAAGATGATGAACTCAATGTTTTAGATAAACCTTTCACACCTGACAAAAAATATCTAAACAAAGAGTTTGGATCAACCAAAAATGAGAAAATCAGGAAATGGTATTTTAATACTTTTTTTGATTTTAAAAATGAAATCAAAGATGAATATTACAAATTCATGTTTGATAACCAAATCCAAATATTATTCTTTGATTGGTTTCAGGAATATTATTTGGCTCCTAAACAAATCAATGTTATAAACCATTATTTTACTTGGCAAATTGGTGATGGACAAACAATTGAATCCAACCATCCACCACTCACCCAATTAAAACAAGTTTATAAGAATAAAGAGATTACTCTGGCACCTTTCAAGTCTTCTGATAAAGAAGAAGATGGAATCAGAAAAATCATTGAGCAAAATAACTTTACCAATCAACATTTGCACACTATGGGCAAACAGTTGGACAGGATTGAAGTTATTTTAGATAATGATAAAACCAAAGTTTTCCCAAATGTTTCTTTAAACATTCCAAAAAATCCCTCTAAAGAATTTCTAAAAGCTTTAGAGAAAAAGGAAATTAAAGCCCCTTTAATAAAACCTTTTGAATTCCCTAAAAAACCTTCTAAAGAATTTTTAGAAGCATTAAAAAGAAAATCAAAAGAACAAATTGATTTCAACAAAACCCCTAATACTGCAACATCTTCCTATACAAAACTCATGAACTTGACCATTGAGGATACCCCTAATCAAAATATTAATGTTTTAAATGAAACTGATAACGAATCAGTTAACAGCTCACTTTTTGAACAAAATGATCAAATCAATAAAGTTACTTAGAAAGAACCCCAGAAACTTTACTATCAGAGAGCAACCCCTCCTGATGTTTTGATCGAAGAAAATGATGAAAACAATTATCAGAACAAATATTCTGCAGGATCCACTTATGAATGGAACATAGATGGAGCCTCAGAACAAAAAATTCTCAATGTTTTGAATCAAATGATAATGTTTTCAAACACCAACAAAGCAAATGATACAACTGATTATCACATCGCCATAATGATAATTTCCGGTTTTACTGGACAGTTAAAAGGTTGGTGGGATAATTATTTAGATGATGAAAGAAGAAATTTTATTCTTACTTCATACAAAGTTGATGAAAAATCCTTGATGAAAATGAACCTATCCCCCATATGGTTAATACTCTCATATATTCTATTAGCCAACATTTTATTGGTGATCCATATCACTTTAGAGACAGATCCTTAGAATTGTTGTCTAATATGAAATGTAAATCATTAGGAGAATTTCGCCCATATAAGGATGTATTCTTCCAAAGAGTCCTCCTTAGAAATGATTGTAATCAAGCCTTTTGGAAAAAAAAATTTCTTGCAGGATTACCTAATCTCATAGGTGATCAAGTAAGAAATAAAATTAGAGAAGATTACAATGGTGAAATTCCTTATGATCAACTTTCATATGGAGAATTAGCCTCATATGTTTCTAAAATTGGAACAAATCTTTGCACCAACATCAGACTTCAAAAACAATTGAAGAATGAACAAAGAATGAAACACAAAAGTCTTGGTGACTTCTGTGCCCAATATGATCCCTCTTTTGAAAATAAGAATTCAAAAAACAAATGTACTGAATGTTTTCCTCATAAAAAATCTAAAAGAAATTTCAAAAAGAAGAAATTCTTTAAGAAAAATAATATATATGTATATATATATAATATATGTATATATATAATATATATATATATATATAAATAAATCAATCAAAAGCAGAAAACCCTTTCATATATTTTTTTTTAGTCTCCTTCTTTATTTTTCTCTCTAACCCTCTTTGCAAAACAAAACCACTCCTCTGCTTCATCTCTTTGCTTCTTGCACACCTCAAGGATTAATCTAAAGGTATGTTCTCCTTCTCCTTTTCTCTTGCTACTTCAAGACCTTGTCTAGGTTGATTTATCAGTTGCTTACTTGCCAAATTTGATTCACTTTGTGAATGATTAGGGTTTTTCTTGTTGGGATTTCTAAAGTTGGATTTGGATGATTTGTGATTCGTGATTTAAGTGTTGGGCACTAGTTTTACTTGGATTCATGGAATCTAATCCTTGCCTATCACTCTTTCTTACTTTTTCATGCTGACAATAAATGGATTTCAGCTTGTCTAACAAATGGGTTTCATGTCAAATGCCTACAAATGGATTACATTTTGGTTGGATTTGTGCATATCAATTATTTAGATCTCCTTTGCCTGCTTGAGATGGATTTGAGTCATGTTGTAAATACTTATTGCTTCACTTCCGTTCGATTTCTAGTTGGGGAGTGTTGATTGAATTGGAAAGACTCGCACTTCATTTAGAATCACAATTGTTGAATGAAATTGTCATGGAGTTTTATTGAGCCAAACAAAGTAAATTGTCCATCTAACTCACTGTGATTTCCATTGTCACTTGAGGATGAGTTGATAAATCAATTATTACTCATGCACTGGATTTGGGATGATTTTGCAATGCCAAGGCCTCATTGATTGAGCCACCTGAGATGATTAATCACAAGTGAATCTTACACAATTTTCTCATGATTGAGTGCATTTTGGAGACTAACCTTACTCAAATTCGTTTTTCATTGACTTCTAAGTGATGTGGGTCTCTATCTTGTTACCTCTTGCATTATACTCTCTTGCTTTGGGCAAGTTGTGTTGGTGTGGCTATTGCACTAGTTTTGGTTGTATGCATGTTCTAGAATTCCTGACCCTTGAAATTCATATAAGATACTTGGTTTGGGTTATGTTCGCTTGGAGTTTCATTTGTCTTTTTGTTATCTGGGTCATTGTGTTTATCACAGTTTTGGAGCTTGGTCAGCCATTTTTACTCATGAGTCCAAGTATTAGGAGTTGCTCGGGACAAGATACATTGAGCTTGGTTACTTGTTTTTCACTTTCAGACATGGATGACTGATTTGCTTTATTCTCATGATATTCTTACCCATTCCATTCTTTTCTCTTGTTTGTGTAGATGGGTAAGAAATCAGTGGCTCAAAAGAAACGACCCAGATCTTCAGGTGCCGGATCTAGCAGTACTCTAAGGCCACCACCAGCATTAACTGAGAAGCATAAACAAAAATTTAAAGAAATGGTCGACACCAAAATGTTCAAATCCAATGTCACCTTCAATTAGCCCGTCATGAGACCATATGGACTAGCCCCAGATTTTCAAAAATACTTCGCTGATCCAGCTTGGGAGCAATTGTTCAGTATAAAGGAAAAGACATATAGGGGAGTTACTTTGGAAGTTCTTTCATCTTTTAAAATTGCTTTCCCTTATCCAGTCAATGGGCTCCATAATGAGGTTTCCTTTTCAGCTTTTGGCAAATATTATTACATCCCCATGTTGCAGTTTTGTGCCTATACAGGTCTTTATACTGATGAGCAGATGCAAGATGAGGAGTTTCCAAATCTTCAGAATACTTGGGGTCATCCAAATGCTATGAATGAGTTATGGAATTCCATTTCCACCAAAGGACCTTATAATTCCTCAGCATCACGAGGAACTCATCTTCACCGGACTAGTGCACGCATACTTCATTGGATACTTGTCCACTCTATGAATGGTAGAATTCACAGCACTAGTGTGATAAACCAACAAGATTGTTTGCCTTGTACAGCATGATGGTACTAGAGTCAATGTGGCATTCAACTTGCTTTTGCTATTCGCCACCAAGCTAAATCATCTAACCATGGTGTATTCTGTGGAGCTTTTATCACCAGAATCTTAAAGAACATGGGTATTTTCCATCTCAGGAACCAGTGATTTTGCTTGCATCTCCCTTTCCATGACTGATCGTACATGATTCAATGGCGCATTCCTAAAGTCTCTACTTGTGAAGACGATCCCACTCATTCAACTGGCCATGACGACAATACTCCAGCTGTATCTCTCCAACAGTTGAATGTGGAGATGAAGATATTGAAGAAGCAACAAGATAAAATTTTGAGAAGACAGCGAGGACTCAAACAATTCATGATCTCAAGTTTTAAAGCAATAGCTGAAAAGCTCAAAGCCACTTTACCTGACTATCAGCTCATCCAGTAGTGATGAACAAGATGAGATAGAGAGATCCCCTCCTATCCATGACTCTAGGACATCTGGAGTTAATGAAGTTGCTGATGATGATGTGGATGACATTGATAGGCAGATTGATGCCTATGTATATGATCGAAGAGAAGAGGAAGGAGAAGGGGCACGGAGATATTTGAGCATGGTCCGAATCTGATGATGCTGGAACATGCACTCCTGTGTTAAATTTTGATGACCCCACTACACCATGGAGTGGATGACTTGATGATTGATCCCTTTGGCTGATACCATTTTTCTTAGCTTTGGTTCCTTTTCTGCTTTTTGATGTCTTAATGTGCGCAAGAGAGAGAGAGAGAGATCTTAATTTGTACTTAACTATCTACTCTTACTCTAACTCTAACTCCAACTTTTCTGGCTAACCTTTGTTGTCTTTGTTTCTCTCTGTTTTTCTTTGAAAGAATCATGATACAGGGCACCCTTAACTGGATCTTTGCCTTGTTCGTGCTGCAAATCTACCCTTCAGGGCGGTACCAGTTCTCCTCCTTCTTAATTGAACATTAAATTCATTAATTCTTGTTTTCGTTGAACTGAAATTTGGCCATTGAGGACAATGCCTCACTTAAGTGTGGGGGAGGAGAAACAAATCACATGAGCATCAAACAAAACAAAGGAAGAGAACTAAGGGTGTTAGAATGACTTGATGATCTTTAATGCATTAAAAATGAGAAAATTTTTCAAATTTTCCCCAACTCTTTGCTTGCGAATCGGACTTTGAAATCATGAAGTTCTTATTGAATGAATGAAATCCCTCTTGACTTTACTTTGGACTTTCACCCTACTTGCTTTGAATCACTTATACTTGGTCAAGGTTATAAAAAAATCTAAGTGAAATAAGCTTACTTGCCTTTTAACTATGGAATCTAGAGTTGGAATTAAACTTGGATCCTTAGTAAAACGTTAATGGGTTTAATTTCTAAACTCACTAGAATTATATTCTTTCATCAAAAGTTTTGAGAGCTCTTTAATCTTTAGTGAAAGGGCAAATGAGATTTCTCACTTGGAATTCTCTCCTTAATGTTTCTTCTTGGATTATATATATATAAAAAAAAAAAAATTTGCTTTACTCCGCTGACTCAGGTAAGTGAGTCAAGAGTATGAAAATCTAAATGTTAGAGTGAGTAAGAGTTCGTTGGGGTCCTTTTAAACCTGGTCACTTGGGTGATGAACCCGGGATGTACCGACTCAATGATCTCACTATAACAAGAAGGTTGGTAAAGTAAATAAGGCTGAAAAGAGCGGGCAACACCCCGACCAGAGGAAATAGAAAAGATGGAGGTAATAACCCTCTCCCTCTGAAGGCCAATAGATAAACAGAGCCCAATTGACAAAATTCAGTTAATATGGGCGGTCTTGGTCCCTCAGAAGACAAGATTTGACCCCGCTGTTAACTTGAATCAAAGAAAACGGGAAGATAACTTAATGGAATTCCATTGAAGATTACAAAGAAAAGGAGAGAAAGTCCAGGAGATGTTGATGCAACATACTTTCACTCTTAGATTCTTGTGCTTAGAGAGATGATTGATGGATTATATACTCCCAATGAGCAGATGAAGTGGACCAAGTTTCTTTTTGCTCTGTTTGACCTTAGATTTAATTTTAACTTTGGAAGTTGTCTTTAAAAGACAAGGGTAAAGCTTGGTTTACTTGGATTAATTTTAGAAGGTTGATTAAAGTATTTTTGATACAATATTTCTATGATAGGGAGAAATCAAAATCGATAGATGGAGGGATTGTGTTGAATGTGAAAGAATGAATTAAGTGAAATTAAAGTTCTTAACTAATTTTGTTGAGAATTCAGTCATGATTTATGATGAGTTCGGTTGTTGTTTGTGATTCCTCAGTTGTGTAATTGACTTGATTGTATTTGCTTGAGGACAAGCAAAGATTTAAGTGTGGGGAAATTTGATAATTGACATAAACACCCTTATTTCTAAGATGATTTGACTCAATTGGATACTCTAAAAAAAATCATCTAGAAATGTCTCTTAATGGTTCAATTTGTTAATTTCAGGCATATTTGATCCCTTCACGAAAACAAAAACAAATACGACAAGAAATTGAACAGTGATGTTTTGAGAAGGTCAGCAGGCGCTACACCCTGTTGTGGAGGGTGTTTGCACCCAGGGAGCTTGGAAGAAAGTTAGCAGGCGCTACACCCCTGGCAACACCCTGTTGTGGAGGGTGTTGTAGCCCATTTTTTACCTTCAGTAAGCACAACACCCCGCTACACCCTGTTGTGGAGGGTGTTTGCACCTAGGGAGCTTAGAAGAAAGTCAGCAGGCGCTACACCCCTGGCAACACCCTGTTGAACACCCTGTTGTGGAGGGTGTTGTAGCCCAGTTTTTAGCTTCAGTAAGCACAACACCTCGCGCTACACCCTATTTCCAGGGCTGTTGGGACAAGCGCGTCTTTGGCTGATATTTTCTTATTTTGGGGATTTTTGGGAGGCCTTTAAATAGTCTTTTTTCAGAGAGAGAAGAGAGACCGATATATTCTGAATTTTAACCTACGTAGTTTTTTTTTAGAATTTTCCTAAGTCTTAGAGAGATTGTGAGCTTGGAGCAAGACATTAAAGAACTCAAATCAAGATCAAATCCGGATTGGAGATCCACTTTTCATCACATTTGAGATCCATTGACAGGGTTTATTCATGAATTCATCTCTTTCCATTGAATTTAATTTGTTTCTTATTATCTTGATGGAGGATAAATCGTAGATCTAGATTTTGTTTGATTTTATTTCATCATGTAGAATCCGATTTAATGAATCCTAATCGATTTCTTATGTTCAAATTGCATGTTCCTCATCTTTTCCTAATTTGTAAATCCGGATTACAAGTTTTACATCTGATTTCCATTTTAGTTGATTGAGAAATTGCTTTCATGGATAGATCTATGCAATTTGAAGGATTTGATTGTGATTCTAGAGATAGATTACAAGGATCTCCCGTTCCCCTAGGTTTTCGATGATTCTTGATCTTAACGGTCTTAGATTGTAATTAATTGAGAGAGATTCTAAATAATCGATTTAAGATTAGATAAATTGATATATTCGAGAGGATTATTGATTTGTATAAGAACTCAATGTGTAAGAACTCAATTCGGGATTATCTTTGATGTTCTGATTCACATGATGAAAGTAAATGAAAAAACAAGATCTAGGTCGTGTTGTTTCTTCTAAAACTCGCTTTGTGTTCAACGGTGTTCTTGCTGCTAGTTTTGTTAAAATTAATAGTTTTTAGTCGATAATTCCACAATCGATTCTCTATTGCTGAATAGTAAAATTGAGCAATTACTAGTACTTATTCCCTTCCCCGTGGACGACCTCGACTTAACACTATGCTACGATTCGATAGTTCGCTGCCTAGTTGTCTTCCGTAGTAGTTGAGAACCATTTTTTTTTTTTTTTTTTTTTTTTACAAATTTAAACTACATTGACAAGGATTTTTCCACCAGAGGTACTACCCATACCCTATCCTGTATGGTACAGGATAGTAGAGTTGCTACCCGGATCCTACTCTGTAGCATTATCTACCCATCCTGTACCTGTACCTTGTAATACCCACAGGGTATAGGGTACCTTATGGAACCTTTAAAGTATTTTATGAGCTATTAATTTTTTTCATGAATCTATTTGTATTTATACTTTATATGACATCATATATGGTATACCTGTAGCAAGAAAATAAATAATACTTTTGCTTGATTTAGAATTTAAACACACACATCAAAGCTGATTTTTAAAATAAAAATTTGATCAATACAAGTAAACTGACAATTTTGTAGTAGAAAAAACTAAAAAACAACACAAAAAATCTTATCAATACAAATAAAAAACTATCCTAACAAAGTTGTGAAATCCAGTAGCTTCAACAAGAATACAAAAATAGCTTGAGAATCATCTCTAAAGCTCCTTCAACTTCCAGAAAGCATAGCTTGAGGTAGCTTGTTGTAAAACAAAATGAAAGAAAATTTAGAGCATGAAAAAAAGTTCATGTATGCACAAAGTCTATGTACCTTTGAACATGTTGTTAAGCACATAAATCAAATAAAAATCTAATAGACATTACAATAATAAAACTAATCGTAGTACATATTAAGAAATTCCTACCACAAGCATACCACTTCATCCATGAAAATGCATTTTGTCTTATACTTTAGTCAATATCTAAAATTTCTTCATCAATTGAAATTGTCTATACAAATTAAAAAAATACAGTTAAATAAAAAGTTAGTAATATGGAATTCAGAATAATGCTATAAAGTTGAATAACTGATACAAGAGGAAAAAAAAGAAATAAATATTAATACAAAAAACTTACCCATCTCGTATCTTTCAGCATTTTGTAAATATTCTTCCACATAAATTGGCTTTGGATTGTTTCTCAACCAGTTTTGTGCACAAATAAAGCATTTAATAACCCTTAGTGTCAAACAGCTACGAAATTGGTCAAGAACTCAACTTGAAGTGCTCAATGCAGACTCTGAAGCAATAGTTGACACAGGAATAGGCAAAATGTCCCTTGCCATTTGAGAAAGAACTCTAAATCTTGAACTGTTAGCTCTCCACCAAGCTAAAATATCAAAGTCATCATCATTCTTTTCATGTGGTTTCTCTAAATATTGATCCAACTCAGATTTATAAATGTCATTTTCCTTGGCTTCCATAAACTTTTCAAAACCTTTTTTTATTTTCTATTCAATCTAAAACATGAATATCATCATCACCAATAATTTGATCCCTTATCTCCATATCAAGTGAGGCCTGAGAACTTTGGACTATCTTATACTCAAGAGCACAATCATAAAACTCAAACAATCTACCAATCACATTCTTCATGTTGTTAAGCATTGCTTCTACCTTCACATCATCATTACCATAAATTTCTTTGTAGCAATATTTCACAAACTTCAATTTATACCTTGGATCCAACACAACAGCAATAAGCACCATTAAATTTGTTTTCTCAACACTTCCATAATATTTGAAAAACTTTTCTCTCATTTTTTTGTCATTGATTGAAGAGAAGGATCTGGACCATTCTCCCACTCATTTAAAGATGTCAAAATGCCAATAACTTTATAAAAGTAAGAGTTAGATGTAACATACAATGATCCTGGTATCATTTTTGTTGTCTCATAGAATTTTCTCAAAAATCTAGACCAAACACTAGCATTTTCCCAATCATCACACAAGGGGACATCATTACCAAGCTCAATTGTATATGATGGGTCCTCATCTTCCAATCTTTGGAAGGCTTTCTTGAACTTAAGGGCAGTTTCTAACATAAGATATGTGGAGTTCCATCTAGTAGAAATGTCTAAACAAACAGAACCCTGATAAGTGATTCTTTCACGCTCAATACATGCTTGGAATTGTTGAGCTCTAGAAGGTAAACTTCTCACATATCTTATAGCACTTCTAATTCGATCTATGGAGTCTTGAATTTCTTTTAACCCATCCTTTACAATCAAGTTTAAAATATGGGCACCATATCTCATTTGAAAGAATTCCCCATTTAATATAAGCAAACCATCACATTCATATTTCGCTTTCAAGTATTTCAAAGCGGTATCATTTGAAGATGCATTATCAACAGTAATAGTAGAAATTCTATCTTCTAACCCCCGTTCTTGTATGCATTTTATCTACCATCTTGCCAATATCCCTACCCTTATGACTAGGCATGACAACAAAATTAAGGATCCTTTTATGCAATGCCCAAGAATCATCAACAAAATGTGCAGTAAAACATAAATAGCTAAGGTTTTGAATGGAAGTCTAAATATCGGATGTAAAAGCAATCTTAGATTTTAAAGATTTAAATCTTTCCATCAACTGGGACTTTTCTTGAACATAAAGCATCATGCAATCCTTAGCTATGGTAAAACGTGATACACGCTTAAACATTGGTTGCACTACACTAACAAAATCCCTAAAACCTTCACACTCCACAGTAGAGAATGGTTGCTCATCAATAATGACCATTCGAGCAAGCATACGTCTACAATGATCTTGGTCAAACTTCCATGAGATAAGACAACCATTGTCACTATCAGTTACATCTTCCCCTACTTTTTTGAATGAAGTAAGAATCTTTTACTTTTTATCCATATTTTGGGGAAATCTAGAACAGGATTTCAAATGCTTCAACATAGAAGATGTACCCCAACCAAAATCATATAATAACTCAATTCCACAATAATTGCACTTTGTTTTAATAGTCTTCTGCTTATGGTCATGTGTAATAGTAATCTTAGTAAAATGAGCCCAAGCAGGTGAACCTTTGTTTTTCTTGGGACATACCTGGGACAAAGAGTCACTAGCTGATAATGCAAGCGCTTTACTTGAACCTAGAGTATTATTCTCCTCCCCTTTACTTTCCATTTTCGCTCTAGAAAAATCAAAATATAGCAAGATAAATTATTCATTAGCTCAAATGTATATGCTTTACATTTATAATTCATAAAAATGGATAAGGAGTTTAGAAATATACCTTATGTGTGGCATGTTAACATAGAAATATAATTTTACAACCTTGGCATATTTTTTATTTGGCAATTGGCACATAAATGGGGGAACATGGTATTACTTTATAAAACATGTGTACAAATCAGTAATACAGCTTTTCAGGTCAACCTTTACCCCTAGACTATATGCATGGGACTTTCTTAATATAAGCCAACCAATAAGTGGATAACGAACCGTCCCATTTTACAATTTTTTTTGGAGATAATTAAATAAAAAAATAAAGAGTTATTTGATCCTAGAATTAAACACTCCTGGATTTGTTCAAAGTAATGTGCCTTCTTCTCATACTTAGGTATCTTTGTTAACCTTCAAATAAACATATAAAGAGCAACTAGACATAGCTGATATCTATGCTAAAAAATAACTAGGAGAAAATATAAATAATCCTTAAACTCTTATTCGGTCCATCTCCCTTAAAACACCAGTGTCAATACCATAAGTTATAAGACTATTGCATATTTGTTGGATGAAATCAGTCTTTATTATAGTGATTGTTAATTTTATTTGAAAACGTCAAGCATGTGCTCCCATGAGCTAACAGACAATCTCCTAATGATGATTTTTATGGGGTATAGCCTCCTAAAACATTACAAGGGCATGTATTGGTTGATTTACGTTGGTTCATATCTGAGTCTATGCATTTTGGATTATCCATAGTAACCATGCATGGTTTTTCTCCTTTTCACAGCTCAGATCCGGTAGACATCCAAAAGTCAAAGAAGAGACTTTTGAGGGCTAGCCATGTCCAATCAACCATGCATGTATTTAATTTTCCTACGAGGAGACTCTTCCGATTGTTGCGTTTAACTATAACGCTTGACCTTTAAGGTTCCCCCCTTTCTACACACCCCCCTCCCCTTGTGGCTGTCCAATTCTAATGGCTTCACATGGATCCTTCTTACTAAATTCAACCCACGATTTGAGAAACTTTTACTACACTTCTCACAACAATACATGTGCTTCTCAATCATAAAATATTATATAATAAATAGGTGATTTTATTTTTATTAGGTAATCTTTCTATTGAATGTTAAAACCATCAAAAAAATAATTATATTTTCCTTATTTTGATACCAAATTGTGTAACAGCTTAATACTATCTCCTTTTTCTTTCAAGTTACATGAACTTATATTTCTAAAATTAAATATATATCTTGCTCTAAAATAAATCATTGCAAAATTTCTGTTGGCAAGATATTCCATCATAGATTGAAAAAATAAATTGAAAATGAAAACGACAACAAAATATACAAAATGAACATACCTTTTCACGAAGGAGTGATGAGCAAATGAGTGGCGTGAGAAAGGTGAGACAAAGAGTGGCGTGAGCATGGGTAGCTGAGATAGAGTCACAGAGAGTGGCGTGAGAAAGGAGTGTGGATGGCTAAGACAGAGTCACAGAGATTGGTGTGAAAATAATAGTAGGTTTAGGGTCTTGTTGGGTTGGGCCAAATGTAAAGTATATTATTGTTGTTTAGCCAGAAAAAAATATTATTATTAGTTTTAGTTTTTTTTTTTTTTTAGATTTATATTGGGTGGGTATAGGGTACCCTATACCTTATACTTAAAATATAGGGTACAAGGTGGGTACAGGGTGATTTTTTTAATTTTAAATTAAATATAATAAACCGCTATTTGTTGTATTGCATTAAATTAAGCTTGTACGTCATCTTGTGTGTGCTTGTATTACCATCATACTAGACTTCGGCCTATTGCTTTCCTCTTTCCAAGTATTGATTTTGATGATGACGATGGTGGTGGTGGTGCTTCGCTCGTGTGTAAAGGATGTATTGAGAAGAGTTAGTTGAAGAGAGAAGCGGATTAGGATAATTGGATGTATTTTATTTTCATTTTCATTTAAGAACTTGATTTATTCTTTAGGAACTTGTAATATTCTTTTGAGGGCCTTATGAGGCCCGAATTTTCTAATTCAATTTTTTTTAAAGCTTTGTTCACCATCATAATAAGTATTCTCTATTAAGATACATGATGAAATGTTGTTTATATAAATTTTAGTTTTATCATTGTTAAATCTAGTTATTTTCATAGTTTAATTATATAATTTAAAAAACTAAAATTGTTTAGAAATGTTTGAGATAAACAAATCATTTGAGGAAGCTTGCACGTATAATACATAAAGCATTATACATGGCTGGGGATTTAGCATGTCTTAATTACTGATGTAGGACATGTCGATCTTTACACTCAGCATCACGTATCCAAATAAATCGAAAGAGATAAACTTTGGATACCACAAGCCAATTTCTATAGTATCTACAAGATACTTGAATATGCATTTTACTACATTCAAGCGTGATTCCTTTAGGCAAGATTGAAATCGCGCATATATGCACACCAAGAACGTGATATAGAGTCTTGAAGATGTTAGATATACCAAACTACCTATCATGCATCCATGTAGCTTTTCACAAACATTTTTGCCATTTTCATCTTTGTCAAGTTTTACACTTGTGCTCATAGGTGAAGGTCTTGTTTTGCAATTATCCATTTTGAATCTTTTTAAGAGATCTTTGGTATATTTTGATTGATTGATGAAAGTTCTATTTTCAGATTGCTTCACTTAAAGACTTAGAAAATAATTGAGTTCTCTTATCATACTCATTTCAAATTCGTTGTTCATGGACTTGACAAATTCATTTATAAGAATCATGTTAGTAGCACCAAACACAATGTCATCTACATAGATTTGCACAATCAATGTGTCTGACTTGTGATTTTTGATAAATAGAGTTGTGTCGATTTTTTCTTTAGAAAATCCTTTACTTAAAAGGAAGCTATTGAGCCTTTCATACCAACTCTAGGAGCATGCTTGAGACCATAAAGAGCTTTGTTGAATTTGTAAATATGATCAGGGAATCCATTATTTTCAAAGCCCGGTGGTTGCTCCACATAAACTCCTTCTTTTATAAAATCATTTAGGTACTTTTGATATCCATTTGAAAAAGAGTTACATTTTTTAATGCAGCAAATGGCAAAAGCATTCTAATGGCTTCTGATCTAGCAACTGGGGCAAATGTCTCATCAAAATTTATGCCTTTTTTTAATTATATCCTTTAGCTACTGGCCAAGCTTTGTTTCTAGTTACTATTTCTGCTTCATCTAGTTTGTTTCTACAAACCCACTTGATTCCAATAACTGGTCTATTATTAGGTCTAGAAACCAAGTTCTAAACTTCATTCCTTATGAATTGATTTAATTCTTCTTGCATAGCTTGTATCCAAAATTCATCTTTTAAAGCATATTTTGTATTTTTAGACTGTTTGGGATAGGAAAACCAGATTACTCATATTTCTTAGGGAAGATCTAGTATGTACCCTATTTGATGGTTCACCTATTATTAGATCCTTTGGGGGTGATCTTGCATATTTCCATTCTTTAGGAAGATTATTGTTAACAAATTCATTCACATCATCCTTTTTATGCTTATCTATTTCTTTATTATTATTTTCAAAAGAAAACTTATCCAAATCAACGTAAATATTATCACATCATCACTTAAACATTTATGATCTAAAGAATCATCAAAAGCAACATGAATAGATTTTCTATAACCAAGATTCTCTTATTAAACACTCTATATGCTTTACTAGTTAAAGAGTATCTTAAAAAAATGCCTCCATCACTACTAGCATCAAACTCTATATTCTCTTCCATTGATCAAGATGTAATATTAAGGATGAAAATAAGAGATGTTAGGTCTTTTTCCTTTCCAAAGCTCATAGGCGGTTTTCTTAAAAATTGATCTTATGAAAACTCTATTAGATATATGGGATGCAATATTAGTAGCTTCAACCCAAAAGTATTTAGGTAAATTATTTTCACACAATATGGTTTTAGCCATTTCAATTAAAGTTTTATTCTTCCTTTTAGCTATACCATTTTGTGGTGGAGTTCTAGGTACTGAAAATGTATATTTAATTCCATTTTTACTGCAAAAATCATCCATTTCATAATTTCCAAATCCACCACCCGATTACTTTAAATAGATAGAATGTTAAGACCTTTTTCATTTTAGACTTTCTTACAATATTTAAAAAGACATTATTTGTTCCGTATTTAGATGTAATGAAAAAAGTCAATCTATATCTAG
The DNA here is from genome assembly GCA_024138025.1 of Combretum micranthum. Lineage (NCBI taxonomy): Eukaryota > Viridiplantae > Streptophyta > Magnoliopsida > Myrtales > Combretaceae > Combretum > Combretum micranthum. Next base: position 248,512 of record JAMXBD010000412.1, read on the forward strand.
TGAAGTCATTAATAATAACCAAGGTATATTTTTTGTCTTCCAGACTTAAAGTTTGGGTAAGACTAAATAAGTCCATATGCAATAGCTATAATGGCCTAGAAGTGAAAACATCATCCTTTAACTTAAAAAAACTCTTAGTTTGCTTTCTTTATTAACATGCTTAACAAATCTTGTCCTTTTGAAATTTATTTTTGGTAAATCTTTGACAAGATTCTTTTAATAAGTTTTGAAATTACATCCATACTAGCATGTCCCAATTTTCTATGCCGTAGCTAACTATTAGCATTTTGAGAGTAAAAATAAGTTCTATTTAATGATTTGAAATCATCTAAACTGATTTTGTAAATACTTATTTGTCTATACACTTCAAAATAAGCTTGATTATTATTAATTCTTTCAGTAGAATATTTATTGGCAAGAAATGTTACTTTAAAACCATTATCACATAATTCACTGACACTACGCAAGTTATGCTTTAAATCGTTAACCAAAAGCACATTCTTAATAATTAAATCTTTGTTTACTAGAATGTTACCTTCACCAGAACAGTTAACTTGCGATTGTCTCTGAATGTGACATTTTCTTGATCTTTGAAGTCTAAAGTTGTAAACTTGGAAGCATCTCCGGTCATGTGTCTAGAGCAACCACTTTCCAAGTACCATTTGTTGTTTCCGCTTGAAGATCCCTACAAAATAGGGGATTATTTCTTTGGTACCCATTTGAGTTTGGGTCCTTTTTAGTTAGGTGTAACGATGATTTCTCCTTTAGGGACCTAAACTAGCTTGCTTTTTTTATTCAAATGCATGATTTTTCTTATTTCATAATTATGTGCAATATGGCCGGTTTTGCCACAATAGTTGCATGTCCCATCAATGGCTTTTACAAATAAAGTTTTATGGGATTTGTAGCTATTTTCTCTATTATAGCCAATTCTATATTTGTTTGAATCGCACATTTGATTTTCAAAAAGTGTGTTCAAGTTCTCTTTTCCATTAGTGAACTTGGCTATGGTTGCCTTTGAATCATTTAAGCTAACTTTTAATCAAATATTTTCATTTCTTAATTCTTCTAGTTCTTGCAAAATTTCATCATTGCTATTACTAACACATGCAATATTATCATCACTATTTAAGGTTTTAACTTCAATATCAAGCAAATTATTTTCAATTGTTAACTTCTCATTGATCTTGCTTAATTCATCATTTTTGCTTTTTAGCTTCTTACATTTATTATTTAACTTATCATTTTCCAATTTTAGAATACCAATTTCTTCATGTAGCTTTATATTTTCCATTTTAACCTCCTCATGCTTAATTCTAAATTCACCTAACTCTTCTCCTACTTTCAGCATTAAGGTTTTAAACATGCTATTCTTTTTCTCCTTTCTTATCAACCTGCTACATACTTTATCATATATTTCATAAATTCCATTATAAGAAGAAGAAGATGATGAAAAACTTACTTTATCATCCAATGCTATGAAGCCCACATTCTCATCCGAGTCACTTAAGTCATCATCACTCCAAGTGACAATGAGATCTTCTTTTCCGGATCCCTTAGATATTCTCTTAATTATTGGATAATATTGTTAAATGTGTTCTAGCTTGTGACATTGTAGTAGGTTATCATATCATTCTTTTCCTTTTTGTGTCTTGAGGAAATACTATCATCATCCTTTCTTGGTGAACTTTTTGGCTATCAAGGCAAGTTCCCCATCATTATCACCATCATCACCACCATCTTCTTCACTAGAATTATGACTTTTAGCTTTTAAAGCAATGGCCTTCTTATTTGATTCATCACTTTGCTTCTTAATCAGCTTATGTGTTTTGAGTGCTCCAAGGAGTTTCTCTTTACTCATAGCATTTAAATCTCGTGCTTCTTTAATAGCAGTTCTCTTTATTTTCCAATCCTTAGGTAGAGACTTAAGTAGTTTAGACTTTATTTTTACATTAGTGAAATTCTTTCCAATCACACACAAGAGATTTATGATGTTGATGAATCTATTATACAACTCGTCTATTGATTCATTTAGACACATTTTGAAATTTTCAAACTAGCCACATAAAAGACACATTCTTATATACTTTACTCTTGAAGTTCCTTCATATGTCTTTTTTAACTCATCCTATATATCTATAGCAGATTTGCATATACAAATTCTATTAAAATGACTTTCATTTAACTCACAATGCAATACATTCATAACTATTTCATTTAGATCTAATCTATTCCAATATTCTTCATTGTAATCTTTTTCTTTTTTTCCTTCAATAATCAAAGGCCCATTTTCTATTACATTTTATGTTAATTTATTTTGTGCTTTTAGGAAGATTTTCATTCTACACTTCCAATATAAGTAGTTACCCCTGCTTAGAAGAGATGGTCTATTGATAGCTTATCCCTCTAGAAATCCTAGTGCATTTGATGCAATGATCTTTACTCTAAATGCGATTAAGCATAGAAAATTAGAGATAAGGCTCTAATACCAAATGAAAGCACACTAGAAAATACTCAAAAAGGGGGAAGGAGGTAATTTGAGTATTTCCCTAAAAAGCTCAAACAATAAATTTTTGTATAAGAGGTCAAATTAAACTTTAATAGCAGCGGATATGGTAATATAGGGTGCTAAAAAGAATATTAAAGAGATAGGGAAAGAAGATATAAGCCCAGATTTAACGTAGAGGTCTATCCTGCTTCCTATTCTCCACGATCACCCAAATCGCCTTCAATCAGAGGACTTCACACACTTTATTGACCTCAATAACATAAGCTCAAATAAAGCAATACACTAGTTTCCAATAATCGGGAAACAAAATATTTCATTCTCTCTTAAGATGCTTTCTTATATAAACAAATATAAGAACAGAGCACTAAATGATTTTCTCTCTTTTTGTAGATTTTGCAAATTAATGAAGAGTACAAAGACAATGAGAGCATTTTTTAATTTGTTATTCGCAAATAAAACTTTTTAATCACTTCTTCTCAGTTTAGTGCCACTTCTTGAATCTCTCAAGAAAAGAGTATTTATATATTTCAAGAGTTTAAACGTCCGTTAGAGATAACATTTTAAAATCGTCAAGCATTAAATGTGTGTAATGGCTCTTTCATGCCACATCGACTTGTATTTTAAACTATCGCTCCTCAAACTTGTTATGCCTTAAGTTTGACCCTCGATCAAGTTTGTGCTTATTTGGACTTGTTGAGCCTAATATTCAAACTTGTCGCATCGTAAGGTTGTCGCCCCTTAAACTTATTACACCTTGGATTTAACCCTTGATCAAGGCTATGCTTCTTTGAACTCGTCAAGTTTGAGATTCAAACTTATGGTGTCCTAAGCTTGTCACCGCTTAAACTTATCATGCCTTAGGTTTAACCCTCTACCAAGGCTGTGCTTCTTTAAATTTATCAAGCCTAAAATTTAAGCTTGTCGTACCATGATGAATGAGCTTGTCGAGCCTTCGATGAAACCCACGACCAAGGCTGTGTTTCTTTGAATTTGTGCCTACTAATTCTTACACAATCTAAAAAGAAGAACACATATACCAAAACACATATATGTATTCTAGCATGTTATTTATCCTTTTGTTTGACTAATTAAGTGTAATATAATGCAATTGAATAGTTAATTGTGCAACTAATTATCTCATCAAAATTCATATTGAACCTAAAAGTTCAACAATAACCATTGGATCGCTCATGAGGATTTAGTGGCTAGCACCATCCTTTCTTAGCTTATATAGATATGAACTAGGGTGCAAATGAATCAAAATGGTTCACAAACTCTTCAATTTCAACCTGATGTTTACTCGAGTTCAATTCGAGAATGTTTGAGTCGAGGTTGAACTACTTAAGTGATTTATCAAGCCAAGCTCGAGCTTCATATATTTAACTTAATTAGCTTATGAGCCTAATCGAGATCTCTCCAGCTTGAGTCGAATATAAATATTAATCAAATTCAATCAAGTTTAAGTATTAATATTATTTAAATTATAATTAAATTTATTTTTTAATAAATTAAGCCTAAATGAGCTTCACTGAGTCGAGTCAACCTTATCTAGTATTATTTCAAGCCGAACTCAAGTTTAAAATCTTAAGGTCGATCAAGCTCGAGCTTTGAAATTTCAAGTCGAGCTCAAACTTGAGATTATCATTGTATTGTCTCGACTCAACTCATTTGTATCCTAATGTGAACCTTACATGTGGACTTAGAGGATCCTAAGTCATATAAGACATAAAAAAGAAATGCTCAATTTCTTCATAAAATAGCACATGTTTTATATAAATAAAATTAAAGTTTATATTAGTCTACATAAGCTTTTTAAAATCAAATAAAGCCTAAATGACCTGAGAAAGACATTTATTGAGTCTACTCTTCATGTGTAAGAGAATTGAGTAAGATCAAAAGCACTAGAAAACCAGTCCAGCGACCCTTATTCTGAATTTATGAAGCCAAATTTCTAAGGACATCCCTCATCAGGCTTGATCTTCTAGATCTTGTCACTAGTTCAAAAGATTGGTCCATAAAATTAAATTGAGTTGTGGATTCAATCACCAAAATGACCCTTTACAAAAGGAAATAACCAAGAATTCGTGTGCATAAATATGCAATAAGGCTTTTGCATTTTCTTTTAACCACTGAATTCATACTTTGAATCTACATCGCTTCATCCATTTGTTAGCAACGATAGTTTACTTTAAGTAATGCTTTGTTTACGACCAAAGAGTAGTTTTCATCTATAATTTGATATATTGTAAAGGTTTAATCTTTATTTATTTATTCATTTTACCATATCATTGATGAGAGACTAATATGTTGGGAAAAGAAAAGGAAATGCATGAATTACGCTGAGGAAATTTTCATGGTCCAATATAACGGTTTTAGTTTTTTCTTCCTCTATAATTTTTTAATAGAGTTGTTGCATTAGAAACAAATGGTTGTATATTAATTTTAAGATAAATTATACTAGAAGTTATTAATGATTGAAAATAAATTTATTTAAGATATTAATATTTTGAGTAATTAAAAGAAGAAATCAATGTTCACAAAGTAAATCAAACAAAGTATTAGTAAAGAAAATTAAGGAAAAATAATAACAATGATCTAAATGTTGATATCATAAATGAGATTTACAAAATGGTGATACCTCATTTGACTCATATTTTAAAATATTGATTCTTTTTTTTTTGGTAATGCCCCCAAAATTCCACTTATAGAGGTATTGTCCGTTGTGGCCACTCACCGTACGGTTTTGTCCTTTGGTGCTAGCGCTTCCTAAGAGATCACCCATCTTGGGATTGCTCTACCTAGAGCATGCTTAACTTTGGAGTTTCATCGAACTTCAAGCCATTATACCTAAAGGTGCATCTGTGATTAAAGTTCCACTATTTATATTTTAGGGGTATCTCATACTTCCCTACTTATAGAGTTGACGTCCTTGTTAGTTTCGTTATATATGTCTCAAACCACACCAAACAAGGAGGACACTCCTATACTTCCAGCTAGTAAACTACAACTCTGCTTGCCAAGGTATTGTCCACTTTAGTCAAACACCATACGGTTATGTCCTTTAATGCCAGCGATTCCCAAGAAGTCAACCATCTTGGGTTTGCTCTGCCTAGACCATCCTTAACATTGGAGCCCTAACGAACTCCAAGCCATTATACCAAAAGGCATTTCTGTTGTTAGAGTTCCATCATCTATATTTGAGGGGTATTACATTTTTAATCATTTGAAATATTAAAATCTTAAATGAACTTATATCAAAAGTTGATACCTTCTTAATGTAATTTACCTATTAATTATATTTTGCTAAGTGAGTTGTTTACTTTTAGAAACCCTAATCGGTAAGTATCTTTAGTTTATATGTATTAAATAAAAATAAAAAGAAAATATTGTAGTTTTGTTTATTGCTTTATATAGGGACTCTTTTTTTTTTCTTTTTTTAATTTTCCATTTCACATACTATAACCTTGATTTTTTCAGACAATAGTTACTATTCTTTGGTTTTCCATGTCATATTGCCTTAATAATCTATTTTCACACGGTAGAGGAGATAAAAACGTTTTTTTTTTCCTTTTTTTTTTCTTTTTATTATTATCATTTTTATTTTTCAAATAAGACTCTATTGAAAAGAATCATTCCAATACAACTTAAACATCACATTATTTAAACGTAAAATGTTCGTGGTTCAGTTTGGTTAATTTGAATAGTTAAATCAAATCAAATTAAACTAAATTGCATTTGACATTATTCAATTCTAACCCTTAATGAGTTGAAAAGCTTTTAATAATTTGTGCTTTTAAACCAAACTGCTTGAAATATCTTAAATCCTCACCTAAGTTAAAAATTGAAATTAGATAGATTAAATAAATCAAGAAAATTTTAGGATGTAATTATATAAGTTGAAATAATTAAATTAGTAATAGATTAAGTTGAAATTTGAGATTTTAAATCCCTAAATCCATAAACATGCTATTTTAATGTTTAGTAGATTCCTAAATTCATAAGCTTTAGCCAAAAATTTCATATCCTTAACCCTTATCAATTTTGAAATCATCTACCTATCTAACAATATCAGTTCTTGAGTCTTAACTCGAGTTAAATATCAATTTGATATAAACCAACTTCATAAACATAATTTCTATTTCAAGTTATTCATTTCTAACATATATATTCTCAAATAATTTCCTAAATACTTTCAAAACCAATGATATTTATCCAAAAGGTTTAAACCTAATACCTTTACCCTAAAATATCTTAAAATTATTATCCTTACCTTTTTCCTTTTCCATTCTCCACCTGCCACCATTTCTTCTTTTCCTTTTCTTTTCTCGATTACAGCCTTCCTTTTCTTCTTCTCTTCATCTCTCATTTCTTTCTTAAATTCTAATTTCTTTTAAGAAAATCATAGGAGAAAATGAAGTTAGAAAATCAAATAAAAGATGGAGATGAGCATGTAGAAGCTTCATTAGCTAAGAAGGAGAAAAAGTAGTGAAGATCAATTTACATGTGTTTGCTAAAAGATAAGTATAGTTATTTTACTTTGTTTTGATTTTTTTTTCCATATGTATATGATGGATTAATGCTAGTTATAAATAGGATTTAAGATAAAACTTACAAACTTGTAATATATGAACTTATAGTCTAAATCCTAAGTGAGATCATACATGTTAGAACTAGGATTGAGATAAGATATGAAGTAAAAATATGAACATAGATGTTATAAATGACAATTCTAGGTTTGTATGTTGAGTATAAGATGTTAGATATTATGTGAAACAAGTAGTAAAATAGGTTGAGTTTTCGAAAGAAAAGAACAGAGCAAAGAACACGAGGGGAACGAGTGAAGCTAAATAAGTCGTGCTCATTATTTTAACTCATCATTTAAATAACATGGATGGAACACAACTAACTCTATCTAACCATGCTTCTTTCTGTTTTATTTTACAAACACATTTTCCAGAGTAGCATGGCTAAAACACGACCTTCCTTATCTCCCCATATTTCTTGATGATTCTCGCGTATGTAACATGTTAAGTAGAACATGGCTCAACTTATTACACTATGTTTCTCTATGACCTTTGTGTGCTTGGTTTTCAATGAAATATGGAAGAAGCATGACTTGTTTTATTACATCATGTTTCTCATTTGTTGCGTTGTGTTTCTCAATTATTTCCACTTAAAGAGAAGCACAATTGAAACACAGCTTGTTCTATCACGTCGTGTTTCTCTCTAAGCTCCAAAACACAAACAAGCATGAAGGAAACACAATTAAATGTATTTGATCATGCTTCTCATATGCATGAACACGAGATGAAACACGACCACTCTATCCGACCACGTTCTACATAAAAATCCAAATAAAATAAAATGAAAAAGATATATGAGAGTTAAATGTTATGTTAGTTAATTGATATAATTAAGAATGGATTAAAAAATTAGAGATTTAATAACTAATTGGATTAAACATAGAAGTTATATATAAAATGAACTTAGTTAATAAATCTAAATTCAACTTGATTAAATAGTCTTTAATGAACTAAAATGAATTAGGCTGATTAAGTTTAATCAACTTAGCTTAGTAATTTCATTAAATGATTTATTCTAATCAATTGGGCTAGGATTAAGTTAAAATAGGTTTAATAACTGTTATTTGGCTTAGCTTAATATGTTAGCATGAACCTTGAATATATATAGAGAATATGTTGTTTCAAATGTTTGTTTGCTAAGAAAGTAAATGTTTTCGACAAGATAATAGAGAGTAATAATTTTTTTATAATAAATGATTATAAAAAAATAAAAAAGAAATAATTTGACAGACAATAGAGAACTAGTTATATCTGGGCATAGCGATCTTTGCAATCATGGCAGGATTCCTACTTAGTGTTTAATAAAAAATATTTTAAAATGAATTTGATGCAAGTAGATAATTAATTTAATTCCTTATATAAATTTAATTTCTCAAACAGATGTTTACCTCTAAACCTGTCTTCTTAACTATCTTCTGAGATGGCTTTTGATCTACCCTCTATCCTTGTTTGGATTTTGGATAGTATAAGGTACGCAGTAACTTGTGTGTTGATTATTAGGAAAGGAATTTAAAATGAATTAAAACTTAAAGATGACCTTAATAATTGAGTGTTGCTAATGCTTTTATCATTTAATCCAGTTCAAGGAGCAACAACCTTATTTAGAGTCGAACTTGATAATTAAGCGCTTAGGTCACCCTCTATCATGATACAATGGTATCTGATGATGTAGTTGCAATTCATAAGTAGCTTAGTAGGTGATTAATTGGGCAAACGGTATCGATGTAATGTTAGTTTTGGTCAGTGAGAAGTAATATAGTAGGGCTCACGTTTATGGGACTCGTTGAGCCTTACTATATTATGGACTGTGATGGGTAGAGTGTGTGTAATGGTTGTAACCCTAGATGAGGCTATTTCTCTTTTTTTAGTTAAATATAGGAGATATAGATATCTGAGGTGCTTATATCAACCCCCTAAATAGCTGCTGTCACATAAGACCCCTAGATTCATAGAGACTTGTTCCGGAATGTGAGTGCTCTTGTGTTGTTTGTTTTATTCTAATTTAAAAATAATAATCTATTGTTGCTGTATTGCACTAATTTAAGATCGTGTGTCATCTCATATGTGCTTCTGTTGCTGTATACTAAGCTTCGGCTCATCGTTATTTTCTTTCCATGTGATGATGATGATGATGTGGATGATGGTGGTGTTGATGGTGATGTTTGATTTGAGTGTATAGTAGGACTCGAGAAGAGTTTATTGAGGAACAAGACAAGTTAGGATTGTTGGATTTTATTTTGCTTTTATTTCTTTAAAGACCTAGATTTATCCTTTAAAGTTTGTATTTTTTTTTTCTTTAAAGGCTTAGTAAAGAAGCCCATACGCTTTGTAATGACCTTTTAAATTTTTTTTTTTTCCATCAAGGAAGGTATATGAGATACTTGATAGTATAGTTTTGTTTTATGACAAAGTTGACCTACTTGTATGAGTAAAAATTAGAAATGTTTTTTTAAAGTTTGTTTTTCATCGCTGCTAAATCTAGTTGTTTTCAGAATCTAATCAAATGATTTCAGAATCTAAAATTACCTAGTAAATGTTCAACATAAACATATCTTTTAAGAAAGTATGTGCATGTAATACTTAAAGTATTATATGTAGCTGGAGATTAAGCATAATTTCAAAGTTTTTCATGTATTGAATTGATCAATTTCAAAGTTTAGGTATTAGATTAATTATTTTCAAAGTTCCAGTACCTAATTTATATGTTACCAAAGTTTATGTATAATTTGTGACATTATCTATTTTTATTCTAATAGAAAGTGATTTAGTTTGAGTTCAAGAAATTTAATTTTCAAATCGAATTATAAACCGTTTAGGTCCTTCTCAAAAAGAACCACAAATCAAACCATACTACAAAATGAACTACATTTTATAATTTTGTCTAATTTGATTTAGAACTCGGTTTGACTTAATTCGATTTGATTAATAGCACTATCTAAAACCCATATCAATAAAACATAAGGAAGGTATATAGATGGGAGATTGGCTTGTGAGTGCTTTGCGCTTTTCTGAGAACTAGAATGAAAAGATTGTATTAATTATGGAGTCACATTAATGGATATTAAATCACAAGGCAAAGTTTATTTATTTATCTTTTTTAGTTACTTCTTGAGAAACTGTGATTTATTCGTGACATCAATTAATTTTATTAGATAAATAACTATTCATCATTATTCTTACATTCGCCTTGTAAATTTTGTGGCAAATTATAATGTTCTTAGAATTAGTTTTTAGATACTTGAGCTATTCTTTATGGTATATTAGAAAGATATATTTCTATAATTCTATCTATAGTTATTTAAGATTTAAAATTAATCTACAAACAAATGTACCGAGAGTTTTATGGCTTTTTTATTAGACAATGCATTTTTATGTAAGCAACTTTAATTGATTAATCTTTGTTGACTCATAAATAAAAGTATAAGTAGCATTACAGTATTGGTTATTATAAGAATAACAAGGCTTTATATGATTCCACATTTTTAGTATTTTGATTAACTTCCTACATCTCTTTCTCTCTCTCTCCCTCTCTCTCATGCACACACAATTTTTTTTTTTTTTTTTTGTTGCTAATCCTTATTTTTGCATGTATGATTTCACTTTCAATATTTCATGTATTGTGATTTTAAATTCCAAAAGATGCATCATGAATGCACATTAACTAGGATGAGATGTAAAAGAAGTGAGCAACCTAGTTAAATATATAAATTTTATATGACCTATGATAACTTGAACTAAAACTGCCATTAAAATGGGTGTAAAAACATAGAAAATCACCATAAGAGGGAAAGCACATAAAACCCATCACACTACAATAGTAGAGAGGAACCTTTACATGGTTAATCAACCTAAATACCAAAACAATCTTTAATTTTATGTTTGTATAATATTAAAAATTTAGACATCAATTAATTAAAAATTTGTGTCATATAATCAAAACTTAGAAATTTATGATGTGCCTATAACACTTTGATACCAAAATTATGATGTGCCTAGAATTTTTTATTCGCTAGATACCTTTATTTGAGAATTAGAACAATTTGTAATTTGGGTTTTTTTATTTATGATGAAAAGAACAATGATATGGATGGTGTTGACAATGGATATTATGCACTAAAATCAACCCGAACTACATACTCTCTCTCTCTCTCTCTTAAAATGATGTACAAGCAAGATTGAATAGTTTGCTCGCCACAATCAAGATGATCGATAAGAATGGTAGCTCGCCACAATCACAGATGGATTGATAAGAGTATGCAATTGAGAGAAAATTCTCAAACTAGGGTATCAAAATATCAAAGTCTGATGATAAATCCTTACGAAAGAGTATTTATAGTAGTCTTCCCAAAACCTATCGAAATAAATTAAAATAAAAGAAGACTCTTTAAATTGGCTAAACACTAGCAAGGAATGCTACCGGCCTTTAAAAGAAAGCTGTCAGCCTTAAGGCAGCTTATAAACATCTGGAGACAATCCTGAAGAAGTTAAGGAGCCGAAGCGACGGGTGGATGAGTTGGTAAAACGAGGGTTTGTTAGAGAGAGCACCAATCATTGCGCTGTTCCTGCATTCTTATTGCCTAAGAAGGATGGTACATGGCGTATGTGTATTGACAACCGTGCTATTAACAAAATCACCATGAAGTATAGGTATCCTATTCCCAGACTTGATGAAATGTTAGATGAACTGAATGGATCCCAGATATTCTCTAAATTTGATCTTAAGAGTGGCTACAACCAAATCCGGATGAGAGCAGGAGCTGAATGGAAGATTGCATTTAAGACACGAAATAGGCTTTATAAGTGGATGGTAATGTTGTTTGATTTGACTAATGCACTCAGTATCTTCATGCGACTTATGAATCATGTTCTAAAGGACTTCTTAGGCAGGTTTGTTGTAGTTTATTTAGATGATATTTTAATATATAGTCGAGATTCAGGAAGCCGTGTAGATTGTCTTCGAGCAACATTTTCATTATTAAGAGATTAGAGGCTGTATGGCAATCTTAAGAAGTGTTCATTCTACCAAACAAAGGTGATCTTTTTGGGTTTTGTGGTATCCGGTGCTAGTGTTAGAGATGATGGAGAGAAGATCAAAGCAATAGTGGATTGGCCTATACCACAGTCAGTAACTAATAGGAGGAGTTTTCATGGCTTAGCTTCCTTCTACAGGAGGTTTGTCAAAAACTTCAGCATCATTGTAAGTCCTCTGACATCATTGATTAAAAAGAATGTCTCCTCAATATTGAATCCCAATCATCCTAACTCTAACGCAGCCTACAATCTAAACTTAGAAAGGCTAAGGATATTGTTTTTATATCTAAAACTCCTAAGATAAATAATTGATTCAACAAGATCCTAGCAAAGACGCATTAGATTTCATGATTAGGTTTCCCGCTAATTCTAATTAAATTAAAAATTTAGCATTTTATTTTCTCACATCTAAGCTAAAATAACTTAGACATAATCATATAAAGAAAAGGAAAAAACAAATAGTGATTATTCCAAAGATATAAATTCGTAATACAATCATATTTGCATACTTGTCAAAATTATGATTTTACTCATATGATTACATAAGTTTACGATTTTAGGAGGTCCTTCTGAGTTGATTTATGAGTAGAATTAATTTTTTTATTATAAAATCTTATGATTTTAATCGAGTTTACTGATTTTACCTATTTGAGTCAAATAGGTTAAAATATAAAAACTACAACCATGTTTTTACTAGCTCATCAACTAATATAATGATAAATCTTTCTTACCTCCCTCCCTTCTTCTCTTCCCAACTCTTCTATTATAAATTTATAAAATCTATTCAACTCGAGTTATAGTTTTAAAGTTTATAAGAAAACCTATTTATTTCTTTTAAATAATTAAAATTTTATGATAAGCTTAAAAGTTTGATCCTTTTTCAATTTATAATTTCTTTCAAACAAAATGATATAAAAGAATTTAATATTGAGTCTACTCGCTCTTCTTATTATGTATGTTATATCATGGATTAACAGTCGTTATAAAAAGAGAACTTAATTTATTTGTTTTTTGTTTACATCCATCTTATATTTCAAGTTCTTACAGAATTATCCAAGGATAGAATCAAAACATAGAATTGAAACATACAAATGTAAAAAAAAAAAAAACAACATAATCTATTATAGCAGCTAACAAAAGTTAAATACAAATTCTTCCATCATTATTTTGCTCATTTTGTTGGAAAATATTATTTCATTTATACTCAAGAGGTTGGACCAAGATTGGAAATGGATGCAGAGTCAAATAACACTTTTAAAAGATTGAAATAGTGTATTTCGAGAAGAGCAAGCGTTAGGTACACTGACTCATCTCACTCGCGCGTACTGATCATGTTAAAATACATTTTGAGGAGTGCACACCAAAAGCATTGTCACGCCCCGAAGGGTACCCTAAACGTGGCAGTCCACCGTACACAATATTAAAGCCTAAGAATGACCACCTCAGTCACGCGAAGGCTTCCATACTATGTACAAGGCGTCTAACACATGGAGGAGACTCATCGGAGTAATACATTTTACGTTGATATAGCTTGAGTAACAATGTAAAGGAAATACAATTTTACTATACTTAAGATACCAATTCACTATACTTCATAATACAAATCATTAAACTTCAATTACACTTCATCAAAAGATTCTACTACGTAAAACTATTATAAGGCAAATAATAAAACTAGCTGGTGACTTCAAACATTCTTATTCTTGCCGAAATCCCGGAATCATTCCCGGCTCCAACCAATTCGGTCCCCACTTTGCATTCTTGAGATAACCTGTTCATTTAAACAACTATAGGGGTATAAACTACACTAACTTAGTGAGAATTCCCTTAATTCCGTACCATAACAAACAAGTATTAGTCAATCACATGCTATGCATGAACAAACACGTGAGCAAGCAATTATGCGTGGGTATCCGGAACCCACACACAGAACGGATTTACGCCCTCCGTATGTTAGGTTAGGAATGGTATTGAGTCTACACGACCGCATCTAGTCCCCAAGCCCTCGGCTCTTAGCACTCGACTCGGCTAGGCTCATCCAAGAATGCATCCACATGCGCCTTAGTACCCCTGAATGAGCTCTGGCACCGGGCTCGTTATCCAAACGAGGCAACAACGGACCATACCGATCAACCTGCGTAGGAGTAGCATGCTACCAAATGCAATGTGTCCGATGTGATGCATGACCAATTTAATTTTTTCTTAGGTAAAAAATATTTATACATTCTTTAGAGTGACCAACCAATATCACACATATAACAGGAATAATATGAACGGTGCAGTTATCCAATCAAATCGTGGTTTCGATATGCTTTAGTATTCTTTGGCATACATTCATCACAGTCTTATCATATCTCCCATCCCCATTCATATCGATTTTCATCTTGTTCCTATAATTCTAATGCAACTAACTACAACCATAATCAAGGTAACAAAACAAGGAGAAAACTCACTCGGCCATTGGATCACCGGTCTTCTAGTAATAGTAATCCGGTGGTAGGGAATTATCGATTTCGGGATCTCCTAAAAAGGAAGAAATACTTTAATAAGTATTTCAACTCAAACTAATCCAAACAATTTCATACGAACTATCCAATTCGTAATTCACGTCCTAAGCGGGAATTCCAACTTAAAACGGCCATAACTTGGTCATTTTAACTCGGAATCTCACAAATTATATATCGATTTTTATCTACTTCGAAAGATCTATCTATTTCTAATATTATTTTCAAGATTTGAAAACATTTAGGTCTCGGAATGGAGGGATCAGATCTGATCAGTAACGGTTTCCGATTCCGAAAAATAGTTTTGTAAATGTTTGTAATGTTCCTATCTTATAGATTAGCTATACATGCAATGTAAATGATTTCCTAACATGAATGACATGAGATGAGCTTAGTGTATGCATGATCTTGATGATTTTACTAAAAGGAAATTTTATAACTTTTTATTTTGCAAGACCATAATGACAACTTACTTATGAAAAATCTAGTTTTCTAACTTTTATCATTTCCATTTGTTTTGGATTTGTTACTTAAGAAAATATAATTATTTTTGTCAAAATTGAGTCTTCATTATATATACTACTTATGACCTTCATTTCTACATAAAAATTCCCATTTTACACTTTGTAAATATGTTTTCCAATATGATTTACTCAAAAATCCGAATTTTAGAAAATCCATTTTTTTGAATGATTCATTTGGGGAAAACTTGTTTAATGCATTAAAATTTAAGACCTTATGATACCTATTACTTAAGGACTTCATTTAATACATAAAAATTTCATTTTGAACTTGGATAATAGGTGTTCTTATGGCCTTCACTCAAAATTACGAATTTCACAATTTGGTTACTAACTCAAAATTTTCTCATCTTGATTCTATTTCTTGTTTTATACATTAATCTCATCAAAACTCATTTCAACTTATAAAAATCACTACTTAATGATACCTATTATCTATATACTTCATTTTTCACATAAAACATGAGTTTTGATGTTGATAAATGGGTTTTAAAATTTGGTCTTGGTTGGGATCCGAATTTACAAAATTCATTTTTGGACATGTCTTTTGATAAAACCTATTAAAACTTATGAAAATCCATTCCTTACATATCCTATCTTAAGAGCCCTTCATTTCTTGAATAAAAACTTTATTTTTGAGTTGGAAAACATGTTTTTACACTAGGCCTTGGCCAAAATCCGAGAATAGAACTTTGTTTTGAAAAGTAATCTTTGAAAATCATCCTTGAGTCATATAAAATGAAGTCTTGATGCTATATATATATTAAGCCTTTATTTTCTTATGTAAAAATTACATTTTGACACTTGAAAAGTAGTTTTTAATTATGGGTCTTGCCAAAATATGAATTTCACAATTTAGTTTGAGTTCATAACTAAGATCTATACTTAATATGAACATAAACATAAAACAAATGCATGGTAATGAGCTATAAACATCATGGATCTAAACTTCACTTATCAAAATCCTTCATTTATGGTATCTATACCCTAAGCCCTTCATTTTAAATGAAAAATATACATTTTGAAGTTGAAAAACCACTTTTCTAAATATGGTTCCATTTTCATCCGAATTTTCAAAAGTTGTTTTTGTTGAAAATAAAATAGATCTTGAGTTTCCTACAATTTTTCTACCATCATCATGCTATAGCAAGTTGTTCATAAACATAAAACAAAGTCTAATGCATTCTATGAACTCAAAACTCTAGATCTAGTTTTCTAAACTAGTTATAAGTGCATGAATACATGTGGATGATAGATCTATGCATAAATCATAGGAAATAACAAATATAACAACTTAAATAACAAGATCCATGGAATAAACAAAAATCAAAGCTACAAAAATTTAGATCTACAAAATATATCAACTTTAAACAAGAAAATAATTGAAATACAAGAAAATAAAAGTGGAGAAGAGAAAGATTTCATTTTTGGCATCATCATCCTAAGCTTTTAAGCTTATGGAAGGTCATTTGATGCATGAAACCTTCATTACACTTTACCTATATCACCTATGGAGCTTTGGGAAGAAGATTTGCTTAGAAATCTTTAAAAATGAAGTGTGGAAGCTCAAGAATGGAATGGGGGCAGCTTGTTGTTCTTGAAAGAACAAGAGAGAAAGAAGAAAGAAAGAGACGAAAAAGAGAGAGAAAAGTGTAAAGAATGGTTAAGGTTTGAAGGTGTAAATGAAAGAGAGAGAGAAAATGAGTGCATTTAATGTGTGTTAATTAATTGAAAGAGAAAAAAATAAACCAAGGGCAGAAATTTGGGGGAGGATTCATGTGAAAGAGAGCGGGAGAGAGAGAGAAATTTGATTGGCTTTTGACTTGAAATTGTAATGTAATTAATGGTATGTGTAGCTTTTTGAAGAAGTATTGAAAGAGAGTTATTGTAATTAATTTTTGGAGGGTTTCAAAGGACAAAAGGCAGCCAAAAGGAGTCAAAAAAATCTGCCAAGAATTGATAGTGAAGTGTAGAAAGATTGAAGTGAAAAAGAAGTGATGTATGAAAGGTGTACTTGAAAAGATGGGTTGTAAGAGTACTTTTTTAATAAAATAAATTAAAATAAAATAGAATTAGAAAATTTATTCAAAATATTTGTAGCAGATTTTTCATAATTAAAATTAAATAATTATTTGAATTATTTTAGTATTTTAATAAATATGTTACCGGTATGATCAAAATAGGCGAATATGGGCTATAAATAATATTTTTATAACATAAAAAATTCTAAAAAATTATTTTATGAAAATAAAAATATTTTTCAATTATTAAATTATTTTATTTTATATTTAGTATCGGGTCTTAAACAGAATCTGATCCTGTAAAGACTCGAAACAAACTAAATTTTAGAAAAACAAAATTTTCTATAACATATAAAATATTTATCTAAAAATATAAGACTTAATAGGAATAATAAAATTTTGAAATAAAATAAAAATGAATAGTGCAAAAGACTAATCAATTACCGGTAATAGTGGAAATACGATTAAAATGTTATAACTGTAACTTTTATAACCCGAAAAATTATATAACTGATATATTTAGAAATCTTATGAAATTACGAGTCTAACGGTACTATTGGTATATTTTTGATATCTCGAGCCTCGGGACACGCTTTTCGAAGTCTTTATTCGAACGGGTTCGAAATAGGTCAAAAATTTACCAATCTGATATTTTTAAACAAACTCATATTACTATGAGCTATTCTACATATTTAAACTATATCTCGGCCTCTAGGGTTAGGAGCGCTAGATTGCCGGACTTACACTATTATATTCCGGTTAGGGTTTTCGGGTGATTTTCCGGTTTAGACCTTTACCAATTTGGAAACTGATATTTTATGTTTATACAACGTATTTAATTTGAGAAATTTATTTTACATTTTATTTTTGTAAGTATTTAATATCTTTTAACGTTTTCGGAATTCTTGGATTGGGTTTCATTTCCGAAAGTTAATCGTTATTTACTTTTTAATAATTTGATTTTGGGGTTCTATGTTACCCATTTTTATAAGTCGGGGTTACGTATAGAGTTTGTAGTACGTAATGGTTTTGGAATTGAAGTATGTTGAGTTCTTATTTTATTTTTAAGGATTCTTATTTTTCTCAAGCTTTGGAAATTTCTGGATTCGCTTGTGTTTTTGGACTAGTTGAAATTCGGTTTTAATTTGAGTGATTTTTAGGGTTTATTTTCGAAGTTCATCTTGAAATTATTTATTGAAATTTTCCGGGGCTTACAAGCATACACCATGTTCCTAGTCGTACACCTTTTCTAGGAAGTGTACGCTCACATTCTACCCATACACTACATAAATTACATTTGCATTTATATTTTTTTGATATGTTAAGTTATCTTTTAACTATTTTGTTCCTAATATAAGTTATAACGGTATTTAAAGGCATTGTAGACATTATTTTTCATTAGTTTTATTGTGAATATTCATTGAGAGTTCTCTCTTTTCTTGTTTCCTTCAATTTATGCGAGATTGAATAAAATTGTTGTTTCCCTTAATGATGCATCGTACAGGTTAAGCAAAACAATTAGTTCAATCTTTTTCTTGGTGCATCTTATCTAAAAGACGGATTATCCACATCTTCAAAACCTAAAATCCAAAACACTTACTTACTTATGAGAAATTCTTGAGTGTGAACAATGAGAACATTTATTATCTTGGTATCAAAACCTAAGGTTGTGATGAGAATCTAGGGTTTGTTTGGAATTGTTTGAAGGTTATAGTGTATAGTGGAATTGATTTCATGTGGAACAAGTTTTAATCATAGTGGAGATAGTTGAAGATTTGAGTGGTAGTGGTTAATTGACAAACGTGTCTTGTGGCTGTCATGTAAGGCATAAAATACTTAAAGATGAGGTTATAGGGAATGTGTAAGTTAATGTTGGGGAAGAATGAGTAAAAGAAAGAGCCATTGATGTATGTAATGGTGATCAAATGTATGAAGGAGGATGTGATACCAAGATTGGCCGTGGAGTTGAGACGTTGGTGTTGCGCATGGTGTTGTAAGGGGAAAACAAATTGATGGGATTAATGATGATGACGGTGATTTTTGTGTTGATAGAGGAAATCGCCAATTAAGAGGAATTAAGACTGTGAAATTGAAAGATTCTTCTTTTAATAAAGAAAGGGATATCACCACTTGGTTAGAGATGTAAGAATTGTTGTAGAGGCATTTTTTCCTAGAATATTATATTTAGAAGTTATTGATAAGGTTGCATTCTTTATGCTAGGGATATAGATTTCAAGTACATTATTGCTAGTTATGATTGTATCTTCACCATCCAAGGTTGCGAACAAGCTAAACTACTTATGAGCTACTTGTAACTTGCGAGCTATTCATGCTTAATTCGTTTTAGGTGTGGCTTGGTTTAAGCTCATTTAATAAACGAGTCGAGCTCAAAGCTTAAAATAAAACTTGTTTAGTTAAGCATTATGAACCTGAATTTTTCTTTAGGCTTACAAACAGACATTTTTAGGGCTGCAAACAAACTCGTGATAATTTTTTTTATAATATTATTTTATTGTATATAATTGTTTGTACTAATATATTAATATAATACTACATATAATTATTTATATAAATGTGCCTAAACTCAAGCTCGTTAAGCTAGAAAGTCTATAGGCGAGCTTGAGCTCATAAATCCTTAACAAACTTGAGTTTAAGCCTATGTTTTTCAAGCTCATTAAAAGCTTGATTTATCTCGAACTCGTTAATTGGTTAAATAAGCTAAGCTTAAGCTTTCGAAAACTCAACTCAACTCAACCCAGATCATTTACAACCTTACTTTGTCTAAGGTGGTTCACTAGCTCTCTCCTTATTGGCTTTTGGCAAAACTATATCATCGAATATTGCCTCTATGTGGTATTTATTATTTATGGATACTGCTCGACCCAACTTGTTTACAGCCCCATATTATCTAAGTTGGCTCATTAGCTATCTCTTTATTGACTTTTCGCAAAAATATATCATTGATATATTGCCTCTATGTGGCATTTACTAGGATTGGACAAAAAAAAACTAACTTAACCAAACCAAACAGAGCTTGCCATTTTTTTTCAAGCGATTCGAATTGGCTTCTCCCGAACAGATTATGGTTCAGTTCATATGTCAATCCAAACCACACGTTAATCCAAACCAGATCATTTATAAAATTATTAAAAAAAAAAAGAAAACAAAAACCCAGTCCAAATGTCCAATACTCCAAGCCACTCTTACACAATTAGACGTTAGCTTACTTATGTTCATGGTTCAAATCACACACCCTCTCGGGTAGGAAAGGATTAGGGTTTCCACTTTCCTGTTTCCTCTGTCCATCTCCGCCTGTTGCTTGGTCCAGCAATGGCACTGCCTCTCAATGGAAGTTATTTCTTTTTTCCTTTCTCTCGCTTTTTATCTGCAACCCATCTCGTAGTGAGGTTAAAAAACAAATCTCCTTATTCTTTCTCGAGTTTCATGCTTTAGTTTTAATTGCCCATTTTATGTTTGTTATTTTGCTTAAATGAGCTTCTTGCTGTAGGTAACTCCTCTACTCCTCAAAGTCTATCCAATAGGAAACTGAAAAATCTTTATAAGTTGATGTTGCATTGGCATTATCATTGCTTGTCCTAATATGTGGACTATGGTGAATTTTTGTTGTAAGTTGGTAATGGATACTGAGTTTGCAATTTGACTTGTTCCAAATATTATGTACTGGGAAGGTAGGAAATTGATTTAGCTTCTTGAAGTTGTAATGGTCATGATCATTATAATATTATTCGCTTATTAATAATAGTATCCCAGTTATGATAGACTGAAGAAAAAATTAATTTACTTATGTTCATGATGCTTTAATTACGAGCAGTTGATCTAATCCTGACACTATCAATTTAAGATTATAATATTATTGAGTAAATTTCACCGAAAGATCACAACATTTAGAGATCACAATGTTTCAAAATATTTAAAAAGGTCACAATATTTGAAAAAATGTATTATTAGATTTAATTAGATATCTCTCTTATTAATGCATGCTAATGAAGACTTAAAAAAGGGTTTTCTAAGTTTTAATTAAATATTTCTCTTGTTGATACGTATTGTTGTGATCTCAATTGACCCACTTCTGTAAATATTATGACCTCTTTTGAACCAGTAAAAAACATTTTGACTTAAAATGAACACACTCGTTACACTTTGTGACCTTGTTTAAATTTTTTAAAACGTTGTGATCTAAAATGAACTTATTCCTAATTATTGTAACATTCCCGTATAATTTATCCCTAATATTATTTCATATGACATAATAATTGCAAATCCCCTTCTATTTAAATAATAAAATAATAATATAAAAAATTAAAAAATATATAATAATATTGTAATCCATTGTACAAATCAAACTAAATCGTTCTTTAACGATTTAAAAAAATTCAAATCTAAACTAAAAATTTATTTAATAGCTTAGTTTGATAATTAGAAAAATAAATGAATTGTAAACGATGATGGAGTTTGAAAACCAAGCCAAAACAATTCGTGCCTAACTTGGCAATTGTATTCATAATAAACACAATCTCCCTCTCGGTCAACCCCAGAACTTCAGGATTCAAATTTTCAATAATTTCTCTACTCTATTCTCTTTCTTTTTCACAATCCTTTCTTCCTAAATCATGCTATCAAGCCAAACAAACTATTAGGCTCCATATGTGCTTAGTTGATTGAGAATTTTAAAGACTCTCACATGCAAATATATGATCGAAAGCCCTCTACACCTTGAGCGTTTATTTTCAAATATTGAAATTTAAAGGCCCCTTAATACATAAATATTTTATCAGCTCCCGTGCACATTACAAATCAGATGATGTTCTAAAGATAAATAAAAGCCCAAGTTTAGGAAACATGGATGTTATGCCAAAATTTCAATATTAATGCTCCAAATCAAGTCAATTTAGTTCAACTAATTCTCCCTATAGTTGTAAGCGAGTTGAATTGCTCGCGAGCTACTTGAACTCAGCTAGCTTCAAACTCGGCTTTGCTCAAGCTCGATTGATAAACAAGCAATGTTCAAACCTAAAGTAAATCTTGTTTATCTAAATGAGTCGAGCTTAAACTTTAATTTAAGCTTGCAAGCTAACTCATGAACAAGTTCGTTTAAAATCATTAATAAGCTCGAGAGTAATCTCATTAATAGACTCGTTAAAAAACTCGTTAGCGGATTTGTAGATTTTATATGCATGACATAATATATATATATATATATATATATATATATAACACTATATAATTAAAACAACAAAAACTAATTTTTATTTAATATATATGTATATATATCTATACCAACACTTATAGGTTTGAAAAATATGAAAAATAGACTATCTAAATAAGTCAAGCTAGAGTTTAAATTTCAAACTTGATAAAAACTTAATATGCTCGATAAAAAGCTTAGCTTATCCCAAGCTCTTATTCATAAATGAGCTAAGCTCGAGAACTAAACTCGTTCAGCCAAACTAAGCTCAAGCTTGATTTTCATGCTCGATAGATTTTAAATGAGCTAAGCCCCAACCTTTAGAAGCTTCGATCCGTTCGACTCATTTGCAGCATTAATTCCCTCCCATTTATATCTATAATACTGGTTATTCAGGACGTGATCCATTAACAAGGACGTGATATGCTACAATGCACATTGGTTTGTTACTTTGAAATTCATATCATAAAGCCATGGGTCCATCTTATCAAGTCAAATTCAACTCTTGTTTGTGTTCAAGCAATCCGCTAATGAACCGTTCAAAGCTGTTTAGCGTGTATTTTAGGATATCATCTGTTTTATTTTAAGTTCAAGTACAAGCCCATATGTTGCATAAAATACACATAAATACTTTTTAAGATATCTGAGTCATCCCTTTTTATTCTTCAAACCTCTCAATCATCTTAGTTTAAACTCATATTTTAGTTCACAACCTAAAAAGTATACCCTGAGTTGATGATTGGCAAACTCAAGATAAAAGGCGTATAATGAACATGAACATCTATAATTCTCTCCTGATAGCAAAAGAAACTCCTATTATAACAACAAATGAAACAGGGCTGAGCATTTAACATTCATATAAAACATGAAAGTAGAGCAAACGAAGGAACTTACCTAACCACACTCGATCAATGTACAATATACACAACAAAGAATGACGGTCATTCCTGACACTTTTTCCTTTCTAAACATTACTTTCTACAGCAGTACCTGTTCGAGCCTGTGATATTCGGTTTGCATAAATTGTCACCAATCGCAATTGTGTGCTGTTCAGGCCTTTCAAATATGGCAAAAAGGCTTTCCCAAGCATGATGTACATATCCACCAGACAGAAAACAACACACTGTATGACAGAAAATTGCAACACATATTTCAGCTGGGTTAAAGAGGATAAAGATGAACATTTGTCAATAATGCATATGAAGGAAAAGGATGCATCCCATATTTCAGAAGCAAATTCCTACGACGGCCACCTGAATTCTGAAGAAATATTTATCATTGGTGGTGAACAAATTTTTCACAAGTTAAAATTATGGTCCCTTAACTTAGCTGGAAGAACATGACAAAAAGAAATGAGTACTATCCGAACTTTATTGCCTAGAGTTCTCGTAGTTATAAGGATACATGATACTAAAAATCTAGGATGACCACTTGATAGCCCACATGCTCAAGATAATATTTCCCAGTTTTAGCTCTTTCCACACATGTGAGCACCAGGCAAGAAGTATTCATAGTTTAAATCAGCTATGTCCTTAATATAGGCTAATTACAATTTCAAGTGACAAGTTTCATTTTGGGGACAAAGGGCAAAGGGAATTTCTGGACAAGTGTAATCAAACAAAAAGTCAGTACAAACCTTATTCCATCAGGTGAAGTCCATCATGCGCTTTACACGAAGTCATCCAGTCTAATGTATAGAACTTTTTTAACAGTTCATCCCAAGCTTTCTACTCGGCCCTCTTAATATCATTTTATCCTACATTGCTGCACCTTATTGCTACAATGCAATCCAGGTTGCACATACCAACTATTTTATTAGGCATGATTCTCACGTGTTGTGAGTTGGTGCAACATCAACTTTGTTATCTATGGTATCCATTCAATCTTATCTTTCGTCGCTGGACGCCTGGACCAAATTTCTCTTAAGAGCATTCTCTGCTGACGAGATATACTGACTGTGAACAGCATAGAATTATAGGGTCCCTCTAGTTTCTCTGCTTCAAGATATTTTTTCTAGAATTTATGTTAGCCTTATATCCTCCATCTAACAAAATTGAGTCACAATTAATAATTACTTCCTATATAGCATCACCTTTGCTAAAGCTGCTGACAATATTCCAGCTTATCCAACATATTACATATGAATCATCAAGCAACATTTATTTAATTTTTTTGATAAAATGAATTTATAAATATGGGTAATGTTTGTATTTTATATATTCTACAGCCTCTGCGTGAGCTAAGATAGCAACTTAGCCTCATCACTCAAAACTAATTAACCAAGGTGAAACTGATGATGCAAGGACTTCAATCCAAGACCTTTACTTTGATAACATGTTAAATTTGGATCTACATCTGATGGATAGCGTCATA
Organism: Combretum micranthum; assembly: GCA_024138025.1. Classification (NCBI taxonomy): domain Eukaryota; kingdom Viridiplantae; phylum Streptophyta; class Magnoliopsida; order Myrtales; family Combretaceae; genus Combretum; species Combretum micranthum. Next base: position 273,260 of record JAMXBD010000412.1, read on the forward strand.
TTCTTTTTCTTTTTCCTTATTTCTTTATTGCAAGAGGGGATAAATAGCATTCCATATCTACGTAACAGCTGAAGTCAGCTAGAATTGGTGTAAAGAGACAATTAAATTAAGGTAAATTGAAGATTATCATTCATGGACACCATAAACAAACTACCTTGCGAACATCTGGAGACTGGTTACCAAATGCCTCGAAAAGGGAAGGCAAAAACGAAGGAAACTGACCCGTCAGTTCTTCTGGTGAAAGCCGACCCACAAGCTGAAGAAAAAGGCCGGAAGATGATGGTATTAAAAAAATCATTTAAAGAAAAAAAAAAAAAAGGAAAATCAAACGACAGATTAAAGCATTGGCAGGAAAAAAGCAAGTTTTGTCCTCAAATTTTCCAAAAGAAAGAAGAAAAAAAAAGTGAGAGTAAAAAGTACAAAGAAAAAAAAAGTGAGTAAAATGTACAAGTACCTTTGTCAAACACTTTATGCAAGTCACAAGAGTTTTCTCATCTTCTGTGACCAATAATGGGACAATGACCTGAAACATGAGAGATAAATGTACACAAGCGCTTATAGAAATAATTTTCCATAAATTATGACACTAATGTTCATTGAGATCTCATTAAATTATAAGCAAGCATAATGTGTTTGAGTGTGTGCACATGTGTATGTACTCAAGTGAGTGAGAGAGCGAGAGAGAGAATGACCACATACACTCAGACATCTTGATGGATCATACTGAGACATCACAGATGTCAAGCACTTCTCTGCCTCATTCGAGACCTTCAAGATAAGAAATGTAAAATTTAGAGGAAAAATAAATGCTTGAAGAGTCAAGGAAGAGAGTAAAGATGTCACCTTGGCTATAGCATCTTTCATAACATGAAGCAGCTTTTCGATCACAATATCCACAGAATCTTCGATCATATCCCTCTGAAGAATGATAAAGGAGAGTGTAATCGGCAAGAACAATGAGTAAGATTGGGAACATTTATCAGTAGTATTAGTGATGAGTAAGTGTAAGTTCAATATAGCCAGCAAATCAACTAACCTGGTTCTTGAGCATTTCAAATATCAACAACAGTCCTAGTTCGCGAGTTGAAGAGTCAGAATCATCCAATACCTCAAGCACAATTTTCAAAATTTGATTGAAGTACTGCAGTAAAGAACATAATTTGTTATGGATCTCTTTAAATTAAAAGGAGATAACATGCCTAAAATTTACAAATCCCAACCCAAGAAAATATTAAAGCATGCACTTATTTGATCAAACCTACAGTGTGAAAATGAATAAGAAGTCCAACAACATATAAAAAATTAATGAAAAATTGTGTCCACATATTTACATATTTAGAGATATTTATAACTAGACAACAGAAACAGGAACTGTTATGACAAAAGAACACAGTTAGAGGGCACTCCCAAATGGCTTCTCTGAAATCAGAAGTTATTGGATGTGATTTTCTAAATTTATATGCATAAAATGTGCATTGAACTGTACCAATCTAAGCCTTAATCAAATTTTTAATTGTGCATATAAATTTATAGAAATGCATATTCACAAATAACCAAAATTTTTTAGTTATAATGCAATATAAGTGAGCCCTCAAACTAAGAAAGTAAGCACAAGACCAAGGTTTATCATTTGTATGATGACCAAACTTTGAATTAAATGACCCAATGAATATGTAAATTAAAGTTGACCCTATATATACACAGCCGTAAAATATAAAAAAATAAGGAGAATCATCCAAATATTATATCATAAACTTATGGGATAATAGCAAGTCAAAGGCTTGTACTTTCATTTTTTGACAATTTAGTGTCTTATTTTTAGATTTTGGCAAATTAGTGCATATACTTTCAAAGTATATGCAATTTAGTACCTCTATTAAATAATATTTGAAGAACATCTATTTTGATGACAGAATAAAGGTAGACCAAGTGTATGCACTTTTAATTTTTGGTAATTTTTTAATAGTTTAGTATTACATCTATAGATTTGGGCAATTTTTGGCCAAATTTATGCCATTATTCTGTCACTAAAATAAATATTCATCAAATATAATTTAACAAAGATACTGAATCGCACACACTATGAAAGTACAAATACTATTTTGCCAAAATTTAAATATAAGATACTAAATTGCCAAAAATTGAAAGTACAGACACTTAACCTGCTTTTATCCCTGATCTTATTTATTGAAGTGGAGATAAAGAATAGGATGAAGGAAAGAGCAGTACGAAAACCTTCAATAACAAGATAAATTTTAGAAATTCATTTTACCTTTGACATAACAGAGACATCATTGGCCTGAAACATTTCAATCAAATGCTGAAGTCCAGTCTGTTTATTTGAAGAGGCAGCAGCATCATTTCCATTACTGACCTACAAAGAAGAATAGAGCTACCAACTCCGTAAGAAGTCCCGGTGATCGTATCCCTCAATTGACATTATGTGGGATTAATAACAGAAACAAATTTTTCATCGCACCAGATGAAGAACTTGGGGAATGCTCACTCTGCCACCACGTGATGGATTAATTTTTATAGGAGAAGGTTGATTAACATCAAGGTCCAGCTCTGCTGAAGCTTCATGACCAAGACCATTGGCCAGATGTAAAGCAAAGTTGCCCGCGTTTTTTTTCTGCATATTTTCCAACTGAGCAGTTGCAGATTTCAAACCTAAGTTCTTGGGAGTGATGGCGTCTGGATAGAGATCAACCTCAATTTCACGAGTACCTACGGCTGTATTTCCGGAAGGCAGAGAGGGATCTTGAGTAAAATTCCACTGCTTGCCACCATTAACTTCCACTGAACCTAAACAATACCTTGCAATGGTATTACCTCTCTCAGGGAGGCCAACATAACCTTCTTCATTAGATCCAGTGGTAATATCAGATGAGTCATAAGTAGACTTGGATCGCTGGCGCTCTTTCTTGCTTTGAAAAAAGTTCATTAAATCTACTTCAATGCGAGGAGTGTTCTGTTTGAGGGCTCGCCTTAGAGAATTCTGCTCATCGATGGATAAGCTAAGAATGAAATTGAGTACAGCAGTCGAATCAAAATGAGAATAAACAGATATAATGCAAGAAATAGCTGCATCCTTGAGTCTTGTATTTTTATCACAGGTCAATGGAGTTAACTTAGCAAGCCATAGTTTCAGTATGCCACTATTACCAGAGCCTTCTGAGTTCACAGCACCTCTATTTATGGAATCAATAGCAAAATCTATCACAGCGAGCTTTGCCTTTGGTGACCTCTGCTCATCTAGTGATCGAAGCAAAGCAGTTAGAAGCATATCAACACTGTAAGATTTTCCAACAATCTCAAGCGTTGCCAAGCAAGGCCGTCTAACTAATTCCTTTGGGTCAATTAACCTTGGAAAAACATGAGGTAACATCCTGTCCATGTAACTCTCGAAAGGCTTATGGCAAGGAGGTATTATTTCTGCAAGAGTAGAAAGAGCTGCCTGTGCAACTTTATGATGCGGATCGTCTAAATGCTGGAAAAATAGTTTCATCACTTTCTCAAAACTCTGAAGGACTTCTTGGATACCTTTGGGCCCTTGCTGCAGTAAAGACTTTATGTAATTAAAAGCAGCAACCCTGGCAGACCAGTTAGATCTTGGATTGAGTCCCTCACTTAGAGCATCAGTGAGAGATGTTGGACTTTCCACATAACTTGATACATCCATCATTGACAGCTGGCTCTCATCAAAACTGCTTCTCCTTCTGGTAGCCATTCTTGCAGCTGCAGGCCTTCTTGAAAGAGGCCGCTGGAAATTTGGAACATAACTGTTTTGAAAACTGCCAATTCCATCTTTGCTAGAATAGCCTAACTGCTGCCTATCCATGTGCAGGTCACTGAAGCATCTGCCAACCTTAGCATCATAACTCTCCTCCACAGAGCCCACTTGCTGCAAATTTTTAGATCTCTTTCCTGAATATGTTAAAAGCGCTTACTCAGTATATTTGCCATGCTGACTCTTTAAGATGACTTGACAGAATGTTTGAAAGGTTAGTCTGAGAAAATCATATCAGAAAAACCATCACTATGATTACTATCCTTGGCAGGAAAGGCAGTTTGAACCTGTCATCAGTGGACTTGTAAGGTGATTAGAATCTGGAACAGCTTGAGGAATTGGTGGATTACGAGAAGATGGAAGGTCAACTCCTGCACTAAGGGCCATAACAGAAGAATTAACTGGTTTATAGTTTAAGGCTAACTCAAACTGTAACAGTTATTTCTATTTGACAAATAGTAGTGTACCCAGAACAATTTAATACCTAAATCCAGACTAGATGACTGAAAGGCAGACTGATTACATTTAGATACATCCAAACCCCTGAGCAGGCTCTCAATGCGTGAGAGCTTCTCTTTGCTTCTATGCAAGGTAGTCTGAAGACTACTATCTGCACCTTTACCAAGAGATTTTGCCGGTGAAAGAAGAAAACCAGATGAAAGAGATGTTCCAGAGTTTAAAGTAGAACTTCTATCCATTGCAACAATGGCAGAAGTTCCATATCCTGGAAGGATTGTATGAGAAGATGTGCGGGAAGATGAAATCTGTGCACTTCGGTTGCGAATGGAAGGATAATCGTGGTGTCTGTGTGAGGGCCCATCCTCTTCTTTTACTATCTGTAGTAAACATAGGCTTAATTACATGTGGAAGCAGCAAACGAAGTTAAGGGAAAAAAGTCTGGAACATAAAAAGAAGTAAACATACCTTCTGGATAGAGAGATCAAAAGAAGAAAACAATTGCTGGGAGCGCTCAGGCCAAGTTTTTGAAAACATTCTATAACACATTCTTGCAGTTGATCGAACCTGCTCAAGAATTTTCAGATAGAAGCCCCTATCAACAGACTTGAAGAGAAAAAGTAGTTTGCATGGGTGAGATAAATTTTCAATCCAGTAAGTTTTCTTAAGCAAGATGATATAGCATGATGAACAGAATTCTGGTAAAAGAAATCAGAACACAAAAAGCAATGGTGCCCATGTGAGCTTGTATTTGGCAATCATCAGATACCCCCTTTTAAAAGAAATACATCTAAAAGAAACTTCCCACGGGAAACTCCCCCTTCAGATTGATGCCACCTACACTGACTGTGTACTTTCACCATGAGACAGACCAACAGAAAGCTGCATTTTTGTGTCCTTGCTAATTGATACTCCTTTCAAAAAATGCCCCCTTAACAGCTTTTTACAAATTGAATAACCCATCATTAAGATTACACTTGTGTAGACAAGGGTGGCCTAGTGGTGAGAAGGTGAGTTAGGCCTACCGATGTCTAAGGTTTATTCTCCCTTGCAATAAAGCAATAACTATCCTGGACGTTTACTGTAAACACTGTATTATGGCAAAAGCATTTTTGTTCTTCTCATAATTCACAATAATACCAGTCCTCTTGGCACTTTCATCTTATAGACAGCGATATATGGGGGCCTGCTAGATTTAAAGTTCTATTTGGCCATCATTGGTTTATAACTTCCATAGATGATCACATGAGAGTAAATTGGGTTTACCAATTGAAAGATAGATCTAAGACATTTTCTATCATTTGTCAGTTTCGTAAGTTGATTGGCAATATGTTTCAAACCCCAATTCACATCCAAAGATAAGATAATAGGTGAGAACAATTTTCTACCTGAACTCTCCCCTTTTGTAGAAACTAGTATAAAACACCAAAGTTCTTGTTCACACATGCCTCATCAAAACGGAACAGATGAGATGAAATATAGACGTTTGTTAGAAGTAGTAAGAGCTATAATGATAGAAGCTCTTTTGGGGGTTGCCATTTTGTCAGGGACCTATCTAACAAATTGAATGCCCTCTAAACCGTTTAAGCTAAGAAATTCCCTATGTGTATTATTAAATGCTTTTCCACATGCTCCTGTCCTAAATTTTTTAACACCAAAGTCTTTGGGAGTGCCACCTTTGTTTATTATTATCATCTCACTTACGGTAAACTAGATCTTAAAGCCATCAAAAATGTGTATTTCTTGGCTACTCTTCAAGTTAAAAGGAGTATAAATGCTTCCTTCCACTCACATGAAATGGTATGTAATTGCAGATGATGTAGTTTGTGAAAGAGTGTGGGGTTTTAAGTGGAGAGGGTACACTTGTTTCAGACATATCCATATCTAGACCAATATCCCAAGAAATCCAAACGTACTTTATGCCTCAATCGGTCCCAAGCCTCAGTCCCTGTCCCACTCAAGTCGGTCAAGTCCTACATTGAGTCAGTCGAGTCCTACTTTGGATCTGCAACCTCAACAGTGTCCAGAGCCTCAATTTCTCTCTTAGTTAAATCAATCAAGCGTATTTGGGTCCCCATAGTCAAATCGTTGTCATAAATATGCCACTAACAATTGTTAAAACTACTCTCGAGTTACAGGTGTTCATGAGATGGTCCAAAACTCATCAACAAGGTCAATCATAAAACTTTATGATGACTATCTTTGAACTTAATGAGAGAATAGTTAAAAATTAAGAAGTGTAAAGAAAATTAGAATTTAGATGAAGGTATGGTATTGAAAAGCAATGACGAGAAGAAAAGGTGCACTCAATATACCGTTGTGAACTATGAAACCAATAAGAAATTAACCCCCCAAGAAAAACTATATTGCAGCTGCATAGCATCTGATAATCTGACACTTTTTCACAAGAAAAATTGTCACAGATGTGACTGGGAGGACAAAGACTCCAAGAACAGAAGTTAGGTATCACAAGAATTGGCAGCTTACTTCACTCATTGCATCTGAAACACAACATTTTATAAGCTCTTCATACAAGTCAGCAGAGCCTCGAATCTCAGGTGCATCGGACCATTGTTCCAGAATCAATAATGCATATTCACAACACCTGGTAACCAAAAATATATTGAGAACTTTTACATATATATACATATGTATATCATAAAAAAAGAGAAGTCCATCCTAAATAATGACAATCATGGATCATGATATCAAGGAACCATGATGGTATCACAAGAACAACAAATTAATATATGACAGCTGCATGAACCTTGCACGAAGTACCGCACTCCGATCATTCATTGCACAATCAGCTATTTGAGGAAGTACCCTGGAAACTTTGCAGTTGCACAGCATCTTTTGCAAAGAAGTTGTAAGACACATTTTAGATAAATCCTAATAGAAATAGGGGAAAACGCTGATAAGGTACAACTTGCCGTTTTAATGCAATTATCAGCAGACTCCGCAATCACAAGTATAGTGATGACAACTAGCTTGAAAAGAACCTGATTAAGAATTGATGTCAATAAGTATATACATGGTAAGAACACCTTGAACAGCCAGAAAAGAAGAAGTAATTTAGCATCTTACAGGAATGAACATCTCAGCACAAGCTTCAAAATCTCCTAGGAGTTCCTTGGATAAAAAGCAGAGAAGATGGCAAGCCTAAACAAACATTTTTTTTTTCTTGATTAAAAAGAAAATTCTTTAGCTATGACAAATAAATGAAAATATTCCAATAGAACATATGTTATAAACAAAATTAGCAGACCAAGCAAATAGAAGCTATATTCAAATAATCCAATGAAACAGGAGCATCAATTCACAAATCTGTCTATAGGCCCATCACAATGGTTTTCTCTTGCCTTTTAGGCTCCATCAGGGGCTGTGTAGAAAAAATGAAAAACCTTTACTGTTACTCCAAGCTCCATGTCACAGCAATAGATCTCCAACTTTGAACGTGCACTGTTCAAGTACTGGAAGGCATCCTTTGTAATCCACATTGTCTTTTTGTTTCCTTTGGAATACTAAAGAGACTTTTCGTTGTTTTTGAATGTCTATTGGAAGGTATTCAGAAATATGGCTCTGGCTCATCTTTTGAAAGAGAATATGTACATCATCATTCATTAAAACAAGATCTTACTTTTAAGTATTACAATCAAGTTTCAAAAAGGGAATCCGTGGTTAGGTTAATACTTTATCTGTTTCATGTTTCTGGAAAGTTGTCCAGCTGGCGCAGGGTGTGTGGCCATGTATTAAGGAGTTAACTTTGTCATAACATGAAACCACATGTAAACTGTTAGAATATTAAATATGTTAGTGTAAGGATATTTATGTATTTTCATGTTAACAATATATATAAAATACCGTGATGGGGTTTACAATACCTAACACCTTTTCATCAAAATAACATGGTATCAGAGCCTTCCTTGCCGAAATCGAAATCCTAAATACCCAAAATTCTAAGCCTTTCGTCAGAGGTAGTTTGCGGAACTCTTTACAATCTCCTTTGCTGACCAATCAATAGCTAATTGTTATTATAGTACTTTCTTCCTTGATCGATCATCATACTAAATTAAATAAAGATCAAATCTTTTCACCCGTGTCTTTTGCTTTTGTCGTCAAATCTCACCAAAAAAAAAAAAAAACAGAAAAAGAAAAACTGTGGGGATGAAATCTCAAACGATTCTAATTGGAGCGAACTATATGCATTTATGTTTGCATATTCCCATCCTAAATTATGACTTGTATCAGGTAGTTTATGCATTGGAGCATCTTCGAACTCTTTGACATCAACATATTGGAAAATGGTGATTTGGAATTGTGTTAAAGGGTTTTGACTCTAAGGTTTGGAGCATGGTTTGAAGAACATAGAGAGGAGAAAGAGAATGAGCATGATCAGGGCTTATGACATGAATATGGATGGACAACTTGATTTTCAAGAGAAAACTCAATCTGGTACAATCACTTTATCAAGGAAAGAATATAACAGACTCTTAAGATTTCAATATATTTCGTACTCATCTACTTCCTTATCTTTAGTCTAGTCAGGTAATCTTACTGTCTGTCTTACTCAAGGTTCTCCAAAGTCTTGGGTAGTTGATTTAGGAGCCACCGATCATATGTTAGGTACACTTGATTGTTTTTCTCAAATTATACACTCTTCCACTTTGCCAAATGTCACTCTTGCCAATGGATCCACTTCACCTGTAAGCGGTATTAGCACAACCATACCTGTTACATCATTTCCCTTAAGATCAGTTATATACATATCCCAATTACCTTTTAACTTACTATCTATTAGTAAACTCACCACCTCTTATAATTGCTCCATCATGTTCTTTTCTTCTTTTGTGATACAGGATTTGAGTATTGGGAAGACGATTGGTGGAGGACATGAGTCAGGTGGGTTATACTATATGGATTCAACACCTCATGCTATTGTTTGCTCTAATATTTAATCTGACCCTATGGAAATGCATTATCGATTTGGTCATCTGTCTTTGAAAATACTTCGTCTAATGTGTCCCAATCTACAGTCTTGTCCTAGTCTTCAGTGCCAGTCCTGTCAATTAGGCAAATAGAATCGTGTTTCATTTAGTCCAAGAGTCAACAAACAGGCTACTACTCATTTTCATTTAGTTCATTCAGATGTATGGAGACCTGTTCGTATTACTTCTCTTTTGGGTTTAGATACTTTGTCACATCTATCAATGACTATTCCAAGATGACGTGGTTATATTTAATGAAGAGTTATTCTAAGTTACTAGATATCTTTTGTGCATTTCATTCTGAAATTCAAAATCAGTTTAATTCCTCTACTTGTGTGTTATATGAAGAAGCATCGTATTGTTCATCAAACCACGTGTGCTTATACTCCACAACAAAATAGAGTTATCGAACGTAAAAGTCGTCATCTCATTGAGATTACTAGGACATTAATGATTCATATGAACATGCCTAAGCATTTTTGGGCTGATGCAATTCTCGCTGCATGCTTTCTCATAAACAGAATGCCATCTACTATACATAACAAGGTCCCTTTGTATCTTCTTCTCCCTAATAAATTGCTTTTTCCTTTGCCTCCTCATGTCTTTGGTTGTCTGTGTTTTGTTCGTCAACTGTCTCCAGGTACCGATAAGTTTGATCCTTAATCAATTCGTTGCATTTTCCCCGGCTACTCTAATAGTCAAAGGGGATATCATTGTTATTCACCTAAACATAATAAGTTTTATGTTTGTCCCAATGTGTCTTTCTTCAAGTCAACTCCATGTTTTTCCACTCTGTCTCCATCTTTTAGGGATGAGTCGCTTTTATCACCTTTGTCATCTTTTCATGATTTACTTCCAATTGATCAAGGCACTTCTACAACTCCGCCACCTTCATAGGGATTCCCTCATCTTATTGACCAGATATACAGGTTTATGTTCGTAGACAGCGTGCTAGCCCACATGACTCTACATCTCCACTAAATACTCCAACAAACTCAAATCCTCCTCCTTTATCTGATCTTAATCTTCCCATTGCATTGAGAAAGGGTGAGTGAGATATTCGTCCTTCTGTACGTCATCCACTTTCAAATGTCATTACATACACTTTTCTTTCACTTTCTTATGCTTCCTTCATTGCATCATTATCTGCTATTTCTATTCCAAATTCTGTTTCAGAAGCTTTAGCTCATCCTGGCTGGCTTACTGCTATGCAAGAAGAAATGTCTACTCTTGATCATAATAATATGTGGGATCTTGTGCCTCTTCTTAATAGTAAATCCACAGTTGGTTGTTGATGAGTATTCTCAATGAAAGTCTTACCTAATGGTACAGTTGATCAATTGAAAGCCCGTTTAGTTGCTAAAGGCTATACTCAAATATACAGTATTGATTATTAGGATACCTTTTCATCGGTAGCTAAGATAACTTCAATACGCCTTCTGATTTATCTTGCTATCACTCATCACTGGCCTCTACATCAACTAGATATTAAAAATGCTTTTCTCCATGGTGATCTTGAAGAAGAAGTGTATATGGAACAACCACCAGGGGGGAGACGAGATTAGTTTGTTGTCTGAAAAACTCTTTATATGAGCTTAAACAATCTCCACATGCTTGGTTTGATAGATTTAGTTCAATTGTGATGGAGTTTGGCCTTTCAAGATGTAATTCAAATCATTCTGTATTTTATCGACAGTATGATGGTAAGAAAATTATATTGGTTGTGTATATTGATGAATTTGTGATTTCAGGAGATGATCATGAGGGGATTAAGAAACTGAAAGATTTTCTACACCAAAAATTTCAAACTAAGGACATGGATAATTTGACGTATTTTCTTGGAATTGAAGTTGTCCGATCTAAACAAGATATATGTCTGTCACAACGGAAATATGTGTTTGACTTACTATCTGAAACTGGTTTAACCAAAGCAAAATCAATTGATTCACGTATGGATCCCAATGTTAAGCTCTTGCATAATGAAGGAGATGTCTTAGATGACCCAAAGAGGTACAGAACGTTAGTTGGTAAACTTAATTATCTTACAGAAATACGACCTAATATATCATTTGCAATTAGTGTAGTGAGTCAATTCATGAGCTCACCTCGCACAAGTCATTGGAATGCTATGATTCGTATTCTGCGTTACCTTAAAGGATCTTTAGGTCGAGGTATTTTGTACAAAGATCATGGTCGTGTGCATGTTATTGGATATACAGATATTGATTGGACTAGTTCACCATTAGATAGAAGATCAACCACAGGATATTGTGTCTTTATTGGTGGTAACCTTATCTCATGGAAAAGTAAGAAACAAACTGTAGTAATAAGATCAAGTGCAGAAGCCGAATATAGAGCAATGGCATTCACAATATGTGAAATACTCTGGTTTAAGCAGTTGTTAGAAGAACTCAGTTTTCCACAGTCACAACCAATGAAACTAATATGTGATAATCATGCCGCTCTGCACATAGCATCAAAACCAGCGTTTCATGAACAAACAAAACATTTTGAAATCGATTGTCACTTTATTCATGAAAATTTGTTGAATAAGGAGATTGATACAACCTATGTGAGATCAGAAGATCAACTTGCCGACTTATTTACTAAGTCTCTTCGAGGAGTTCAAGTGGATTATATCTATAACAATTTAAGAGCACATGATATATATTCTCAAGCTTGAGGGAGAGTGTTAGAATATTAAATATGTTAGTGTAATGGTATTTATGTATTTTCATGTTAACAATATATATAAAATACCGTGATAGGATTTACAATACCTTAACACATTTTCACCAAAATAACATAAACAAAAAATAAGATTTCATTGAGTTGCATAATGTTTTGATTTTTAACTTAAAGTACTTGTCCGAGGAGAATTTAACAAGCAACAGTGCAATTTGAGACAATATGATGCATTGCACACAGGGCAAAAGGCAAAGCCTAAAAACATCCCATCTAGTAATGATCTAGAAATTGACATCATCACCCTTTTATCTGCCCTCATTTCACCTAATTAGAAAACTTAAAAATGGGAAAGGGAGGGAGGGCCTGAGCACCACATACTTTTTATAATTAAGTTGTATTATATTCCCAAGTTAGATGGATTAGAAAGGTGAATGTAAGATGATCATGGAACCAAAACCTGCTTGACAACACTGGATCTCCGATCAGATAATTGTGTGCTTAGAGGGCCAATAAGCTGCTTCAAAAGTTCTTTAAAACAAGGGTAGACAGCAGCACCTGGTATTTAAAATGAAAAATAAAAAATAAGAAAATAAAAAGATGATGAAAACCTCATTGTCTTAATCCTTTAAAGAAGCAGCATTCACTGTAGTATGTCAGTTGACAAAGAAATGCAGCCTTTACTAGGGCAATAAGATAGGTAGACAAAGAAGATCTTCCATTGAGTGTATGACACATAAGAGAATGATTCGATAGCTGGTTCCTTTTCTTATATGCCACATGCTCAACAGTGGGTCTTAAAAATAGGTAGAACAAGATCTACCCACCTTTTACTCTTACTAGACTAGCAACTTTTGAGCATGTGAACCACCATACAAGGTTCATGCACCAATTAAATATCACTCAGCTATGTACTTAAGAGGAATTTGAACATAGAACCTCATGAATTTTTTTCATAAGTGTTCAGGCCTTCACCACCAGAACAATTGTTTGAAGACCATTTCGATAATCACGTTACCATCTAGGAAACCAACAATGAAACCCATGTAGAACAAAATTATGACTCCAACAGGCCTAGGGATTTTACGCTGTGTCTCCTATTAAAATGTTTGTCCAGAAAACTAGAATTATCTACAACACTTGTATAAGTAGAATAGAGATTGTCAAGATCATATAAGTAACAGCTTCAATCTATTTTGAAAATTTGCTCCAAATAAAACAACAATAAGAAAATGAAACATAAATGAACCGGCTAGACAAACATATCTTTTCTTTTCTTTGTTCCTTTTTTTTCCCCCTTTCCATTAAGTAATTAAATATGGATTGATTATGTAATTTAAATAATAGCTGGATGATTACAGTCAGGTTTTACAGCAATTCATGACACAAACTGACCCATTTGCTCCTCTATGATGACAGTAAGCATTACTTTGTGGCCAGAACAAGTGGAGTAGTACTAGTAGCACAGAAAAAGATGAAGTCAACAGACAAGGTAATTTTTTATGGCATCCTTTTAAGTTTCAAGTCTCCACAGCGTGTGGATGGTGTCTAACCTCCTAAAACTAGGGCTTCCACCCTCAGCATGGAAGCAATGCGCAGGGACCAGTCTTTTTCTGGTACAAGGGTTGAAGCAATCTTATCAAATTCCCTGGTGAGCTCCTTTTCAGAATACACTTTTAGTGGTCCTACAGGTTGCTCCGCGATATCATTTTCAGCTGCATATAACAAGATTAGCATGTGAGTACTCAGTGACCAATATATGGTAAAATCATTCAGATGACAGCAACAAGAAGTAGAGGGAACAAATAAATTAGTACCTATATTCTAGTTATTTAGTTTTCCCCAATGTACAGGAAGAGAAACACAAAATTAGATAATTGGACAAAAGTATGGTGAGCACAACTAATAAAGATGATGAAGGAACAAGAAGGAAACATCAAATCCTTCATGGCAAATGTCTTTCTTGGAGTGTTAGCTTACTGCAGTGCAGGAAAGAGATTGGGGGGGAGGAGAACTTTCTAGCTTCAGGATACTTATAGTCCAACAGATCCAAGAAACTGATCTGAACAATGCTTGAAAGTGATTCAACATAACAGGTTCACTCTTGCTTTTTTATTGTTATATCTTAGACATACCTGGCTTTGAAATAGCAGAAATTTAGAAAGCTTTCGTATCTTTATGAAGCTACAGTAGTATAGAACATGAGCCATACACTTTATAAAAGAAAAGACATTGTGTAAGACTTGTTATATGACCACACACTACAACAAATGAAATGACAACGCATAATCACTCCTTGTACTTTAAATTCACAGGTACTAACCTCCAAAAAGAGACGCATCTCTATTGACACTCTTTGTCTTTGGACTACCTTTTTTGGGGCTGAAGCTCTTAGGCTTCATATTAACAGAAGAAAAATTGGTGAGTCCATCTGATGAACCTTTTGGCTGAATCCTCTCTAGCCGTGCATTGATGTCTTTAACCTTCATTATGCCATCCATCAAGGGACAAAAAAAACTTTTGGAATCTACATCACACTCAAAAAGCATACAGATAAAGAAGTGCAAGTGAAAGTTTAACAGCTGTTTTCTTGCACATTTTCTCACCATAGACATGGGGAGATGATGGCGATGAAGTTCATCACGAAATTGAGCCCCACCCTGGGCATACATTTCCTGAAACATAGACAAAGGAAAGAAATTATGATCACTTCATATCAGACATCAGGTTCTTCAGAATTTTAAGAACTTGAAAATGAAAAGTTCAAGATCAACAGAAATTTAGGAAATGAAAAGGTACAGTTTGCATAATTACAGATATCTGTTTGTGGTCTCATATCTTCTTGAAAGGGCAAGCATGTTCACTGGCCTTATCTTTTCAATTTTCCTTTCCTCCAATTTGGTTTTCAGTAATATCCTTTTGGAAATATTTAGTTCATCTTTCTAGAATACTTAGTTTCCAAGACCTTCATTCTTCTCACATCAACTTTTATGGAAGTAGTCACAAATGTTATATAATAAATATAACGATCTATACCATATCTAAAAGTTTAAACTTTTAAATCAAATGATTGTGGCTTTAGTAAAAATCAAAATCTTGACCCACAGATGAGAGAGAGTGTTATGTAATATAAATAATAGTCTACACTATATCTACAAGCTTAAGTTTTTAGATCAAATAATTGTAACACTAACCTTAACAACAATTAAGCTCCAAATTTCAATAAAATAAAGAGTTCAAAGTAAGACCGTTCCATAGATATAACATCATGCTCCAAAATGGGCTATCAATGGGTAATTAGGAGTGATTTTGTTTATGCAACTGACCTCGATGCATGACATAGCTGCCTCTTTAACGCTTTGATTCACATCTTTCAACATTTGCAGGATCTAAAAATGAAAAGGAAAAAATTTCTTTTTTAGGTATAGTGACCAAAAGGAACAGAAATGAATCATTTCCATCTGTACAAGTTAATACAGGAGGAAGAATAGCTCGCTGGAGAGGTAACTCTGTAGAAGCAAAAAGACCAATCGCAGAAGTCACAGTCCGAGAAAATTCCTCCCGAACCCTCCAGTTTTTGTGCATCCAGGCATAAGACCCTGCCCTTTCCACGATAATGGTTGGAGAAGAAACCTACAGCAAACAATATGTTACCCCAAGGACACCTCATGCAAGTCATGCTGAAATAAGCGGCACTATATAAAATGACAAACCAAAAAACAATGTAATGACATAATTATCAAGTAAAATAAATTTAGAACATAAATCTCAGTATACAGTGAAATAAACAGTTATGTACTTCTCGTAGATACATATGTCTCATTTATGCAAGCATGCTTCAAGTTTAAGCATACATACAATGCATCATGTAACGACTGGAACTCCTCACATGCTTGACCTTGGAGTTCCTTGGAACTCCATACAGTTATACTAAAAATCGTCTCAATGATTAAAATTCCTCCGTACTCTATCGAGGGACCAATCATCAGATTAAGAAACAAAATCAAAAAGAGAAGCCCGTGTCAAAAGAAGCTGTTGTTAATTAGTAGTTTAAGCAATGAATGAAAGTATATACATTTCCAATGACACTACAGTAGGATAACTTTCTTCTATGAATAACTATGTTTTCATAAATTTATAGTTTTACAATTCATACGTCAACTAATTATTCTGTCGCATAATGGCTTTAACCCTCCTGGTATACATATAATTTTATGATCTCTGAAAGTTATATCATTTTCACCTTTCCTTCTTGAATAGCCCGCCTCCATGTTGGACAAGTTACTTTACTTCAGCATAACGTCTACATTGGTATATTAAATTAAATAAATATTTTTTATTAATACCGATAGGATTAGGATTAAGGAAAAAAAAATAATAACTTTTTTCATAAAAAATCACACAAATCCCACTTAATAAAAAATAATATAGACAAGTTTTATCTGCCTCTCGGAAAAACGAGGTTATAAATGGCTGAAGAGACGAGATTAGTATAAATGCGCTAAACTTATCTTTTGAAGAAACGAGGCAGAATCAATCCCATATTTTTTAGATGGAATTGATTTTGCAATACTAAACTTGAGTTCAATTTACTTAAGGCTTAGATTATTCTCATCCTAGAAGTATTTTTGTAAATATTTTTTTAAAATATCAATATTAAATTCCTTTGCCCCATAGGATTGTGCACCCGCTATGCAGATACTTAAAAACATGATTCTACGGCTCAAAAGCATAGAATTTCCGTATGGCTATACAATCCGTGCACATTAACATCTTATTGGAAACATTATGCTCTTATTTTCTCAGCCATTCATCTACTCCAAGTTTCTAGAAATATTATTTCTATCTTAATTCTTGAGGAACTGACATTGAAAAGGGGAAAAAAATGATAAAAATAAGGTTAAAATCCCTTCAAAGTAGAAAAACACACTGTCGTACAAAAGTCTACGACAAAAGAGGGAAAGAAGCAGTAATATGCTATGCTGGTGCTACAGATACAACTGTTTCCCTTACACGGAGGTACAGTAACGAGCATTTCGTTTTTTGTTTTGTACGAAACGGAGTTGTGGGATGTAGCTTTTTAAGATACCAACAAATCTAATATAGATGTAGATGTCATTGAATGCCCAAACACTTTATATTATTATTTATTTATTTATTGATTTTTTTATTAATATTTGAATGGGATTATTCTTGTTATGGAATTTATATTTCATTGCATCAATATAAAATAGTATTATTTTCAACACCAATGATTCTTTTATTACACCAGATCGCCTTGCACGCAAGTCATCAAAATTGCCTAGAATAGCCTTTAATCATCAAAAAATAATGGATACCTAGAATGTAACATAGATAAAATTCAACAAATATAACAATCTATCCCACCAAGCCCTAGGATTAAGGAAAAAAACTTTAAAAAAATTCAAAAAATTTACATAAATCCCGCTAAATAAAAAATAATAACAGAAATAAGCAACTTGGACTCATCTATTGAATAGACAAAGTTGTAAGTAACATATCTCGTATCTTCAAGAAACGAGATAAGTGTAAATACATTAAACTCATCTTTTGAAGTGACAAGAATATAATCAATTTCGTCTTTTAAAGAGTTGAGGTTGACTAAACTTGTTTCTTAAATAGATGAGTCGAGTTCAACTTGTTTAAAACTAAAATTATTTTCATTCCAGTGACATTTTTATAAAATTTTAAAAAAATATCAATATTAATTTCCTTTTCCCCCAAGCTCTAAGTTCAATTCTTTTTTATAAATTTTACTGTACTAATTAATTAAATATTTGTAAAATTATTATTTTATTAAATTAATTATTATGCACTAAAAGGAGTTATAAAGGTTGTTATCTTGAATTTTTTTTTAGATACCTTAAATGAAAAGAGAAGATGTCGTGTTGTGTGCGTAAATAGTAAATACTAACAAAATTTTAATATATACAGTGTGTTTAAAAAATTGTGTGGTGATTATTTTAAAAAGCGTAGATATCATGATTGATACCGAAACTCTAACTATTTTTTGCAATAAATTATTTAACTTTTTTTCTAAAAATTATTTAAAATTTAAAAATATCAATTCAATATATAAATTTTGTCTATTTTTATAATTAACTATCTTAAATTCATATATTTTTATAATTAATCACCTAAATTGAGTTTTAAAAAATAGAAAAAATTTGTAAGAATAAATTGGTATATTCAAACTTTAAAATAATGGATCGAAATTTGGATACACAATATAAGTTTTATCCATTTAAAAATTATTTATTTTACTATTATGTTATTAAAATTTTACCAATACATATAAATTAACATATTTACACATGTTGGATGTGACATCAATAAAACATTTCTCATGTAATCCAATTCAAATTTAGTAATAGATTTTTATAATTCATATAAGGTACAACCACAATTAGAAAAAAATTCAGCACCATTTCGTACTAACGTATCATACTAGTAGTTCACGTAATATTAATTTAAAACATATTTCCATATTAATCCAACAAAATATACTAGTAGCATTCCATTACCTTACATGCAAATTCACTGTGTTTGGCAACCTTTTAAAAAAATTGTAAAAATTAAAAAAAGGAAAAAATTAAAAGAAAACAAATTTCTTTTCTTTATTTAGATATGTAAAGTAAAAAATGAAAAAAAAAAAAAAAGAGAAAGACAAGAGTAGAAATGCTTCTTTTAATAAATAAATAAATAAAAGGAAAGAAGAGAACTAAAATAATAAATGTGCCAAATTAGCCTTCATCTTAATATTCTTATTTCCCACCATAGGCTATTTTTGTAGTTCCATTTTTTTCCCATCCTTTTCCATACTTTCTCTCCAATTTTGATGGAAAAAGAATGGAGCCTTGAGTGGAAAACATTTCACCCACTTTCACTCATTTCATCCATTTTTTCACTCTCTCTTGAAACAGCTAAACAACATTTTTTCTATTCATTTTCATAGCTTTCGGACTTCCACCATCCAAACAGAGTGTGAGTGTAAATTTTATTTATTTTGATTTCATCCCTCCTATTCTATTCATTCAATTTCCGGCGTATGATAGACCTTAACATTCAACAATATGAGTAACATGCAATTACCGCCTCTCCGGCCATAACTGGCTCGAGTTAATTTTGGAAACAGTTTCGTTAATCGGAAAGATGATAGTTCGGACGAACTGATCGACTAAAATTCAGAGACTGATATCATTTGACATCAAACAATTAGGTAATAGATTAAAGATAGGGCACAAAACCTGCATGAGAGTCAAAAGGAGCGATCGAGAAGCGTCCCTAACTGGCTGTTTTCCATCACCGAGCCGCTCCACGGCGACTGGAACGATCGCATTGAAATGAAACTTGGAGTGATCGCCGGAGAGAACCACAGCTGAAGCGAGAGACTGGAGGGAGAGTTGACAAACCTTGAAGTTGGAGTCTTTGGAAAGATCCAAGCAGCAGTCGACGAGAGACGTCGTTTCGGGGGAGGAGAGAGGTTTGGCGGAAGATTCTAGAAGGTGGTGGAGTCGTTCCATCGCTGCCATTCGTTGCTTCACGTCTTTTCCACGCGCTAGCTCGATAGCCTGCTCCATTAGAGGAGGCGGGCGTTGGAGCGTGGTGGGGGAGAGACAGAGAGAGTGAGTGAGGGAGTTAGCAGAGTAGAGTAGAATGGAGTGAGAAATGCAATCTTTTTTCTTTTTTTTTCCCCCGCATTTTTTTTATTCGGGCGATTAAAGTTTTACTTTATTAATTTTTGGCGTAGCCACTACAACAATTTTTTTTTTTCCTTTCTTTATTCTTTCCCCCGACCCCACAAAGGCAGTTTAGTGAGTTTACCGGTCTTTTTAATGGTAGTGGGTGGGGACATGGGACATGGGACATGGGACTGGGACATGGATGCTGCAAGTGCAAATTTAAAATTGTAAATTGCATGGATCTTTATAAATACTTTAGAATTATTATGGAGTCAGCAATGTTTTTTTTAAGTCAGTATTGATACCTTATGAAAAGCTGAGCTGAAAAATAAGATGCTGAGTTCAGCAAATTTTATTTGATTTTACAAAATATATATTAAAATTTTTATTTGGGTTAGACTCATAAGTGAGAGATAGGATCAACTTGTCTGGTTTAGTAATTGAGATAGTAGCTTATGGAGATTTAGCTTGGTAGACTCAAAACAGGAATTATTGGATCTATTTGTTGTATCTAATCTTTCTCAAGCAGGCTCATGCACATAAGACATGACTATTGATAACCCGGAGAGCTCATTCAGGATAACCATAAGCTAAGCTTGTTATATCTTATCCATCAATCATAAAGGTGATATGATGGTTATCATTTATGTCAAGTGCCTATAAATATTCTATCCCTTCTTCTCATTTCAAGACTTTTAGAGAGCGAAGATGAACAAGACTCAATAGAGGAGTCTTCATCCAAAAAGGTTGAGTAAGGCAACTCAAATGTGTGACTATTCTAATTACTCAAGAATTGTAAGGTAGATGCGTAAAGTTTACTCAGTTGTGCATTCAAAACACTGAAAGTGTCCACTCTTCAGCAATACTCTAAATGTAAAGACCCGACCTACTAATCCTATGATTAAGTAAGTCAAGTCCCCAACCACATATAATATTTTCATATCATATGTAAGGTTGTCCTAAATCTAATAATTTATGTGAATTGTTTGTTTAAAACCACTACAACTTGATTCAAGACTTTTTACAAAAAGATTACCCACCTGAGTAATCTATTCATATAGAACATTTAAGGAAATAATTTACAACTTGGTGTTAAGCCCATGACACAACAAAACTTACATAAATTTTTAAAAAGTAGGAAAATTAGACTTTAAGTCTTTATATACAAACAAGGTTTAACTAACAAGCCTCTATTCAGAATACAAAATACATATTTAAACCAAACAACTTGTTCAAAAACTTTCTCGTCAATAAATTTTTCCCAATCCGACCTATAGCCCATATCATCATAACAGTCATCATCATTTGAAAAATAGCAACAGTAAGCCAAAGGCCTAGTACACAGCAACAACACCCAAAAGCGTAGTGACAATCATACCTAGACTAATGCAATGCAACACTAATGTTTCATTTATCTTTCTTTAGTATTCATTGATCAAATCATCATTGGAGTATCCAAACTCCGGGACAAGCCATGGGATTCTGGGGATCCTGAGTAACGCTCACGATGCTCAGGGGGTTGATATAGATAGCCCGAATACCTATATCTTCTAGATAATGTTACACTGAAAAGAATAATCTCATATAGGTTATATAGCCGTTACTCAACTTCACTTAACTCAATCCATAATATAAATTAATTCACATGCTTTCATAAACATTGAATTAAATTATATTACTTCTTTTCAAGAATAAGTAAATATTACTCAGTTACTACATTTCCTATCGATTATCTGCTGAGCCTAGTCATTGCATCATGACTATTGGCCTAAGCGGCTACACTAACATATCATTGCATCATGATAAGTTACCGCTTCTCGGACCGGATTCAACGGTGAAAACACAAGCAATTCAAGCAATACTTAAGTCATTTAAAACTTATATCAAATTTAAGTATGCCTATCTTAACAAGCACACAAGCAAGTTACTGTGTACCTGTATTAACTCGAGAATCAATGGGAATAACCGAAAGGGGATCAATTACTGTAAAAAGAAGTAATTACAAACTCACACTTAGTTCAAGTATATATATTCATCAAATCTCAAGTATAATCATCCAAAAAAATTCAAATAAATCATTACAACATCATCACATAGCATTTAGATATCATATATTATCATACAATACTCAACAAATACTTAAATGATCATTTATCAAGCTTGGGAGAACTTAAACAATCAACAATAAGTTTTAAACTTTGTTTGGAAAGTGCATCAGTTGAAAAGAAATAAAATTTAAGCATTGTTACTTTTAAAATTTGTGAAAACTTAAAACATGAAAGTTTTAAATTTTTTTTAAGCTTTCCAACGCAACTTGAATCACCTCAAACGGAGGTCAGATGAAAAAGTTATGGTTAAATTACAAACAAGCTGCGAAATAGGGGAAGGCTGCACGACCAAGTGCATGGCCGTGCTTGAGGCCGTGCTAGGCATGAAAAAGTGACCCGAGACGAAATTTTAAGGATTTTAAGGCCTGCACGGGCAAGTGCACGCCCGTGCATCAGGTTGTGCACACTGGAACGATAAAATGACGAAATCCTTTGTTCTTTAAATGCATTTTACACTTCTCAAAGTTCTTTAAACTCATTCCAAAGTTTCCCAAAACTTGTTATATGATCAATATAACATTCAAACAACATAAACTTCAACTTTAAACATCAAACACTCCACTATCCACATCATTCACTAATCATACTTCAAACCCCAAATCCACAACACTCATCATCTAGTCATTCTACCACATGTGTTTCCAACACTTCTAAACTCATAACTACACATATACTGATTTCACTATCCCCATAACACTTCTCATACAACAATCACAATATAAGAATCATCAAACACAAATCTAAGTTAACCCTACCATCAAGAACTTCACACATGCATAAATTCAAAACAAGAAATACTTACCTAGTGAGCTTTAGATATTGGTTTAATGATTCTTGAGCAAGTTTTTGGGGTAGAAATGGTGACAAATGAAGTGCTTCACTATATACTACCATGAGAGAGCTTTTGGGAGGAATAAGAGAGTGTTTTGAGCTTTGAAAGAGGGTTTCTTTTTTTTCTGGAAATTTTTGGCCGAAAATTGCATTATTTGGGGTTGATAATATCCCTTGCTTTGACTTTTGAGGCATGTAAGATTAAGGAGTTAATAACTTAACTTTTGGCTAATTAATGAAGTTGTCTTAAGGCATTAATGGTAGTTTAAAAGCTTGAATCATATGCATGCATTTATCTACTTATTTTAATACATTTCAAACATAATTCATACATGTTAATGCAATTTAAATTTTATGAACTAAATATTTAATAAATTCTAGAGTATTTCAATATTTTAACACAACAATAAACACATAATTCATCATAAAAATAAATCATATTCAACATATATCAAAAACATGTATAAATTTAATAACATACATATAAAATATAAACTGAGAATTTCATGATTATTTCTCTAAAGTCACACGCAAAGTACGAGATTCATGAGACACTCATGTCACTACCTCAAAAGTTCCCTACAATCATAATGTGTTATTAAATATAATACATTTAATTAGAAAATATTGAAAAATATATAAAAATAAAGAGAAAAAGAAATAAGATGACAAATAAAAATAAAAGCAATCATACTTTCACTTTTTCATTTTTGATACAATTTTTCTTTTTTCAATTTCAAAATTTTTTAATTTTTTTCTAAACAATTTTTAATTAAATATATTATAGTTAATGACAAACCAATGTAAAATAAGCTAAATTAACAAGCGACAACCACATTAGCTTTTCAAAAAATAGGGTTTGTTTGGATGGTCTATTTTTCATTTGTATTTGGATCTTTTTCAAAATGATATGTATGAATACGTCTTATTTACATTTATATTTTTATCTATATTTTATCTATTTCATCTTTTAATGAAAACTATTAATTTTTTTTATCTGTATCTAATTCTTTATAAATAATTTGTTATAATAAAGTTTGAAAAAAGTGTCTATATCTGTAATCTGCCAATAAACAAACAAACCCATAAATGCGACCTCTAAAGAAAATAAGGTCCACATAATTATAAAAAAAAAATTATTCATACAATTTACTAAATTTAAAATTGTTTTATGCGTAAATTAATATTTTAACTTTGAACGTTATTATTTTTTTTAGGCCAAATAACTTTCATGAGTAATGGAGTATGCAAAACGTTTGTGGGCCACCTCATTGTAGCAATGTGAGTGTAAATATAAATTATTAAATGCCTAAATAAATATTTAATATTGATCTTCTCTATTAAGGGAGTAGAGAGACCATTTAAGTTATTTTAGGAATTTTTTTATGAAATCTAATTATTTAATGTTACTTTTCCATTTATTAAACTAGGGTTTTGGTTGAGTTATAAACATTATACATTGTAAAAGTATTAAAAATAATAAAATTGCTACACATTGTAAAATATATGTCAATATATATAAAAAAATTGATTTTAACAAATATAATAAATTAACAAGATCAATATAATGGTAATATATATTTATAAGTTGTTATTGATTTAATTGAATTTTCTATTATTTAATTATATAAATATATTGAGCTTAAAAGGTGTGACTTGGCTCTTGATGACACAAATTATTTACAGTCATTATAGCTATTCATTTCCTCATGGTTCTAGGTAAAACTGCTATTACAGTGTTTAGTTAAAATGAATAATAATTTGGAAAATTATATGGTCTCGTTATTAATTTTGATAGGAACGGTTTCGTCACCATCACATTATACTCAACCATGATCAAATTACTAAAATAGTTGATATTCCATTTACTATATTTATTTTAGCGGTTATATTAATAGAGGAACAGTCCGTTCCACAAGAGCTTAGAAGGTCCTTAACAATTCATAATGAATTACTATTGGGTGAAATAATAAATAACAATCTATGACCCCCACACATGACATTGATAGATTTAATTTAATTTTTGTTATAAATACCCTTTTTTAGAAAAATATCACTTATATAATTATCATTTATCTACAATAAAGACAATGAGTATTAGTGATAACTTACTTCTACTCTAATAATTATTTATTTTATTTTTTTTATACGTGAATAATGTAATATATACTACAATTCTATTACATTTCTATGATATTAAAATTCAATTCCCACTCACTTGATAAGGTAAAGTCAACGAGCCATTAATATTTGTAATTTTAAGCTAATGTAATGCTAATAAACTAAGTTCTTACAAAACTAAGTCGAAACATGTTTTAGTATTACTTTAAAAAAAAATTATCGAATCTTACAATACTCTTTCTTAGACGGAAGCAAAATCATACGATTAAGAGAGTTGATCCTTTTTTTTTTTAAGATTATATTTAAGTTTGTTGGTTACTGGTTAAAAAAAAAAGAGAAAAGAGCCACTTAAATAGTATATAATGATAAGACTAGTGTTGTCCTTTTTTTTCTTAATATTTTGATAATTAATTTTTTTCAAACCTGGCCCCCCTTTCAACGGGGATCGTCCATGACTCTTTCGTGCTTATTCGTGAAGTGATCAACCCAGCAGTGTTTTTCTAAGGTTTTCATATGGGACAGAACTTTATACTCGGGTGTTTAAGGAGTGATTCAAGCAAGCATATGGCTTCTCAGAGATCCAAGTTTGCAAGTATATATGAACGGGGGCCACAAACTCATTGGCAGTATGGTTAAACTATTATTGTAATCTAGCAGCTTTATATTACATTCATTAGTTCTCCTATCTCTTTGTTCATAATTTATATATTTATTGACTAAGGTTAAATATAATGCATTTGAGAGCTTCTATTTGTAAAGTTTTTAAGCACTGCCCTTTGTGTGTTACGAGTGGTTGTCTCTTATGTGTTTGGCGTTAGAGAGCTACAAATTTAGTGATTAATAAAATGGCGTAAAGTCTAAAAGTATTGTTTGATTGTAAAATGCAAAGTACAATTTGAAATCTATGTTAAATTAGAGCTTAAATCTTTTATTGTATAGCAATTTTAATTTGATTCCTTGTATCATTATCCATTTGTTCCTTAGTTGCTAAATTTAATTATAACTTGTAAACTTTAGTAATTTACAATAAAGACTCATTTACCTCCTCTTAGTTCTTGGTTTAGAACTTGAGGTATATGTATCATATATTGTGTTTTATATGATGGATAAATTACACTAGAAGGTCACAATGTTTAGGAGTAAATTCATTTGAGGTCACAACACTTCAAGTGATTCATTTGATATCACAATATTTAGAGAAGTAAGCAATTAAAGTCACCATTGACATGTGTTAATAAGAGAAAAAATTATTAAAACTCATAAAATCCATTACATTGTAACATGTGTTAATAGTGATATCAATTAACCCACTTCCTTAAATATTGTGACATCAAATGAATCACTCAAAACGTTCCATCCTCAAATAAACTTAACCCCAAACGTTGTGACATTCTAGTATAATATACCATTTATATGACAAATAGTATGATATTTGTCAATTAGAGCATGAATAGAAATCAGTATATTAAGGTCTCTTTTGATGCAATAGTTTTAAACTCATTTAAACTCTAAGGTTAATCATGTTCAATAGGAAGCACTAATAAGATGTGTGAGTTTGAGGAAAGCAACTAGCACTATGACTAAAACCATAAGGTATAATACACTAAAGCAAATAATATTTTGATGTCTAAAGTTTTCGTTGTTATAAGGTGGTAAGCAATTCATTAGCCACATGGCGAGAGGCAGGAGCTAAGTGTGCACAAGGTAGAGTACAATAGTATGGGATACCTCTTGAATCTATAAAGGAGTACCTCTAGAGTCCTCCTTATTTAATGTAGTACAACGAAAACTAATAAGAATGTCAATTATGTAAGTGGGAGGAATTTTGATATCTCTCAAATCGAGGGTAAGTTTTATTTACGGTACCTAAACTTTTTTGTTTGTACCAGAATAATACTTAAAAAAATTTACCATGATGATACCCGAACTTTTTACAAGTTTCACTCACAATATATTTCACTGGATTTCGTCCGCTTTTCAATTGAGTTGCCGACATGTAACCAAAGCTCAATTAAAAAAATAATTTCTCTCTCGTAGTCAATACACTTTTCAATTTTTTCTTTTTTCTTTTTTACTTTCCTCTCTCTCTCTCTCTCTCTCTCTCTCTCTATACAACCAACACAAACCAAACTCAATCCACCATCACAAAAACACTACTACGAACCCCACAATGCCACCTTCAATCAATAACACTCTACACTACCGCTTCACAGCCATTTAACTACTAACCAAATTGCTCACAACATACCACAAACACTCCCTAACTATGTGCAAACCACGCCAACACAACCCTTACAGATCATTGCCACTCCAACGCCTACATCAAAACATACCAAATTCAATCCACCACCACAAAAACACTACCACGAACCCCACAATGCCACCTTTAACCAATAACACTCTACACTACCGCTTCACAGCCATTTAACTACTAACCAAATTTCTCACAACACACCACATACACTCCCTAACTATGTGCAAACCACGCCAACACAAACCTTACAAATCATCGCCACTCCAACGCCTACATCAAAGAACATATCAAAACCCCTCATCTACTACTTCACATCCACCACTGCTCGATCCCCTTGTTGTACCACCAACACAACTGCCGAAATCACTATCCATTACGAAATGAACCACCACTCAACCGCCCTCATCTCTACCATCACTCCATGACCAACACACCTCCGATGAACGCCTTACCCATGCACCCATAAACGCCCGTCCATTGGTGATGGGTTGAGTCTCAATGGTAGGCTATTGTAGTTTAAGTTTATGGTAGCCACATCCATATTCAGTGATGGAGATCGGTTCGACTGTGGGTTCAGTGCTATCAATCTAGTCAAAGCTCCATTCATTCGGTGTCTCAACATGGCATCTACTGTTTTGGTTTGTTATAGGTAGGTATGATGACAATGGATTTAATGGTTTGGGGGTTATGAGAGATGTGTTGAGTCGACTCAATGAATTGGATAGAGAGAGTGAGCTTGAGGATAGAAGAAGATTGGGTCTTTGGTAAGAGTTGGTGTAAGTCACCAAAAGTTGTGAACTTGTGATTAATTGGGATGGTATGTGGTGAATGTCAGCTCATGATGTGGGTTCATTGTTAAGTGGTCATGAACTGCGTTGGTGTTGGAGGTGGTTTGACTCTTCCAATGGCTTGCCTATGCTTGTTAGGCTAGAGAGAAAGTGAAATTATATAGAGAGAGGTTCTTCGAGGAAGAAGATGAAGTTCTGTCCTTTATTATTACATTTGTCTTTCTCATAAAAAATTATTTTGAAAAATCATTACGGATTAAGATTCTTCATTATAGATAAGGCCAAATACCTTGTAATCCATATAAACAATTACTAATTTTTTTAAACAGATTAGTTTTATGAAATTAATGGAAGAGCAGAAATAGAGGAAAATGAAAAAAAAAAAACATCAAATCCTTGCTTTCTCTCTCTAGATGTCTTGTTCTTCTAAGGTTTCCATGAAGTCTGTAAGGACATAAGCATCAAAGCTTATAGCTAACTATTAATTTTCATGAAGATTTGATGGTTCAATTTTAAGATCTTGTCATGAGTTGTGTTCTTCTTGTGTGTTGGTTCAAATTTCCATATATGATTTATATAAGATTATAAAGTTAATGGATTTTTGGGAATTAAGAAAGAAAAATTAATGGGTTCCTTTTTCCTTTTTTTTTTTCCTTTTATTTGGAGTTAGGAAGAAGAAGAGATAGAGGGAGGGGGAATTGAAAATAAATAAATAAATAAGCATGTTGACTAAGGGAGAGAGATCATTTTTTCTAATTGCGCTCTTATTACAAATTTGCCTAAAAAATGGATGAAATCTAGCAAAATGTATTGTGTGTGGAACTTTAAAAGTTTATGGTACAAAATTTTTTTAGGTATTATTCCATTATAAACTAAAAAGTTTTGGAACCGTGAATGAAACTTACCCCTTAAGTGGAGAATGTACATTACTCTAATCATTGATGCATCTTTTCATGTAATACTTTATGTTCATTCAAATTTCACGGTTAAATCTACTCGATAGGAAGTACTATTATGATGAGTAATCTCTTAAAAAACAATTGACAACAATAACAAAACCATAAGGCATAATACTTCAAAGTAGATAACATTTTAGTATGCAGAGTTTTAGTAGTTACAATTGGATAAGGTAGATTATATATATATATATATATATATATTAGGTTATAAAGGATAAAAATTAAAATATTAAAAAAATTTACATTCAATAAAATAGTCTATAGCTATTCTGGAGGTTATAAAGGAAATCAAAACACTAAGACAATATAAGCTTTTCCTTAGCAAACTAAGAGTATTAAATGAAGGAATACAATAACATGTGCATTGCATCATGAAGAACTTGTGTTGTTTGTTATGGAATTGCCTTTACCTTGGCAAAATAAAAGATAGATAATTCTTCAAGTTGTTAAGCCTTTTTCCTATATTAGTAGACAAATGGAACTCATTCTAGTTTAAGGATTTCAAATGAATTGGGACTTATTTTTTTAAGCAAAATATATTATTAGACAAATCTATCATTATTCCAATATAAATATGATGATCAATGATCCATAGTTGATAACACTCCTAAGAGTCCTTATATAGCATTTCAAATGGATCTATATTAGATTGTAAGCTTGCTTAAAAGAGCAATGGTTCTCTCTATCATACATTCTCGCTCAACTTGGTCATTTCCATAAATGAGAAGAGTTACCCTCCAAAAACTAGAACATGTTATTCTATATTTAGCTTTTTGAAATCTTTGTATTATTTCGGTCCTAATGGTGTTATCGGAATATTTTTACTATTATAAGCCCCGGGACATGCTTTTTGAGAGCTGATCTCATTTGGGTCCAAAGGACACTCAAAATTCGCGAAATGTGATAGTTTTACATTTCTTTATATTATTACAAACTATTATCACTAATTATTTCCACTTCGTTTTCTGGGGCTAAAGAATACGGGAATGCTGGTCGAAATTCTAGGGCTTGTACTAGTCTTTGTTGACCTTTAAGGTTTCCGATTGACTTTTAATTCTAAGATCAAGCTTAAAATGAATCGAAATTTCAAGGATTTACACTCCTATTCAATAAAAAGTTTCAAAAAGTACAATAAATCTTGAATCTCAACAGGTACCTTTTTGACACTTTTATATGCTTTTCTTTGTATCACTTTTTTTTTTTTAAATTCTCTTTGTGGAATGAACAATGGAAACAAAATGTACTTGTATTTATTGATTGTAGAAGATCATTTCAGTAATTAGGCTTTTGGCTTAATTTAATGTTACAGGCTAGTCTTCTAGGCTAGTGACAGAGCTTAAGAGATTGAGTCCAATAAGGAATGTCGTAGGGAGATTTAGTTTGGTAGGCTTAGAACAGGGATCATCGAATCGGCTCATTCCGTTCTCGGTCTAATTTAATTTTTTCGTGCATGAAAAGTAGACTCCAAAAACATCTACCCAGGCTAATTTGGGCTTTATTTAACTAAAATAAGGCTTGTGTGTATTAAAATAAGCCTTAAACCCTTCTATATTAAAAATAGGTTATTTTAAAGGATTAATTGGCTTCTTTTATATTATAAAAGTTGTTAAGCTCTCTGCAAGCCCAATCTATTACTAAAAAAATGAAGGTTTCAATCCCAACCGTCAGATCCTTAAGAATGATCTAAAGGCTGGTATCAACCTCTAACATCTATATATAAGAGGCCTTTATTCTCATTTGGAGGTAATTCTGTATATTACTAAAATTGAGAACAATGTGGAAACTCTACCAAAATAACTCAAAAAAAAAAAAAAGATCAAAGCAATTACTTCGTAAAGAACAAGTCAAGAACGATTGAATATATCTAAATTGATCTTATGCTATACTTACATACTCGAGAAACCGGGTTTGCCTATTCTTCCTCTCACGTTTTTCTTTGCAACATCTTACACATGTTATTAGTTCAGGATTTCTCTCAGGTCAACCGCCATGTCTATCGTACATGATTAATCAGCTGTAATAATCCCACCATACATTGACAAGTACCTTATAGTATGCTTATCATTTTAAAATGAGTAAGTTTGAATGGTTGTATGATGCTATATATGATCTCAAGTTTTCTTCGTTTAGTGTAGAGCAAAATTGGCATATTAGAATATACATGTCTATATTTTTTGCCGCCCAAAAGATTAATTTGATATGTGATTACTAGTAGATTTACTTACTTCAAATGACACATTTAATTATGTAATACTATTTTAGAACAAGATTGCTAGTTGTTTCAATCTCATATATGTATATGTATTAAAGTAGCAATAAGATTATACGTCTTTTCTAATCAAATAAATGCTTATATATCTTACCTTCACATGTATTTTACTATACTTTTTTTCTTTTTTACAAGATAATTCTCATGATAAAGAAATTAATGAAAATGCATGGGGATGCAAAGATGTGTGACCGTTGATTCAAGATTACCTACATGTCCAATCTTTTCTTTTTTATATTTGAATTTCGATGATAACCTTTATAATTATTTTATTTTAGAGAAACATTTTTAGGAATGCAATTAATTTAAATTTCATAATTTTTAATGTAATTATTTTTAAACATATTTACATTCATAGTTGTAACTAATAGAATTATCTAATAAGTTTGTGATATGTGCATAAGTAATGTAGAAGCAATGTTGAAAATACAAAAAATTGCTTCCACTATTCAAAAGTGCATCAATGGGACAAAATAATGTTTAAATAGTATTAAAATTTAAATAGAATAGTTTATCTAGACTCCAAAAAAAATTAACCTTATTTCCAATAATGTTCTCCTTCTAATAGAAATCGATGGGGATCCTCATTGGATCAAATTTTTGTGATAAAGCTAAAAGGCTTTAATGTAGCTAAAGATTTAGAGGCAAATGGCAATGGAGTTTTTTCATTTGTTGATGAGGAGAAAATGGAGGACCAAGAATTCTCAGTGGCATCTTTTACACATACAAAGATCCCATCGTATCAGGATAGATTGCTTGGTTTTGATAAGAACTCTAATCACATGGATAAAAACATAGAAGAAGTAGACATAAAGGTTATTAATGATGGATTTTGGCCTATATTATCTCTCTCTCAGAAAATGCATAGGATTATTGAAAAATAATGGGAAAATGTGATTGTGGTGAAACTCACGAGCCGAAAAATAGGTTATAATATGCTTCGTAACCGTATAAAAGTTTTGTGGAACCATAGTGGAGAATATAAGGTCATTGATCTGGATAATGACTTTTTCTTAGTGCAATATTTATGCAATAAGGATGTGGATATGGCTCTCTTTAATGGTCTATGGATAATTCTTAGGCATGTTCTTTCTGTCCAAAAATGGAATCCTTCAATTAGGCTGCTTAAATTGCTACGATGTCCAAGGCTACTGTATGGGTGCATTTTCCTAAACTACCTATACAATATTATCATGATGCTATTCTTATGCATATTCGTAATATCGTGGGAAGAACTTACAAGGTAAACCATAATACTAGAACAGCTCAGAGAGGTCGTTTTGCAAGAGTTGCTACAACTAGACTTAGGAAAACCTCTTCTTCCTAAATTTCATATAGATAATATTTGGCAAACTATAGAGTATGAAGGGCTTCCCCATATTTGTTTTACATGTGGTAAGGCTAGTCATAATAATGAGACATGCCCAAGTAAGGGTACTTCGAATGTCAATTATCATAGTCCGATTGCCGTTAGTGTTAATGATGATCTGATGAACAATAAAGAGCAAACTGGTGATGGTAGCTATGGCCGTTGGATGAATGCTGAGTATAAATCACGAAGAAACAACAAAAAAGGCGATGTTGAATCTTTTCTCCATGTTTTCATGAATTTTAGACAAGTTTTGAGGGGATCTTATTTTAGAAACTTAATCAATGATGAAGTAAATATGGGTAAAGATAAACCTACTTAAATTAGAAAAGAGAATGATCCAACCATGATTTTTGCTAGTCAACGGGATTTCTTGCTATCCTAACAAGATGATTCTAGGAAGGACAATAAAGGAAAGTCTAAGAAAATGAATCAAGATATTCAATGACGGGGAAATAAGATTATAAGGGGACCATCTTACTAAGAGAAATCATTAATCGGCCCATGCCCAGTTCTTTTATAAAATTTTTTAAATGTATTGGCCCGGGAGGAGGAACTAGAGGTACCTAAACAACAATTCCCATTTTTTATGTTGACCCCCTTGATTTAAGTAAGAAGTGAAGCAAGACATCAGCATCAAATTGGGATATGGTATTTAATACTCCTCTAACTATCACCAATGGAGACCTGGGAGGGGAAGTGTAGAGAGATGTTCAACTAGCTGGAGTTGATGTTAGCAATACCTCTAAAATGGAGGTGGTGGAGCAGTAATCATGTCTTGGTTATCTTGGGTATACTATCCTTTACTCTTTTTTATCTTATGATTTTTCTTTCATGGAATTTTCAGGGGATAAGAGCCTTATTTTTCGATCTTTGCCAAGCATATTGTTCAAAATCACCACCTAGATGTGTTTATTATATTGAAGCCACGTGTTAACGAAGTCAAAGATGTCAACATTATTAAGCGACTAGGTTTTACTGATAGTTTTAGAGAAGATGCATTTGGCTTTTCAGGACGTATTTGGATTATGTAGACAAATATAGAGATTCGCATAAGAATTTTGCATTTTAGTAGACAATGTGTACATTTCGAATGGGAAAAACATAGTAAAAGAGGTCTTTGTTTTGCAATTTATGCTTCTCTTACTCCTAGTGTTCGTTATGTTTTATGGGAGGAACTTTTCTTATTTAGCTAGTCAACTACTATTCCTTAGAATTCAATTAGGGATTTCAACGTTTATCTCAATGCCCAATTAAATTAGTAACATGCAGGGAGTTCAATAAATTCATTAACACTTGTGGTTTACGTGATTTAAGTTTTTCAAGACCAAGGTTTACCTAGTATAGAGGAATGCTTCAAGAGAGGCTTGCTTGTGCTTTATGGAATGATGAATGGTGATTACTTTTCTAGAGAGTGGATTGTTTCATTTACTACGTACCAAGTCCGATCGTAGACTTATTTTGCTAAAGCTAAGTTGTAATTCTACTCCTCATCCATCAAATAGGCCTTTTCATTTTCAAGCTTGCTAGGTGACTCATGAGGGGTTTGAGGAGTTTATTCAATGAAGTTGGACAGTTGAAAGAGATTATATGGATTTAGCTACTACCTTTAAACTAAATCGCAAGAAGTGGAATAAATTTGTTTTTTGGCAATGTGTTTCATAAGAAAAATAAGTCATTACATAGAATACATGGGTTAGATAGGAGAATTAAGAGTAATCCCTTGCCAAATCTATGTAATCAGAGAAATTCTCTACAAAAATAGTTAGAAGAAGTCTCCCTAAATGATATGGTTTCAAAAATTTAGAACTCATTAGATGCAATTTGGTGACAAAAATACACGTTTCTTCCATTTAAGCACCTTGGCAAAAAGAAAATAGAACATAATAGAATGCTTAGAAGCAGATGATGGGAACTGGATTTCGAATCGATCTATCTTGAAATAGATGGCAGTAGACTTCTACAGTTTGCTCTATAGGGAAGATGGTGCATGTCTACAATCTCTATCTTGGCAACATCATTTCTCCCTATGTAGCCCTAATGGGCTTTCTTTTTTAGTTAAAGACATTGATCCATCAAAAGTGAGGAAGGTAGTGTTTGATTCGGGGCCTTATTAATCCCCCGATCCTGATGGTTGGAGCCCAATATTTTACCAAACCTAATGGGAGACAGTTAGCAATTTAGTTATTCAACGTGTTAAAGATTTTCTCAAAACTAGAATCTTGCCAGAAGGTATGAATGATACTCTTCTTGTTCTTATTCTTAAGGTTGCTAATCTTGAGTCCTTTGCTAATTTATGTCCGATAAGCTTATGCAATGTTATCTACAAAGTCATTACCACGCTTATTGTGAACCGAATAAAGCCTCTGATGAGAAGTTTGGTGAACAATGCTCAATCCAGCTTTATTCCAAGCCACAAACTTGCTGATAATACTATTATAGCACAAGAGGTTGTTCATTTGATGAAGAAGAAACAAGGTAGGAAGGGTTGGATGGCAATTAAAATAGACCTGGAAAAAGCTTACGATAGACTATAGTGGAATTTTATTATGACCATGCTCTTGTCTGCTAGCTTTCCTCTTTTATTGGTTGATAGGATTACGTATTGCATCAATACGACTAAGATGAAAGTTCTATGGAATGGTGGAATGTTTGAACCAACGAAAAGGATTCGTCAAGGAGATTCTCTCTCTCCCTACATTTTTGTTCTTTGCATGTAAATTTTAGCACATGGAATCCAAACCGCGGTTGACTCTGCTGAATGGAAATGTATTAAATTGGGGAGAAATGGACCTGTGCTTATACACCTTTTTTTTTTTGCGAATGATTTATTATTATTTACTGAGGCAAATTTGAAGCAGGTAGAAGTTATTAAGAAAGTATTAGACGAGTTTTGTATTACCTCTGGATAGAAAGTGAATCAAGGAAAGACTAAGATTTATTTTTCGAAGAATGTATCAGCCAACTTGAAGCCTAGTATTAGTGAGTCTTTTGGCTATGTAACTACCAACAACCTTGGGAAATATTTGGGATCACCCTTACTTCATGAGAGAATAAGTTAGCAAACTTATAAGGGGTTGATTGACAAGATAAGAGGATAGCTTTCTACTCGGAAAGCTCATAATTTATCTCTAGCAAGTTATGAGACACTGGTGAAGGCATGTATGCAGTCAATCCCATTATTCCAGATGCAAACTATAAAGCTCCCTCATCATATATGTGAGGAGATTGACAAATTGATTAGGAGTTTTATGTGGGGTAAAAGGAAACTTCATCTGATAAATTGGGACACTTTATGCTCTAACAAAGAGGGTGGAGCCAAGCATAGGTTTGAGAAAGAATCAATGTAATAATTTTGTCTTTCCTATGAAACTTTGCTAGGAATTTATTGCCTAGAATGATAAACCGTGGGTCAATGTTGTTAGGCAGAAATATTGCTCAAATGGTTCTACTAATCCTAGGGATTGGAAAAGTGGTCCGACTTCAATTATTTGGAGAGGAATGAATCACATTTGGCACCTGTTCTAGCAAGGAATTACTTAAACCTTGGAAATAGTCATAAGATACGCTTTTGGGATGATAGGTGGATTGAAGACACTGAAATGTTAGTTGAATTCTCTCTTCAACCCCTTTCAAAACTTAGAAGTAATACTACAATAAGCAAGTTTGTTACGACTTTTGGTTCTTAAGATTTTGCTACTTTGTCTCAAATTTTACCGGAATCTATCTGTGATTACATTAAAGCCATCCCTGCACCTGTCGAGCAAGGAAATGAAGATATTCCCTCTTGGATGTTCAGTCGAACTAGTTCCTTCTTGGCTAACGATGCATATAAATTGGCTTATGAGATTCCTTCTCTTCTCATGAGATTTGTTGGAAGAAATTATGGAAATGGAAGGGGCTAAAGCGAATAAAACCTTTTCTTTGGCTGGATCAACACAAATGGCTCCCTATTAATGTGTTATGCTTTTGAAGAAGTATTTCTCCTCATGACAGGTGTACTAGATGCATTTACGACAAAGAGAGTATTCTACATGTCTTGCGAGATTGTCCAATGGCAAGATGCATCTGGAATCAGCTGCTAGTTAAATCCTAGGTTAAGAATTTTTTGTAGAAAATGTTAATAGCTGGTTGGAACAAAATACTTCCCATGCAAACTACTACTAGAGAATTGCTTTTGGTGTAATCTGTTGGAGATTCTGGTCCTAGAGAAATCAAATTATCTTCAAGTGGACTACAGAGGGTAGTACGGATCCAATTAGATCAATATAGAATCATGTGTATGAGATTATAAGAAATAATGTGATTTTTTTTAGAAGCCATAAGCTTAGTAGAAGGCTGAATAGAAGTGCTAATTGGTCTACTCCTGAAAAGAGATGACTTAAGCACAACTGTGATGGAGCGGTTTGTCTGGATTCTAGGTATGTAGGAGTAGGAGGTTATTCTAAGGCCAATTTTCTTGTCAGGTTTCAAGTTTGTTTAGGTAGATGTACCCTTCTTTTTGTAGAATGTTGGGCTATTATATATGGTATATATTAATCCTAGAATAAAGGTCTTAGAAAACTGATTATTGAGATAGATTCATGGGAGATTATTAATCTTTTATCAGGTAGAACAATTACTTGTTCCCTTTTTACCAGGGTAAGGAAATGACTCGACGGACCTTGAATGATTCAAGTAAACTATATTTTCAAAGACTGCAATCTGTGCACTGATAAACTTACAAAGAATGCTATAAATCAGAGTGAGGAGCTAAAGACCTTCGAAGATCTCCCTGATAGTATAGGATGACTAGTCGCAAATGACATGTTTAGCTAATTTGTTTGTCTTTTGGCCTTTGGCCTTGTAACCACAAAAAAAAAAAAAAAAAAAAAGATGCATCAATGGAATTAATATTTCTTAAAATGTATAAGTCAATGCCTAAATATCGGAGCTATAAATTATGTGGCATTCAAAAATTGATGCAAAAAGAATAAATTGTGTTGCATATAGTTGTGATAGGCAGTTGCCTAATTTTGAAAAACTTATCTTTATTTAATCAAGGAGTTACTTTAATATTAAAATATTGTGTTGCATTAGTGTATTTAATTCATACTTCAAATTAATGAGGCAACATATTATGATGTTGCATTTAGCAAAATATTCATTGCCTTTCCTTTTAGGCAACGAGCACTTAGTGCAACGGGAAAATTTTATTACTTAAGTTTTTAGGTAATAAAATTAAAGTGAAATGTAACTAATCTTGGTGATGGCTTAAGTC
The DNA here is from genome assembly GCA_024138025.1 of Combretum micranthum. Lineage (NCBI taxonomy): Eukaryota > Viridiplantae > Streptophyta > Magnoliopsida > Myrtales > Combretaceae > Combretum > Combretum micranthum. Next base: position 310,841 of record JAMXBD010000412.1, read on the forward strand.
ATTTTTGGTGGTGTCACTTCTTTTGCACTCTCACTACAAGAATGGTGCTCTATCTCATTTTTTTTTTATTTTTTTTAAAGAACTTATTCATATATATGCTTATTAGCTTTGCTTCTTACTTTGTATTGAGCTTCCATAGAACATCTATTTGAGAAGACCAACCACCATTTGGCTCATTTGTGACAAATTGGTAAGCCTTGATTGTCTCTAATTCCATATCCTTATATACATTTATTTACTATTATTATCTGTTCCAAGTTTGTTGGAATGCTTCCTAGAAAATATGGAATTTGTGATATTATTAATACGTTTGTTGTCCCACTGATGAACTACTGGTGGATGTGCGTTGGTGCATTGAAATGTAGACATTTTATAAATACATGTTATATTGTCATCCACAAAATTCAACGATGATCTAGTCATAATTGGAAGTTTACTGTCCTTTTTCTTATTATTCTGACAATAGCGCTGGAAGCAGTACTAAAATCCTAAGTATCAATTAGATTTGGGGGCTTTTCTCTTTTTTTTTAATTTACAATTTACTAAAACTGTGAGAGATGGTAATCATGTTAATTTGATACAAGAGACACTACTAGAAAACTAGCCTTTAGAGACAGGAAATTTGCGACGGAAAATTTGTGTCTCTAAAAAAATGAATTAGAGACAGATTTGCGACGGATTTATGATGACATGAATTATGAATAATCTTCTAATTTTTATATGCTTTTGCGACGGATTACACATTGATTTGCGATGAAAATTTTTCCGTTGCAAATTTGACTCTGATTTTAGAGGGAAATAAATTATTTTAGCGCCAATTTCTATTTTTTAAATTCTGTTGCAAATTTGTCTCTAAACTAAATTATTACATATATGTATATATAATAATTATGTTTAAAATTTATTTTAAATTATACATATCTAATATAATATAGTAAATGTGCATTATATAATAATGACATATATTATATTGTAAATTAATTTTATTATATAATAACTATAATATGTATAATCATTTGTTATTTACAACTAATTATATATATTTTATTTATAATATATTTAACATTACATTACATATTTATATATAATAAAGTATAAATTAAAAATAGTACTTAAAACATAAATATTATATTTATATCTTATTATATATTCTTTTACATAATAACTTATATAAAAACTCAAATTATACAACTTAATAAAAGTGTAATAATAATAATAAATATGTTATATGCAAGTAATATCATAAAATACTAATTAAAAATAAAGTATATTTCAATAATAATATATGTAAAATAAAATAATTAATATAAAATGTAAACTTAGTATATTTAAACATATACAAATATATAATAAATATTATATTTAATAATATATTAATAAAAAAATATATATTCATATTATTTATAATTTTTTATTATATATTTATTATGACTATCATATATTTTTTAATATAAAAAATTTATTATATATGTCTTACATAATTTATATTTACATACTATATTTTATTTAAAATATAATAACATATTTCGGGAAAAAATAATATACTATGTAAAAATATAGTATATTTAAGTAATAAAATATGTAATATATAATAATTAGTTAAATATATTTAAATTGGTATTATATATTATTTTATTAATATAATAATGAAAAATATATTTTTATATTGTTTACATTATATTATAATTTATTAAGTGCAACAAAAATGAAATAAAAAAATAAACACATTAATTAAAAATATACAATTTATTAATTTAATATAAAATATTAAATAACTAATGTAAAAAGTGTAATTATATTATATATCATTAAATATATATATAAATTTATATGCATAACATTATTTATATTTACATAATATATAATATTTTTTAATAATAATATCATATTTGAAAAAAAAAATTATAATATACTACTGAAAATATTATATATTTATAATAAATATATAATTTAAAATAATTATTATAAAATGTAAACATTGTATATATTAATATTATATATTATTTTAATAAAATATTAATGAAAAATCCTTAATAAATATGTAAAGTGAAATTATAAAATAAAAATAAACTATAAAAGATATATAATGTTTTATAGTTATAATATTGTAAATTGTGGTATCTCTTAAATAAACAGTAGTGGAACTTTACTCATGAAGATATGAATTGGTTTATCGGTTTAGTGCTTGTGAAAACTTCAATGTTAAGTGTGCTTAGTATGTAGCATTCTATGATGGGTGACCTCCTGGGAAGGATAAATAAGAGGTAAATGTGTACTTTTTTAATAATTTCTCCTAGAATCAGAGACAAATTTGCGACGAAATAATTTTATTTAATATTTAGTAATTGGATATTTAAAAATAACTAATTATAAAACAGAGACAAATTTGCGACAGAAATTCCGTAGCAAATTTGCAACGAAAAATAAATCTGTCTCTAAAAGAATTAGCGACGATGATTTTTGAAACAGAAATTTATGACGGAAATTCTGTCTCTGAAAGTCTTTAGAGGCAGATTTTTCACTTTCAGAGATAGAATTTTTTGTCTCTAAAACCAAAATTTCTTGTAGTGAGAAAGAAGAAGATTATTATTATAATAACAACTAAGTAAATGCTTTAAGTTATTCTGATGGTTTAAATTTTTTACGGCAATTGTCATTAAAATTTTGCCTATGTGCAATTTGGTAGAATGGGAGAGTATTGAAAATCATAATAAGGCTAAATGTTTTTGAGGAAAATGCCTATTCATTTTTATATGTTTGTTGAAGGAAAAATGAGCTAATTAATGAAAACATTTTCTATTCTTTTGGAAAAAAAGAAACTCATTCATAGTTTGTTTACAGATATAAAAGTATAAGTTATTTTTTCATCGACTTACGAGCCCATCTACCAATAATTTTCTATCCAAATATATTTATACATAAAATATATGAGTTACCTTGAAGTTAAATATATAGATAATAATTATTTTTATGAAATTAGTCAAACATTTGAAAGTATATTACTTTTTGGGAAAACTTTTTCAAAAAAAAATATTTTTCATTAATTTTCCTGAAAACAAACGGAGCTTAAGATATGTACATACCATAGTCTAAGTTAGATTTCTTTATTTTTAAAGAATAATTTAGCAAATAAAACTTATGCATTTTCGGTTTAGTGTCTCAAAACTTTTCAAATGTCTTCTACCAAATATTGATATTTATTTCATATTTAATGAAGTTTTTATTAACAAATTTTAATGAATTTATACTTAATTTTATATTTTTTTCCTTTGTTTTTTTATTTTTCAGGATGGTGATATTTAACGTTGTTTGAATTAGACGCATTAAATTCTTTGTAGGATAGCATATTTCAAATATCATAAGATTTATTGCCGCTGATTTTTATATTTTTTTTTTTAGCAATCTAAATCTCATTGTTACTTTGGTTATTTTACTAACTAATTTATATACTTTGAGAACGTTGCTATTAACAAATTTTACATTTATTAATTGAGTTTGAAGTTATAATTTGCGGATACTATCTTGTTGATATTTCTCTTTGAGATACAATAATTTATTATGATTATAGGTATCTTGATGCCAACCTTTTAAAACATTATATTTTAATTGAAAAACCGTTGCACTAGTTTTCATTATTAATGCTTTTTTTCTTTTTTTGTCAACTACAACAGGAAAAAGGGGTTCGAACTTGAAAACTCTCACCTAAAAGTTTAGGAAAGATATCACTAGACCACAAGACCATTGGCTCATTGTTGTTACCTTTTATAATGTTAAATTGTTGCCAATTTGCATAAATGTCCTTGCAACAAATTTCCACAAACCATTGACTCTCTATTTTAGAATTATTGCCTATTGTAAATCTTAAAACTATTGCATTAAATTGATATGGTAAAGGTTTTCTCAACCGTTGTAATTATGTCTAATAACCATTGCCTTATATGAAAGGCAACATTGATCAAATATAAGGACAAGAATCTGTTACCTTAGATTAAAGGCAACAATTTTTAAGTCAGTGGCAATAGTTTTGTACTATTGTCAAAATAATAAAATGGTGTAGAGCATAGGTCTATTTGTTTATTGGCAGATTATAGATACAGATACTTTTTTCAAACTTTTTTCTAACAAATTATTTATAAAGAATTTGATATAAATAAATAAAAAAAGTTGACAGTTCTTATTAAAAGATCAAATATAGATAAGGTATAAATATAAATCGATCATATGTTACATATATCATTTTGAAAAAGATACAAATACAGATGAAAAGCAAACCATCCAAACAAACCCGAGAAAAATACTATAGAAGAAGACATAGACTTGTGATATAAGGTTGAGGCCAAAAAACAAAAAACAAAAAACAAAAATTAAAGAAGACTTGTGATATGAAGTAGACATCATGCATCCTATCACTTGGCCAGCTAGAACTATTTCATTTTGAGTGGGCGTAACAGGCTGGTCTTCGGTTAAAGGAACCCCAACCAAAAATTTCCATGAACCCAGATGAAAAATTACCATTAAACCTAAGAAGCTGAAATCTACTCAAGGGAAAACCATTAAAAATTATCTCATTTATTCATGAAGGGTCTAAGTTTACGTTTAACTTCAAATGGGGAAAAATTTAAACTAGGGAGAGCCCCTTAAACAAACGTCCGTTCAAACTTGTCACATGAGCTGACATTAAAACCCACATTACCTTATATGATCATATAAGGTTCTAGATATGTATTAAACATTAGAGGGTAGTTGTCATTTCAAACTTCTAAAAATTGTAACTACAAGATATAATAATATGTATGAGTTTGTATCTACACTAAAACTTATCCAGAATATATGCTATATACAGTACAAGTTATAAGTTATAAGGTACCATGGATTTAATTTGTACAATACTGCCAATAAGTAAAAATTTAATTAATATGCCAGGTGTAATCAAGTAACTTAACCAACTTAAAATTAATTTATAGCATGTTATTTAAATTAAAACATAGTCAGTCAGTCAAATCTATCTAAAATCTACTATTGGAGTTGGTACTGTAAAAATAATGCTATAACAGGACATGCAAGTATAACCACACATAATTTATGGACAGCGGATGCATGTCGGACTTTGACTTTCATCATGCCACGCATGGTTCATGATTGTGCCATAAATGCTTTGATTAAATATGTCTGGCAAGAAAAGCTGTGACGATTAGGCGTTGGAAGTACTCGTAAGACTGTTCACATATTCTGTATTTTATCAGAATTTAATTTATATCTACATCTAATTTTTTATTTTATTTATTTAAATTTTTATTTAAATCTATTTTTTGATAAATAATCTATTTAAAAATATTTATGAGTCATCTTGATACAAACGAAACAAAAGACGCTAAACTTCCGACTGATTTTTTTTTTACACTTCTAGTAATTGCATTACTTTTATCATTTGTTCAGTCAACATCTTTTCTTCTTTAAATTTCTTTTTCTCTGCGGGAAAATAAGAACTTCTTTTCGTAGAGATAAGGGAAAAAATAAAGTAATACTTTAATAAAAAAAATAAAAATGGCACCAATTTAAAAATAATTCTACAATGAGCAAATTAAAATGGTCTATTAAAAAAAAGTCTAAAATGAATTCATGACAATCTAAAGAAACGATTTTTGCTTACTTATTAAAATAATGAACAAAATATATCTTCTTCGACCATAGATGGGATTAGTCTTGATTATGCAGACCAACAAGAGAAACAATATACTAAAAATAAACAAAAAATAATAATAACAACAACAACTTTTTAGAAGCGGTTTAAACAAGCATAACTTTTAATGTTGGAGTAGTTTTAGAACCTATTACATCATTTTAAGGATTGATTTTCAAACCCTATAGCACAATAACTTGGGTTGGCCCGTGCCATTTCAACCTCAAAAAACATTGTTTAAGACCTATAACGGGCGGTTTTATGTTTTGGAAGTTTCCAATTTTATATTTCCTTATATTTTTGTTTTCTCAATGAGCTTAGTGTAATAAACTGAATTCGTATATTCAAGAGACGGTTTCAATGTGATTCTATTGAACTTTTTTCTTAGGAAAATGAATTTATTACAATCTATATAACTTGCATATTGTAAAAATTATTTTCATAATGATGATATTTTTGTAATTTTTTATATATTTAACCACATTTTCATGCGGAAAATGTTAATAGATGTCCTAATGTAATATGCATTTCTTAGCACTATGGCTAAACCTAGAGAAGAAAAGGAATGTGGAGAAATTTAAGAAGAAAATTTTTCTTTTTTGGTGTGTGAAAAAGAAAGAAAGGGTAGATTAAATTTTGAATCAAACATAATTCAAATAGAATAATAAACTTATCCTTAAAATAAAAAGCATAATTTAAAAATAGGAGGACTTTTTTGGGGGCAAAAATATGGGAATTTTTATAGTATCTTAACAGACTTAAAAAAATAAATCACATTTCTAGCTTTTTCCAGATTTCTTTATCCGTCTAAATAAAAAATGTTTGTAATTTTTCAGTTCATTTTCTTATATCTAATTCTTTATTTCCATTTTCCTTCCCCCTTATTCCCCTTTCTTCCGAAGCATGGTGCAATGGTCAGAAGGAAGAACGAAAAATTGCACACTACCATTTATTTAATGATTTCTCCTATAAAATATGTAACCATTTAGCATATAAAAAAAAATCCTATCCCTTTAGATTCTTAATTAATTTTTGAGATACTCATTATTGAGGAAACCTTTCTCATTTTTTGAGACTCACAGCATAAGCTGGACCCATGGTATAGCATAAAGCAAATAAATACCACCAAAGCAGGGAAGCATGACTCCTTATATTGGAGGGGGACCTTAATTATAATCCAAATCATGATGTCCTTTTCATTCGATGTCCAATTTTTAAGGCAATAATAAATTAATGTTCCTAAAGTTTGCCGACACCAAAGCTAATTATTTATTTTATTGTATTGTTTTGCACTGCTGGGGTGGTTGAGGGGTCAGTTAGATGCACCTCTCTGGATGGATGAAACTCACTGGCAATGGCTGGTGTAATGCTTCATATCATGCTCCCTAACTTGAAAAATTCTAGAATTTTTTTAAATTGTTTTAAATTATATCAAATTATCGACCTACCCGGAGAATTCTAAATCTCAAATCTCAAATCTCAAATATAATTCTAAATCTGCTATTTATTATTATAAACCCATGAGAACAAATTAATTGTAGCAATCATATAAGATGATAAGGCTGTTCTGAGAGCCTAAATTAAAAAGGAAAAACCATAAAGACTTTTGACTATAATATTGATTAAGCTTAGTGACAGGGCCAGCCCAACAACTCTTTCTTCGAAATAAGCTTTTTGTTGTAGCATTAACCAATGGTTGATAAATTAAAAAGGGCAAAGAGAGAGAGAGAGATGCCCTGCTACTTTAACTTTTCTTTTCATCATGATGAATGATTGGTGGTTTTGTCATGCTCAATATTATAAAAGTTTGTGATGAAAGATGTTATGAAGAGGTTGTTCGGACTTTACAGGTTGGAGGGTTGGATTACGTGCAAAAACTATAATCATCATTTGGCCTCTTAAGCTTAACCAATCTCTATTTATCATCATTTTTAATAATTAATGAAGGTTTTTTTTTAAAAAAAATTGTAATAAATATGATATAAATCTAAAAATAAAATAATAATTATAGGTAGACAAAATTGTATGTTACTCTTCGTCGAATAGTAACTAGTGTAAATAAAAAAAAATTGCCCATTTCAGTGACCTTACCGTTTATTTAGCATCCAAAATGTCGATACAATATCAATAAGTTTTTGATAAATGAGCAGTGTGTAGCAAAAAAATTGTTAAAAGTATTACACGTTGTCGCTCACTTGAATCCAATAGAAGAATCTAAGTAATTTGGGCTTGAATCAATGTATACAGAATGAGTCCTACAAAACAAGAATTCAATTGGTGCATTGGGCATGGGCCTTGTATAACCATCCCGATGCTTAAGTCAAAGGTTGTCATGATAAGCTAGTAAGTTCAATAAAAATAAATAATTAAGTGTGACATTACCATTCTCCTAAGATGTAAGTGAGTATTTATAGATGAATGTCTTGACGATTGTAGACGTTACGAGCTAGTGGGCAAGTGGACGATTGGCAATAGTAGTAGAGAAAATGGGGCAAACGCACTACTCTACTACTAAGGGCCCAGATCGACTGAGCTAATTGCATCGAGCAGTGAGCAAAGCAAAGGCAACTAAGTGAATGTTGAGATTGCTAGATGAGGCGAGGCCTCAGATTATAGAGTATGTTGTTAAAGTTTAGGCTAGTGAAGCAGCCTAGTCCATTAGTATGCTGGGGCTTGGCATGGGTGGCCTAGGTTCCGAATTAAACCGTTAACAGTTGTCCCCCCTACTCCCTTTATCTCAGGAGTAAGGGAGTAAGCTAAATGCAAGGGCTGACTGAGCCGAGTTAAGATTTGAATTGGTAGAGTGGCCGAGTGATAAAGGATTCGTTGGTCATCCCAAGCTCCGTTAATAAATGGATCAGAGTGTCATTTCGATCAGTGTTCGAGGAACTTTGTCTTTTCAGATTCTGGAAAGAATGTCTTCACACGGTTGAATGTCGCGAATTGAATGTGACAATTGTTGCTTCCGTACTTTGTCAAACAACATCATCTTACGCCAACAAATGTCAACCGTTGATTTCTGGATTATCATGCATCCAACGGTTGAGGATATGTGACTATTCACTTCTTCATCATTATCATTTTTTCCCAAAGGATTCTATGGGATCTATGAATATCCTTTCAACACTGTACTATTATTTTTTCCTACATTTTTCTTTTATCTTTTTGCGATAAAACCTCATAGTTTATCTTTTCATCTTTTAGTGTTCATCACTATTCAAGATGATTGGTGAAAGTTGCGGTTCTTCAAGTACTGTAAGTGAGTCTACTCATAGTGTTCCTAAAAGGGCTTCCTACCTTCTATAACAACGAATCTAACCCCTATTGCCCAAAGTGTAGTGGACTATAGAGCCCAGAAGTATGACCTTGCTGTTGATGACTATTTGACTTCTCTCCATGATAGTGGTTGTCTTTTTGCAATCACAAATTCCTCACCTATAGATATTTATTCGATAGTAGGCATATATAAAGGAGATCCTAGAGATGCTTTCGATTCTCCATCTGACTATGATGTTACTAAAGGGCCAAATAATTATCATAGTGAGATCAATGAGGACGGTCTTGTTAGATGTGGGAGCAGTTTTTTATTGAGGCTCCATGATTACTCTGTCATTGTGGCTGACTCGAATGACCAGGTGACTTTAGTTTACAGTTCAAGATTTTGTGTCTATCCTAAGTGTATGGATTTTGGTTTGCATTTTCCTGTGTCATATTTTCAAGAGGAGATGCTAACTCACTTCAATTAGACTCCGACTTAACTTATGCCTAATTCACGGTGACTATTGATTGCCTTCGAAGCTTTATGCATCAGGTTGTGTCAAAGGCCTTCAACTCATTTACTCTAATATTATTTTATCATCAAATGTCCTAATAGTGAATTGGTGTAGTTGCAGCAAGGAGGGAATTATCACTTTTTACTAGATTGGATTTGAGTGTTAAGAATTGGAAGGGAAGGTTCATCATCATAGAGTTAAGGGATGATGCTCCTCTACAACGTGGGGTGAGATTGCCACCTAACTTAGGATAACAATCATAGCTTGCAAATGATCAAGAGAATGTTAGAGAGCTGAAGCCTTCATGGAGTGGTGTCATCAGTAGGGGCTAACCTTTTTAACACTAAGAAGGTCAAGTAGTTTTAATTGTAGTAGGGACCTTGTTTCATACCCCATAACTTTTTCAAAAAGAGGAAGAGAGATGCTTCAAGTATGACCCAAATGGTGTTATTCTAGGCACTTGGAGTTGAAAACTTGTTATGGGAGGTATCGTAAGGATATACCATATCGTGGATTTGCCCATCATCGTCCCCTTCAAGACGAGTTACTAAAAAATTTTGTCTTTGCTTTTTCAAGGAGTACTAGTAAGGAAGGTTCTTTTAACCAAAAGCCGACTAAGAGCAAGGCACATAGAAAGGTGCTGCAGCTAATATAAATGGAACTAGAAGGTAGGAGGTGCAGGGTGGTTGCACCAACCTTGAGGGATTAGCTGATTGGGAGGATGGGGCTCCTAAGGGAAGTTCCAGTAGAAGTGTAAGTGCAAAAAGTACAAGTGTTGAGCATGTTGGGTCTGATCAACTTCAAACCCTGTTAAAAGGCTTTATATTGAGAATAGTGCAGTTTTGGTGGTCCCTCTAGTAGGTAGAGGCCTTCCTCAGTCGCAAGGGATAATCATAAAAGTGTTGGTGCACCAGCTAAGGTACTCAGTTGTCTTGGGCCAAGTCGTTAGCCGAACAACCTTGTTGAAGTGCACTTGGGAGAGTATCATAAGTATTCTCCTGTTCGCTTAGTTAGTTTTCTTATGTTGTGTGCTTATCGACCATCTTACTTGCAGAGGATTGTGGAAGACGTTGTGGAGGTTATTTTATGTAGGAGGAGCTTGTAGCATGAGAATGACCGGTCTAAGCATTCCAACTAAAGCAGGAATCTAGCGGATGTAGGTTTGATTTTTGCTATAAATTGGAATTGCTCCAATACAAGTGAGAGTTACTGTACGCTTTACTTTAAGTTAAGGGCTGACAAGTGAATTCTTAAGCAAAGATTTCAAATGAAGGAGAGCAAGCTAACCAATATAAGGAAGAGATGTTGACTGCCAAAAGGAATGTCAAAGAGTTATTGTCCATACTTTGGGAGTGCGAGGCTTCTTCCCAAATGAAGTTCCACTAGTTCGATGATGAGTAGCATGAGCTTCGTGAAGACAATTAGGAGCTTCAGGCGGAAATTTCTCGGCTTTAGTAGCTTTTAAATGGTAGTTGGAGGGAACTTGCTAAAAGTCAAGTGAGTTTTCATGCTTGTGAAGAGGAGCTAATGTTATAGATATATGAGCCTCAAGCTTAGGTAGGTTGAGCCAAGCTAGACCTTAAAAAGTCTTACAGGGATCTCAACAAGGCTAAGAAGGAATGGGATGATATCTCTGATCATATGAAGGACTTAGAGGTTAAGATCTTTGATCTTGGTGCTGGACATTGTGAGCCCACATTTTATGCATATTTCGGCAATCAGGCTTAGGTAGAAGAGAAGTTGAAGATTAAGCATAGGGCAATCAGTGAGTTTATCCAGTATATTCATGATCACTGTTCATGAAGCATCGTTTCTTGGCAAAATTTCTATACTTATCTCCACAGGGAGGGCAAGCTAAAGTGGAGGAGATTGGGCAGGATGGGGATGAAAATGATGTTACCAAAAGTGCGTTGGCTGTCTAAGATACTGTGTAGCTAACCGGAGGTTGCAGTGGGTCGGGGCTTGGTGTATCGATACTCAATGTTGGGTTGGAGGGGCATTTTGTTAAAAGTGGGTCAGGGACCAAATAATCTACATAGGATTGAGTCATAGCCATTGCCGAAGTGACAGACGGTATGGAGCTTACTTTGTAAGGCAAAGCAGTAGCAGTTCTAGTTAAGTCTTTGGGTGGTGTCACTAGCGATGGCTTACTGACTTCGCAAGTTAATCTGTTAATTGATGAGTTGAATGAGACCTTGGTAGATAATTAGGTTTGGTTTGGGATGTCTTTGTTTTTTCTTTTCATTGTAATCGATCGATTAGGATGTTGACCGTCTCATGTGATCGGTAGGATATGGAACATATTTTTTTATAGAATTTTTATGCTGTTTTTTATTCCTTGTATGTTTTTCAATTTAACTTTATCCTTGTATGAGTGACTATTTTGTTTCAATGGGGACTTATGCCCATCGTTTTCCTTAGATCTGAGCTATGTATCTTTAAGTTGTTAACTTTTCGTTAGCCTTTGGATTGTGATTGTATTGATAAGATGGTTGGGGACTAACATCGATTGGCAATCCTAAGATTTTGTGGGATTTTTTTCATTATTATCCCCTTCCTTCTTAGCCTATAAATGGAGGTTGTTGCATCTTTTGTTGTTCACTCACAAGTTTATCTATGTTCTTTGATTTCCTTTATTGATGCAACAAGGTTTTATCATGGATTTGCAGCTCCACATTTGATTTGAAAGATAAAGCCTTTGGTAGATTTCGTCATCACTTTCTCCTTAAGCAGTTCGAGTATTCCTAAAGAACTTTTGTCTAAATTAGGTTTTGCTTGCGCATGGTTGTAAAAGCTTTTTTCTTGCAATACGGCATGTAATGGAGATCATTAGTCTTGTTATTTCTGGTTATATAGAGTTGGTGACAAAGGAAAGGTGCATTTGCACTCGAGTCAATTTCAGTTGGGAAGGTAGATTGCTTCCCCATTTTAGTACCTTTTTCTTTTCTCCAGGAGGTGGTTTCAGTTCTGAAGCCCCCTCTTCTTCTCCTTAGTTTATAGTTATGAAGGGTCTGATGAGGGAAAGCTAACTAGGAGGTCTTCTATCTTGGAATGATGTGGTTGCAATGTAGGTTAGAACAACCATCTTTTGATGGATCCTTTATTGGAATGGAGTTAGAGAAGGGGGATTAGTCGAGCTGCTCATGTCTTACAATAGGCCGATCATGGCATATCAAAACAATAGTTCTTCAACAATTCTCTTATCGTCCCACTTTAGCCAAACTCTTCTCTTGTTTGGCATTTGGTGTAGCTCAACATGCTTTGTTATTGTGCTCCTTTGGTATCGGTAGGCAAGCAGCTCACAAATGAAATATAAGAATCCATAGTCACTTACACAACTTAGGCTACTGTCAACATGGGCTTATTCCGATCGTTGACAATAGTTTGGCTTGGATGAATCAAAAGAACATGTTTAGATCGATAACATCAATTGAAAGAACTTTTGAATGTGGTGTCTGACTTATTGATCGTAAAAATCATTCTAACCGAGAAGCCAATCAAAACTATCCTAGCTAAAACACCAGTCAAAACCAATAAAAATTTTCCTTTGTGTATACATACATCTCTTTTAGTTTGTGCATTATTTTCTTATTGTCTTCTATTTTTTTCATTTAGTTGGGTACCCTCACATGGAACTTAGAGATTTTAAAGACACGAGAGCTAAATGTAAGCAATCTAATTGATCAGTCCCTAGAGTTATGGCTGTTAAATTGAGTGCCCTCACATGGGAATTAGAGATGTTTAGGACGCAAGTGCTGAACGTAAGTGACTCGATTGATTAGTCCTCAAAGTTATGGCCCTTTCGATTGAGCGCCCTCATATGGGACTAAGAGATTTTTAGGACATGACCGTTGAATGTAAATGACCTGGTTGAAAAGTCACTAGAGTTATGGCCCTTTCGGTCAAGCGCCCTCACATGGGATCTAGAGATTTTTAGGATGCAATCACTAAATGGAAATGACCCAGTCGATAGGTACCCATAGTTATGGCCCTTTTGGTCGAATGCCCTCAAGAGGGACTAGCGGTTTTTAGTTTTGTTTGTAGGGTTGCGTGAGACAATCATGCCTTTTACAAAAAAAAAAAAAAAAATTAATTTAAATTTTGAAATAGGAAAAGACAAAATGACTACATGTAGAGACAGATTTAATCAAAGTACTTCCTTAGATTGTTGACATTCCACATTTTAAGGATCGGTTGCCCATCGAGCGGTTCTAGGTGGTAAACACCATTGCTGAGGTTCTCCAGGGCTTGACTAGATCTTCCCAAGTACGGACAACTTCCCTTGGCACTCTCTAACTCCCATATCAACCAACTTGTGATACACAAAGCCACTGAGTTGAATTCTTTATATTTGACTATAGGCACAATTTATCATCATTTTAAATGGTAAATTGGGTCTATTTTATGGTATATTGATGGGATTCTTAACAAATTAGGTACTTAATTAGTATATATATATATATATATTTCAGGTCAATTTTGAACACATTTGTAATACAAGAAAGAAATATGTGGAGAATCCAATCAAATTCAAGCAAAGGAGCAAGAAGCACAAAGGGAGTCCAGATGTACGGTCGTGCAATTATCAAAATGGAGAAAATACGAAAGCAGTGGCTAGTACGGGGTCTTGTACGCCCGTACATGAAGTGATGAGGAAGGAAAATGAAGAAGATTCATACTTGTACGCCCGTACACACTTGAAGAATGATTCCAGTACTTAGTACACCCTTTTGTACGCCCGTGCAAGATGGAAAGTTATCAGATAATTGTGCATTGTACGGTCGTGACTCTAGGAAATGGGTCATTAATATTTTCTTACGTGTTCTTGAAACAGTGTGACTGTTGAACATTAGAAAGAAAAGTCGTTTGTTTTTAGTAAAAAGTCGTGTTTTTAGACACTACACCCACTGAATATAAAGGAGGGGGGATTCATTCTGATGAGGATATCATATACTTAGAAGAAGAAAATCTAGGAGTAAGTAGAAGTATAGTTGGGATTCCAAGAAGAACTCGAGAGAGAGACATTGGATCCAAGTGTTCGTGTGTGTACAAACATCTACGTTATCATAATTCAAAGGGGTTTTCATTTTCTTTTTTGATCTTACTCTTATTGTATGTGTCATTCCATTGTCGTTATGTTTGTTCCATGTTTGTGTTCATAACCCAGCATGCATGAATAGTAATTAGGGTGTTACAAAGTCATATTAACATGAATTGTATATGTATTTGTTATTAATCTTTTTAATTACGAATTTCTAGTGATGGGTCTTCAATAAAGTTAGAAAATGTTGAGAAACAATTCCATCGAGTAAATCTAAATCACTAGAACAAATTACTCCTGGTAATAGAGATATTATTAGGAAATTTGCTGCATGTTTAAGGAGATTTTAGGATAATTAGAATATCTAAAGCAATTTGCTTTGTCCATCTATTTAAGAGAGATTTTAATAGATGCAAATGGAATTAGAATTGGTTTATTATGAGAATAAGAACCATGAATTGAGAATCTCTGCAGATAAGTACTTAAAAGGATGATTTGTATTGTAGTTCATGTTGATATGATGGAGTAACCTTGCCTTATTGTGAATTAAATTGTATTAAAGTTGTGTTTTGCATAATAATTTAGTGAACCTGTGTAATTATATAGTTTAGTTGTTAATTATAGATTAAATTTAGATAATCCATCTACTTGATCGCTAGATAATAATAAGGGCGCGAGTAGTAGTATTGTTAGGGCCCTGAGAAATACCCATAAGCCATTCCTATACTACAATTGATAGGTGCACTTACCTATTGTTGATCTGATATTAGGAAAGGATTATTGGATATTAATTGTTAAACTCAGATTGGAACACATCAAGTTTTTGGCGCCGTTGCTGGGGAATCAATTGACAATATTAGGAAAACCCAATTGTTGTTAATCTAGTTTCTTTTTAATTTTATTTTATGTTATTATACTATTGTTCTTCTCAACTTTGACTTTTCTTTTGATTACAGGTTTATGACCCGTAGCAGTAAAATCAAACTATTTGATTTTGATCCAGAACCAGAGCGAACATTTCGTCAAGGATTGAGAAGAGCCAGAGAGATTCTCCAAAACTCTCCTACTATAGTGCAAAGAGCAAGACCAATATCATTAAGTATGAATATCGATAATGAGAATTTAAACCCACGAGGGGTTGGTGAAGTTGAGAATCCTGGGGTTAATGTAAATCAAGCCGGTGAAATATAAATGATCCAGTTAGAGATGATGAAATGAAGTTCATAGACCTATGTGGGATATGTTTATGCCCACAATCGATGGAGTTGCTCCATCCATTCAGTATCCTCCAATTCATGCAAATAATTTTGAGTTGAAGCCTGCTTGATTCAGATGGTACAAGTTAATCAATTTGGAGGAGGAGCTTCAGAAGACCCACATGCTCATTTGAAGAATTTCTTGCAAATATGTGCTACTATAAAGGCCAATGGAACACCAAACGAATCAATACGACTTTTATTGTTTCCTTTCTCACTTAGAGACAAGGCGCGAAGTTGGTTGGAGTCATTGCCTCCTCATTCATTAACAAGTTGGAATCAAGTGGCCCAGAGGTTCTTAGAGAAATTTTTCCCACCCAATAAGACGATTCAATTAAGAAATGAGATATTTTCCTTCCGTCAGTATGAAGGAGAATCACTTTATGAGTCGTGGGAAAGGTTTAAAGAACTTCTTCGTCGGTGTCCTCACCATGGGATTTCATTGCATGACTTAGTCAGGATATTTTATACATCACTTGGAGACCAAAAGAAAACGATGATCGATTCTGTAGCTGGTGGAGTTTGATGAAGAAAAGTGCTCCTGAGGCTTATGACTTGATTGAAGAATTGGCTAGAAATACATTCAGTTGGCATAGTGAAAGGAACAATCTTCGACCCGTCGCTGCAATGTATGAGTCCGAGTCAGTTTCTCAACTTAAGGCACAAGTAGCATCACTTACAGCCCAGATGAGTAAAATGAAAGCAAGTATGGAAGCTTTACCTCAAAGTGATTCTTTTGTGAGTTCGATGGAACTTTCATGTTTCTGAAGAAGTTCAAGTATTGAAGATCTGAATTTTATTAATAGAACAAATAGAGAAGCCGGGAATTATAATCCTTATAGTAATACCTACAATCCCGGTTGGAGGAATCATCCTAACTTTTCTTGGAGAGATCAGAGTTCACAAAGATCAAACATTCCACCGGGATTTCAGAAGCCACAGCCTCAACAATTACAAGCACCGCAGCAACGCCTCGCTTTACCACCACCTGAGAAGAAATCTAATGTTGAAGATGCTTTGACACAGTTTATTCAAAGTTCTGATGCACGTCATCGGAATCAAGAGGCATCTATCCATAATTTAGAACAACAATTTGGCCAATTGGCTAAAATGTTGTCTGAAAGGGCTCCGGGATCATTACCGGGTAACACGGAAACTAATCCTAAGGAGCAAGTCAAGGCTGTGACTTTGAGGAGTGGAAAAGAATTACAAGCTCCAGCAAAAGCTCAAGAGATTGAGATGGAAGTTGGATTGGAAAGTGAGACCAGATGGAGAAAGTTGGAAAATCAATGGAAGAATGTTTACCTGTACAAACCCAAAAGAATATCAGCCACCATTGCCTTACCCTCTAGGTTGAAGAAGGAGAAGAATGAGGAACATTACAAGAAGTTCTTGGAACTTTTTAAACAGTTGCATATCAACCTTCCGTTAGTTGAAGCCTTAGCCAAATGCCTAAATATGCTAAGTTCCTCAAGGAACTCTTGTCAAACAAGAGGAAATTGGAAGAACTCCACTGTTACTCTTGGTGGAGAATGTTCTGCTCATTTTGAACAAGTGCCTAGGAAACTTAAGGATCCTGAGCTTTACTATTCCGTGTTTGATCGGAGACTTATCGGTTGAAAGGGCATTAACAGATCTTGGTGCCAGCATAAACCTCATGCCATATAGCTTGTTTAAAAAGCTGAACTTGGAGAACCAAAGAGCACCAAAATGAGTATCCAGCTTGCTGATAGATCCATGAGATTTCCAAGGGAGTAGTGGAGGATGTTTTAGTAAAGGTTCAGGACTTTATCTTCCCTGCAGATTTTGTAGTACTAGACATGGATAAGACATTGAAGTTCCACTCATATTGGGAGGCCATTCTTGGCAAGCTGGTGCCGTTATCGATGTCAAAGATGGAAAATTAGTTCTTCGGGTTGGAAGTGAAGAGATGGTCATCCGAATGCCAGATGTTTTCAGGAAGCCAATGAGCGGTGATGATACTTGCTTTGCTATTGATTCTTTAGATCTAACTGTTTCTGATTGTTTGCAGGATACCTTGAGTAAAGATTCTTTGGAGTTATGTTTAGCAAAAGGAAGTGAAGCAAATGGTATTGAGGAAGTAAGGGAAATTAGTGCTCAGTTAGAAGTCCGGGCTGAACAAAAGAAGGATTTTGGGGTTGAGGAGTTCAACCGAAGCAACATTGCTAGGTTGAAACCTTCAGTTGAAGAACCCCTGAATTAGAATTGAAGCAATTGCCTTCTTATCTAGAATATGCATTTTTGGCTGAAAACTCCAAGCTTCCAGTGATCATATCATCGGAGCTTGAACCAAACCAAAAAGATCGACTCCTATCTGTGCTCAAGGAACACAAGAGGGCAATAGCATGGAAAATATCGGATATTAAGGGGATTAGTCCATCCTTTTGCACCCATAAGATTCTGATGGAAGATGAATATAAGACGGTTGTACAACCACAAAGGCGACTAAATCCTAATATGAAAGAAGTGGTCAAGAAGGAGGTGGTGAAGTTGTTGGACGCAGGACTTATCTACCCAATTTCTGATAGCCCATGGGTAAGTCCGGTTCAAGTGGTCCCAAAAGGGAGGCATGACAGTTGTATCTAATGATAGCAATGAAATGATCCCAATGCGCACTGTAACAGGCTGGAGGGTGTGCATTGATTATCGAAGGCTTAATGACGCTACAAGGAAGGACCACTTCCCACTACCTTTCATTGACCAGATGTTGGAGCGATTAGCTGGTCATGAATTCTATTGTTTCTTGGATGGAATGTCCGATATTTCCAGATCCCTATAGCACGGAAGATCAAGAAAAGACTACCTTTACTTGCCCCTACGGTACTTTTGCATACCGTAAATGCCATTTGGGTTATGCAATGCACCAGCACTTTTCAACGATGCATGCTAGCTATATTTGGGGATCTAGTGGAGGATGTAATGGAGGTGTTTATGGATGACTTCTCGTGTTTGGAAATTCGTTTGAGAAGTTTTGTTAAATCTGGAAAAGGTTTTGGTGAGATATGAGGAGACCAACCTGGTATTAAATTGGGAAAAGTGCCATTTTATGGTACAACAAGGCATAGTGTTGGGTCATCAGGTGTCAAAGAAGGGGATAGAAGTGGATGTGGCAAAGGTAGAGGTGATTTCCAAGTTGCCACCACCGACATCTGTCAAGGCAATAAGAAGCTTCCTTGGACATGCAGGTTTCTATCGAAGATTCATCAAGGATTTTTCAAAAATTGCAAGACCTTGACTAAGCTATTAGAGAAGGATGCTACATTCCACTTTGATGAGCAGTGCTTAGAAGCTTTTAATTTCTTGAAAGAGAAGTTGACATGTGCCCTATAATGGTAGCTCCAGATTGGAATTTACCATTTGAGTTAATGTGTGATGCAAGTGACTCCGCTATAGGAGCTGTGTTAGGACAAAGAAAGGAAAGCATTTTCAACCAATTTACTATGCAAGCAAAACCCTTACACCCACACAAGAGAATTATACCACAACAGAAAAAGAATTGCTTGCTATAGTATTTGCCTTTGAAGTTTAGATCATATCTCATCCTATCAAAAGTGGTAGTATATACTGACCACTCAGCCTTGAAGTACCTTCTCTCCAAATCTGATGCTAAACCAAGATTGATTAGATGGGTGTTATTGCTCCAAGAATTTGATTTGGAAATAAGAGATAAAAAAGGAGCGAGAAAACTTAGCAGCAGACCATCTATCTAGGTTAGATAACCCACATATGGGAGAGTTGAAAGAGGATGAGATCAATGACAAATTTCCAGAGGAAAGTTTATTTGCCATACATGTAATGGAAGATCAAGGAGTACCATGGTTTGCTGATATAGCGAACTATTTGGTTGGGAAAGTCCTTCCCCAAGACTTAGATTCTTATCAAAAGAAAAAGTTCTTTTCGGAGCTAAAACACTATTTTTGGGAAGATCCATACCTTTATAGGATTTGTGCGGATCAGATTATTAGGCGATGTGTCTCACATGAAGAAGGGCAGCAAATTTTGTTCCATTGCCATAGTGGTCCTACCGGAGGCCATTATAGTGCAATAGAACAGCACAAAAAGTTTTAGAATCGGGTTTTTATTGGCCAAGTATTTTCAAGGATTCTAATACATTTATTTTAACTTGTGACAGGTGCCAAAGGACCGGGAACATATCAAAGCGGGATGAAATGGCCCAAAAGTACATATTGGAGTGCGAAGTATTTGACGTCTGGGGGATTGACTTCATGGGACCATTTCCTAGCTCCTATGGCAACAGGTATGTACTGTAGCGGTAGATTATGTTTCTAAGTGGGTTGAAGCCCAAGCTTTGCCTACTAATAATGCCCGGGTAGTGCTCAAGTTTTTAAAAAGATTATTTTCACGGTTTGGAGCACCAAGGCTTTAATTAGTGACAGGGGAACCCACTTTTGTAATAGTCAAATTGAGAAGGTGTTGAAAAGATATGGTGTTCACCATAGGCTAGCCACTCCGTATCACCCCCAAACTAGTGGCCAAGTAGAAGTCTCAAATAGGGAACTGAAAAGAATATTAGAGAAACAGTGGCTCATAATCGCAAGGATTGGGCTGAGAAGTTGGATGATGCTTTGTGGGCATACCGGACAGCCTATAAAACACCCTTAGGCACTACACCTATAGGTTAGTGTATGGTAAAGCATCAGCCTACCTGTAGAAATTGAACATAAGGCTTACTGGGCGATTAAGACTGCAAATTTGGATTTGGAGGCTGTTGGTAGGCATAGGAGATTGCAAATCAATGAATTGGATGAGTGGAGATCTATAGCCTATGAGAACAATAGGATTTACAAGGAAAGGATAAAGAAATTGCATGATTCTCATATAAAGTGTCCTAAACAGTTCAGAGAGGGAGACTCAGTATTGTTATACAATTCGAGATTAAGGTTGTTCCCAGGCAAACTTAGATCTAGGTGGTCTGGACCATTTACTGTCAAAAGAATTTTTCCATATGGAACAGTAGAGGTCACACACCCGGAGAAAGGAACTTTTAAGGTCAATGGTCAGAGATTGAAAATTTATCATGAAAAAGTTGACATGGATGAAGGCAGGAGGAGTTAAGGCTTCTCCAGTAGAAAATTGTTTGTGAAGTATTGACAAATGTCAAGCTAGAGACAATAAACTAGCATGTATTGTTATAGTTGTATGGATTTTGTTCATGTCTTAATAATTATACTTATCGTTTATGTGTATTTAGAAGATTTTTCATGTTTATGTGTATATAAGTATGCATGTGGAAAATATATTATATTATATTATTATAAAAAAAAAAGAGAAGAGGAATCACGCTGATATGTACGGGCGTACCTTAATAGCCAGGGGAGGATTAAGTTCAAGCAGAAGCTAGTACGCCCCTCTGCACGGGCGTGATTTTATCATGCTTGTTTTAAACTGGCACCCGACACGAGTACGCCCTTATGTACGGATGTACATAATACAAAATGAAGGACAAGCCATTCCATAATCTACAAAGGGGTGATGTACGGTCGTACGTCATGAAATTTGATGACCCTGCTTTTGTTCATAAGCAATTACGATCATTTGTACGAGGGTACACAAGCAAGCAGGGGAAGCCTAACGAGATCAGAACCCAGCACGCCCTCTTGTACGGCCGTGCAACCCTGCAGCTAGGTAAGTTGGTTCAACTTGTACGCCGTACTCCCAGGTTTGTATTTACTTATATATATATATATATATATCCTCTGTTTAACTTCATTTCAAACCCCATTGTCTCTACATTCCATTTCTTCGTCTCTCCCACTCTCTCAATATTTTCGATCCTACAACTCTGATGCAAGTTCACAAAGGGCTATAATTTTTTTTTTACACAAATCCTTACTTTAGCACCACTACATTGGATCCAAAGACAGGTATGAATTCTTCCTTCTCTATTCTTGTCTTGTGTTTGTCTGCCAATGTTAGATGATTAGGGTTAAGTTATTTTGTACATACTCATTGTTGAGATTATAATTCTCTTTTAGAATCATTATATGTTAATTTAATAGAGTTGTACATTGCTTTTGTTACATTGAAATCTATTAACCCTAATTTCGACAACATGTTCGTGTAAACCCTAACATTGTAACATTCCTATATACTAATGTTGATTCGAAACTTGAAATTCCTAACCTAGGAATTAGGGATTTTGATTTGAGTAGCTTATTTTAGTATTGGATTGTATTAGGAAGTGGTTACAATGTTGGTTCATCACAAAAGAATATGAGATTGAAACGTGCTCATAAAGTGTTTGTTGAAATGCTAATACTTAGAACAAGTCCATTTTTGGATCAATCGAGTCACATATTTCTACATTACGCTTGATTCATCTTATTAATTTGATTTTCTCAATAAGACTCAATTGTTTTGTGGATTGTTCATATCTAAATGTTTTTTTCATATTTGTTAAAATAATCACATATAGTGGATGGGATGTTTGTTAGATACTTAGATAAAACTATCCTTCACAAATGCCACCTTTGAACTAATATGTAATATCTATATACTAAGGTGAGTTTATGTAAGGATAACTAATCCAATGTTAATATGAATTACATAGTGTTGGATGTTAAGAAATATCTTAGTTGTAGTATCTAAAGTTGTTTGAGGGGTTATTAGGATAATTCCGAACTCAACATCTTGATGGATTTAATTCTGTTTATTTTCAGATATGGCTCCCAAGAAAAGTAATCCTAGACCCTCTCAAAAGGCCACTCAATAACCTAAGTGGCCCCGAATTAAATATGCTAAGAATGCCGGCTCTTCCAGCACCTCTGTTCCAATTCCTCCAGGATTGAAGGTTGAACACCAACCACTTATCAACGATTTCATCAGAAAAAGGTGATCAAGCCCAATGGGATTTTAGATTGGGATGTATTGAAGGCATATGGGTTGGTGCCGGCAATGAGACGATTGTTACAAGATCCCGTTGGTTAAGGCTTTTTAGTCTTCAAGAAACGGCTTACCAGGTTACGACCTTAGCTTTCCTTGCATCCTATTCTATAGAGAAGCGTAATATAGGTAGATTGTTAAAATTCAAGGTGAACTTTTTTGCATTTGGAACATATCATTCCATTTCAATGCGGAAGTTCATCAAAGCTATGGGTCTATATACGAAGGAAGAGATGAATGACCCGGAGTTTAATTCTTTGCCTATATTGATGCCTTCGGGAATTACAATAGAAGAAGTTTGGCGCTTAATTTCTAGGGAAAAGGTTTTCAGACCAAGCCGAACCTAAGGCATCAACTATGCTTTGGACAAGTCACCGAGTGTTCCATTACATCTTGACTAAGACACTAAACTCTAAGATGGACACTGCGGGTACGGTAACAAAGGAAGATATCTTGCCTTTGACGAGTGCTATTCGCTCTTACAAGGTCAATGTTGGAGTGTTGGTAGCCTATGCAATCAAACGCCAAGCTGGGTCGAAGATGAATGGAATATATGTTGGTCAAATGATACCGTATTTTGAAGAATTTGAAGCTTTGGCCTAAAAATTCTTCTCAAAAACCAAAGGATGGAGTGGCATAATCCAAGGGGATCACACATGCTCCATTTCAGCAATGGGGAACTGCTAAGGTTGATGATCCTTATTTTGATGCTGAAGCACCTGGAGCTTAGCCACAGTTAGCATCCCACTCGAGTTTTTCAGTAGGGAATTTAGCACATTTGGAGGCTGATGTGGCAGTTATCAAGGCCGATGTGGTGGAAATTAAAAAGAACCAGAATATTATATTAAATTTGCTAACAAAATTGGCCGAAAATGCAGGATTAGCGATCTCCTCTTGTTTTAGTGGGGCCTCCAGAACTGAACAACCAAGTGAGGACATCCCAAGCTCTAGTGCACCACCAGTATCTCAAGAAGATATCCCTCCTATCACTGAACAAACGGATCCATTAGCAGGGTTGGATTTAGAGGCACTGAAGGTAGGAGAGTCCTATGAAAGTTCTGATGAAGAATCGTCTGGTGATGAAGAGATGAAGCAAGAAGGTAAAGGAGAGGGTGAAACTAATAGTAGTAATTCTTCGGATGATGAAGAAGAAGAGGATGCCCAACTATATTTCTGATTTTATTTCATTTTCCAGGACCTAATGACTCATGATGTTCCTAGTTTTTGATTTTAAACTGTGTTTAATGCTTTTGTTTGCTTTGATTATTGCTGTATTGATGGCACAGTCTTTCATTTTGGTCATGGTTTTGGATGATGTACATGCTGGAATTCCATGAATGTAAAGACAGTTTCGGAAACAAATCGGCCTACACAATTCAGGGGAGTTCACTTCTCATTGCTACTTTGTTTTTCTTTTCTTTTATCCTAATTGAGACATTGAGGACAATGTCTCTAATAAGTGTGGGGAAGGGAGCATGCAAGCATGCTAAATGAAGTGTTTGTCTTAAATGATGATAATGAATGCCTGTTAGACTTATCTCTACACTTGAGTAATGAAAATTGTTTTGTTGTGGTGTTGATGATTTCATAAGTGCTGGAATAATGAAGATCTTAGAAGTTAAGATGCAATTGTTTCTAAGGTTATAGTAGCAATGTGAAATCATAATGGGGCAGTCTTACTCATGTTTTAATTTAGAATTTTGCATCTAAATAACATATGACTACAAGTGTATTATCAATATTTACTACTGCCATTAAGTAGCATAAAGAGAATAATGAAATGAATTACCATTAGTGTACAATTCAAATGATACTTATCACTTGATGATTTCTCCAATTTTATTGATTTTTCTCTCCTTTTTCTTAAAAAAAAAATGAAAGAAAGATTGAAGTGATTGAGGTTCGATGGGGTCCCTTTAAAACCTAGTCACCTAAGGTCGTCCGGCCTGGATTGATTGACCAAGGATGTCACTTCAACGTTCAATAAATCTTATAACTCGGATAAGTAAGTCCGAGGGATGCCCTTTTTAAGGGAATAACATCTGTTAACCTGAGTGACGAGCTCGGGATTATCGACTGAAAGTCTTACATGGGTTATAGGATATATATATATAAAAAAAAAATCATCAATTAAAGGAGAGAAAAATATATATAAAGGAGAAAATTCGGGGATTGGTTGATGTCTATGCTGTCACTAAGGGATTAAACTCAATGATTGGTGGTAGTAATTAGTTTGAAAACTAATGATATAAGAGATGAAATATCTGAATTATTACTTGTGGTCATGTGTCTATTTTTATGTTAAAAATCTAACTTAAATAATGAGAGTAAAGATTGACTCATTATGATTAGCTTTGAAACTCTAGCCTAAGGAATAAAGCACTTAAGAATAGATAAATGAAATCCTTTAAACCCAGCATTAAAATAGTAACACCATGAGTATTATATGTTTTTCAATTGTTTTATCAGCTTCTTGCTTGAGGACAAGCAAGGCTTAAGTGTGGGGATATTTGATAGGCATAATTTATCATCATTTTAAATGGCAAATTGGGTCTATTTTATGGTATATTGATGGGATTCTTAACAGATTAGGTACTTAATTAGTATATATATATATATATTTCAGGTCAATTTTGAACACATTTGTAATACAAGGAAGAAATATGTGGAGAATCCAATCAAATTCAAGCAAAGGAGCAAAAGCACAAAGGAGTCCAGATGTACGGCCGGTGCAATTATCAAAATGGAGAAAATACGAAGCAGTGGCTAGTACGGGGTCTTGTACGCCCGTACATGAAGTGATGAGGAAGGAAAATGAAGGAGATTCATACTTGTACCCGTACACACTTGAAGAATGATTCCAGTACTTAGTACCCCTTTTGTACGCCCGTGCAAGAT
Organism: Combretum micranthum; assembly: GCA_024138025.1. Classification (NCBI taxonomy): domain Eukaryota; kingdom Viridiplantae; phylum Streptophyta; class Magnoliopsida; order Myrtales; family Combretaceae; genus Combretum; species Combretum micranthum. The sequence goes on from JAMXBD010000412.1 coordinate 336,413, forward strand.
GAAATTATCAGAAATGTGCATTGTACGGTGTGACTCTAGGAAATGGGTCATTAATATTTTCTTACGTGTTCTTGAAACAGTATGACTGTTGAACACTAGAAAGAAAAGTCGTTTGTTTTAGTAAAAAGTTGTTTTTAGACACACACCCATTGAATATAAAGGAGGGGGGATTCATTCTGATGAGGATATCATATACTTAGAAGAAGAAAATCTAGGAGTGAGTGGAAGTATAGTTGGGATTCCAAGAGGAACTCGAGAGAGAGACATTGGATCCAAGTGTTCGTGTGTGTACAAACATCTACGTTATCATAATTCAAAGGGGTTTTCATTTTCTTTTCTGATCTTACTCTTATTGTATGTGTCATTCCATTGTCGTTATGTTTGTTCCATTTGTGTTCATAACCCAGCATGCATGAATAGTAATTAGGGTGTTACGAAGTCATATTAACATGAATTGTATATGTTTAATTACGAATTTCTAGTGATGGGTCTTCAATAAAGTTAGGAAATTGTAGTGCACGACATGATCCTACATCAGATCTCGATGGAAAATGTTGAGAAACAATTCCATCGAGTAGATCTAAATCACTAGAACAAATTACTCCTGGTAATAGAGATATTATTAGGAAATTTGCTGCATGTTTAAGGAGATTTTAGGATAATTAGAATAATCTAAAGCAATTATGCTTTGTCCATCTATTTAAGAGAGATTTTAATAGATGCAAACGGAATTAGAATTGGTTTATTATGAGAATAAGAACCATGAATTGAGAATCTCTACAGATAAGTACTTAAAAGGATGATTTGTATTGTAGTTCATGTTGATATGATGGAGTAACCTTGCCTTATTGTGAATTAAATTGTATTAAAGTTGTGTTTTGCATAATAATTTAGTGAACCTGTGTAATTAATATAGTTTAGTTGTTAATTATAGATTAAATTTAGATAATCCAATCTACTTGATCGCTAGATAATAATAAGAGGGCGAGTAGTAGTATTTGTCAGGGCCCTGAGAAATACGACCCATAAGCCATTCCTATACTACAATTGATAGGTGCACTTGCCTATTGTTGATCTGATATTAGGAAAGGATTATTGGATATTAATTGTTAAACTCAGATCGGAACACATCATTGACCTTCTTGTCATATTATCGTGCGACCCTAAGTTGGTCCTCCATTAGCCTTTGTTCGGCCTTTTCACAGAGTTCTTCTATAGTGTCAAGGTTAGACTATAACCTGATCTTGTTCACTATTTCTTGTAATTCCCAAGCTCTTAGGGATGGGAGTTCTAGCTCTATTAGAGAAATGACCTTTATGCTAAATGCCAACTTATAGGGTTTTTCCCTAATGGACGTCCTGTGTGTGGTCATGTATCCCTACAGAATGTTGGGCAATCATTCTATTTTAGCTAACGTTGTCTTAGTAGACCATCTTCTTGAGGCTTTCAGCAATCGTACGATTAACCACTTTAACTTATCCATTGGTTTGGTGATAAAAGACATAAGTGCACCTTATTTTGATGTGGTAGCACTAATATAATTCTTTGAAATGGTCATTATCAAACTAAGTGCCATTATCGGTGATCAAGATTCATGGTACTTCAAATTGGCACAAGATGTGATTGGTTACGAAAGACTTTATGGACATTTCGATGATATTGGGGACTGCCTATGCTTTGGCCCATTTAGTGAAGTAGTTAACCACTACAATGATGAGTTTTTTTTTTTTTTTTTACCAGATATTTTAGGGAAAGGCCTAAGTATGTCCATTCCCTATAGAGCGAATGGTTAAGGGTTGGCAAGCGTTCGAAGATAATTGCATGATGCATGAACCAACAAGGCATGTTTTTTGCATTGAAGACATTTCTTGGCTAGTTCCACCGCATCTTGCGTCATGGTTAGCTAGTAGTAGTTGGGGTGAAGGGCTTTTATGAGAGTGTTTGACAAGATGGTTGCTACATTCTCTAGAGTCCAACTCTTCCAAAGCTTGCTCTAGTAAGAGCCATTAGAGATAATGCGGTCTTTGGCCCTTTTTATACAAGATGTCGTTTATGACTGAAAAATTAGCTACTCGATACATGAGCTTCTTAGCTACCTTTTTGAAGATCAGGAGTGTAATATTTTGCAAATACTCTTTTATTGGTTCATCCAACATAGCCATGTGGGACCTTCCTCGAGTTTGAGAAATTCCTAATATTGTTTTTCGATGGCATTTTGAGGGAGATATTCTACAAATATCCCTTCTTTTTCTAGGCTTGGTGTTTGGGTAATTGAAAGTATCAAACCTAGAGAGTAATGGCCTCTGCATTTTTTGCTCAAGGAATTTTATGGATGCTCCAATTAGAGAAATTTGTGACCAATGATCAGATGATCTTTAGATATTTTATCATGTCATCTTCTTTGGTCTTGTATTCCCCCCTAACTTGCTAAATAACAAGTTTGGAGTCAGAAAAGATAGTCAAATTGTCAACCCTGACTTTAGCTACCAGTTTTAGACCAGCTATAAGGGCCTCATACTTTGCCTCACTGTAACTGGCACTAAAGCAAAACTTAAGGGCAAAGCAAATATTGACACTATATGGTCCTTAGAAGATTTGTCCTGCTCTATAGCCTTCTTGATTTAAGGATCGATGCGGAGGGTCCATTTTGATTTTCCTTCTCTAAGCGGTTCACTTGGAAGGCCTGAGTATTTTGCAACAAAGTTAACCAGTATTTGGGCTCTAATGGCTTATCAGGCCTTGAATTAAACCTCGAACATGCTGAGTTCCAGTGCGTATTTCATCCTACTTGAAATATCAGGCTTGTGGAGAATGACATAGAGGGGCTAGTCGGTCAAGACAGTAACCTAATGAACCTTAAAGTATGGCATAAGCCTCCTGGTTGAAATGACCATGGCTAAAGTGAATTTCTCAACTTTAGAGTACCTTTACTTTAGGCCTTAGAGTATATAATATGGATAATATAGTAGATTGGTTTATGTTCCCAAACTTCCACTTTGATTAGGACAAAGGAAATGACTATATTGCTCACAGACATATATAAGAACAACTCTTCTTTTGAGACAAGTTTGGCTAGGACGGGTAGGGTGGTTAGGAGCTCCTTTAGTTCTGTGAATGCTTGTTCGCACTCTTCAGTCCAATGGAAGTTTGTGGAATTCTTCAAAATTTTGAAGAACTTAGCGCTTCGAGATGTGAACCGACTTAGAGCCATTATTCTACCGATGAGTCTTTGGATGTCTTTGATCGACTTGGGTTGGTCATGTCTAGTAAAGCTTTGATTTTTTTAGGTTTGCCTCAATTCCTCATTTAGTGACTTATAGCCTAGGAATTTGTTGAATGACGCCCCAAATACACACTTTATGAGGGTTTAACTTCATTTGGTATTGCCCTAGCCGGTCGAAAGTTTCTCATAGGTCATTGAGATGGTCCGCCGGGGTTTACGCTTTTCACGATCATGTCGTGTACATAGACTTCCATATTCTAGCCAATTTGTTCTCTAAAGACTATGGTGACCAGTCTTTGGTAGGTGGTCTTAGCAATTTTTAGGCTAAACAACATGACCTTGTAGTAGTATATGATAAAGTATGTGATGAATGACGTATGCACTTGGCCGTTTGGTTCCATCATTATTTGGTTAGAGTCGGAAAAAGCTTCCATGAAGCTTAACGGGGCGTGTCCAAATGTGGAGTCAACCTGTTGCTCTATCTTAAGAAAGGGAAAGTAGTCTTTTGGCATGCCTTGTTGAGATCGGTGTAGTCAACACACATTCTCCACTTGTTGTTGGCCTTTTTTACTGTTACCACATTGGCAAGCCACACGAGGCATTTTTCTTCTCTAATGAAGCTTGTTTTAAGTAGTTTATAGACTTATTCTTTTATAGTAGCTTGTTAAGTAGCCATAAAGTGACGTCGTTTTTGTTATACTGGTTTGGTCTTCAAGTCGACGTTGAGCTTGTGGGTGATGGTCAATAACCGGCATGTCCATTAGTGTCTAAGAAAAGATGTTGTTGTTGTCTTGGAGGACACAAATCAATTTGTCTTTGAACTTTCGTGGCAACATAGAGCTGATCTAAGTGACTAAGGTAAGATCTTGGTCAAATGGGATTTCTTATATTTATTTAGTTAGCTCTTTTTGTTGTTCATCATAGCTAAGCTTCTTTTGATTCTACCAATCAAGAAATGAGTCTATTTGGCATACCTCATCTCTTGCCAAAGCTCGAACATATAGCTTTTGGGATAGATCTTGGCTTCCTCTACATACGCAAACCCTAGTTGGGGTAGGGAAACTTGCGTTTAGGTGCGTTATAAGGGGACTAACAGTCTACCACTAGGAACTCTACTTCATTCTAGGCTTTGTGCTTGTCATCACTGGTATGACCAATCATAATGAATTAATTTTAACCCTATATTTACTATAGGATCAATCTTCTTGGTAAGTATACCTATCAAATTATAGTATAGATTTAAGCACAAGGGTCTTTCCATTAAGACCTACAATTAATAGTAATTACCTTAATTCTATCATTTAGCTAATCTAGTCTGAATGATATTAATATTTCTAATCTCTAAAATTACCTTAATTCAATTTAACAAATTAATTATCAGTGCTTTTTAATGAATAACAAATCATAAAACTATCCTAGTCTTGATTCACCACTAACCCTATTCTAAATCTTAGTGATAATAATCTATTTAATGATGCATCTATGCCCTTCAACGACAGGAATCCTTAATTAAATTAACAACTCTTTCAAAAATATTAATATATAATCCTATATGAATTAATGGAAATATCTTTCTCGTAAAAAACATACAACATTGCATTAGATACAATGATTCCTTATCAAGATTCAATCTTTTGCAAAAAGTTTATGTTTCTCCATGTCTAAAATCACAGACAAACTTCACCATTCATGTAGATCTATCTCATTAAATGATCTTTTAAACTATCTAATAAGAATCATATAATGATATTAATATTACGTACATATTAAATCAATTAAAAAAATGCATAAATGAATTCAAGAAGTAGAAAATTTCATTAAATGAATAACACATATGTTACATTAGGGTTAGGGTCCTCAAGATTTAGGGTAAAAACACATTATTTTCCCATATGATTAGAAATACAAGAAAGTGATATAGAAAAATAGAGTTGATTCATGATAAAAACCCATTTTTTATCCTTGTCTTGTGATCTTGAATATGCTCCTGCGTTTCTCCACCCTAAAGTAAGAAAGAGAAGGAAATCTATCAAAATGAATAAAGGTGACTATTTATAGGTAGGGTAAAAATAACGCTTACACAACCATCCTACATGGCCTGTGTTTGAGCTTGTGTAGGATTAAAAACTGATAGTTCTCACTAAAATGACTTTGTACGGCCTCAGTCACAGCTTATGTGGGGTATCGTATAGACCTTTTGACAAATTTTTTTTCGTACACTAGCATTCTACATTGCTTGTGTAGCTTCCTTATGTATACTTTAAATTGCAATCTGGCAAAAAAAATTGTTATGCACTAGTATTCTACAAAACTTGTGTAGAAACTCATGTATATTGTAAATCTTCAATTTGCTCAATCCTTTACCAAAACCTCCTTTAATTCATCTAAATGCATTCACTAAGCTCATTTATCTTCTCTTACACATGAAATTAACACTTTAACCTAGTAAGTATCCTTTTCTTTAATGAATCATATAAAACTCATATAACATATCATCAAATTAATACTTAAAATAAAGGTCATTAGACATTTATCAATTCCCTAATCTCATCGGTAGGGTGAAATCCATCGGACCTTGACTGACTGGTTGTTAAGTCCGAAAATCTCGTGTTTGTAGGGTTTCAGCTTCTTTTAGATGTTATCATCATGGGGCCTATCGAAGTCATGGCTAAAGATGGTGTCTACACCACTTCCAATGTTGATGGGACTTTCATTACGTTAAAGCTAGCTACAGGTGCCTTTATGTCAATGGCATCTTGGTATGGTATTTTGACTCATCTATGTCAGTGTTTGTGAATTCTAGAGCTATATCAAGCTTTTCTCTCTTCGCAAGGAGCATTACTTCCTTTCCTTTGTCATTTTTGGAAAATTGAGAGAGAATAGCATGTATGGTCCCTCGATAATGATAGTTACTACCCCTTAGGCAAGATCGTCAGATTGCTAATTCAGTTAGTTATCAGGATATTACTGGTGGTCGGACCTCCTTCGATGGTTTAACCTTTTCCACCACATTGTTCGGGTAGGACATGTATTATTGTAGGAGTCCTTTCTTTAGGGCTTCTTGAAGGGTGACTTTCAACTGAAAACAATCGTTGGTGCTGTGCCTTACATCCTGGTAGTAGTCATAGTATTTCTAGTGTTCTTTTTCCCCAAGTTGTTGTGCATTTTGAATGGCTTAGGCAGGAAACCCAAGTTTCTAATCTTTAGGAAGATGTCTTCTTTGGGTTTATTTAAAGGTAGGAAGTTAGAGTTAAAGAATCTCCATTTCACTAGGGTCTCCTTCCTTGAGTTGTTAACCTATCTTTTTCCCTAATGGGAGGCTCTATGCGGTCCTTTACCAACCCCTTAGCCTTTTGGTTGTGGAGATATTTCTTTTGGGGCTTCTCCATCTCATTCTAGGCAACAATGAAATCTTCTTGTCTGATTTACTTGCCGACTCAATCCTAGAATTCCTCTAGGGTCTTTGGCTTATTTCTAGCCTAGGAATAGAAGAGACTTTTGTCTTTTTGAACCCCATGAATTACATCTTAGATAGCAAGGCTAGGATCAAGGCTAGGAACGAGTGATACAGTCTCTCAAGGATTCATCGTTCTTTTGGTTTACCACGAAGAGTGATGACGTGTCTTTCCTCAAAGGCTTACTAATTATGAAATGCATCTTGAATGCCGCTGTCAGGTCTTCGAATGATGTCATTGAGCCGTTGGCTAGCTGGTGAAACTAACCATTGGCTGCCTCCTCTAGTATTCTTGGGAACACTTTACAAAAAAAGGCATCTTTGAAGTTAAAGACCAGCATTTGGTCTTTGTATCTCTTAGCGTGTTCTTCTAGGTCAATCATCCCATCATACAGCTTAAACGTTGACAACTTCATATCCAAAGGCAAGGTTCTTTTATGATTGACTATACCGGGGAGTTTTTATTGATAACCACATTGTCTTCGGTGACGGGGTGTAGTTTCTACTTTCTTTGATTCCTGACATCCTCTTGACTTCCTTTTCCATTTCTTCTAGGGTCATGTCCTCAAATCGCTTCCTTTAGGACATGGGGAGATCGATGGGTGAGGGATCCCCTGCTTGAGTTTTTGATGCTACTAGGGCGATAGAGGGATTTTTAACACTGTGGGAGACCTGAATTTGGGACCTTGCTTGGATGGCAAAGGTATTTGCTGCCTCCTCGAAATGGTAGTAGCCATCTTGCTACGGTGAAGTTCCGCTGCTGTTATGTTGCTGTTGTGAATTCTATGCCCTAAACTATAGTTCTTTAAGGCCACTCAACATCTTTGTTTCATTTGATAATTTCAAAAATTTGTTCTACCAATTGGTAGAGCATGTCCTCCAAACGGCCTAAACAGTTTTTGTTTGGGGAGCTATTAGAGGCTGGGAAAATGATGGGGGTCCCCTAGCATTTGAGAACCAAGCAATCCTAAAGTTAAGTTTAGGTGGCCTTCGAGTCAATTGCCTTACGATGACTTTTTGTTCTTGAGATGAAGTAGCATAGCTCAAAGGGTTCGACTTGGATTTCCTAATGCAATTGTGGCTTTTTGGAAAGAAAAGGTAGGAAAACTTCCTTTAAAAGGTAAGTGTTTCCTATAGATGACACCAAATGTCGCTTCCTTAAATCCCATAGAAGCTGGATTTAAGTGATATGGGTTTCGATTAATGTGTAGAGAACGAGGCTTGCAAAATAGGAACTCAATTAGTGGCACGCTAAACATGGGTTCGGCATAGCCACTCTGGTGCTTAAGTCAGAGTTTATTATGATAAGCCCGTAAGTTTAATGAGAATAAGTAATTGAGTGCAACATTACCATTCTTCTGAGAGGTAGGTAAGTAATTATAGATGACCATCATGGCAGTTGCAGACCTTATGGGCTAGTAAGTGAGTGGGTGGTTGGTAATAGTAAAGGAGGACGTGAGATAGACTAACTACTCCACTACTAGAAGCCTAGTTCAACCAAGACGAGTAAAGTGGAGATGGTTGGGTAAATGTCGAGATTGGTAGTATGAGGCTAGGCTGCATGTCGTAGAGTTTGTTGTTAAGGTATGGGCCTGATAGGACAACCCAGTCGATTAGTATGTTGGGGCTCAGTGTGGGTGGCTTAGGTTTCAAATTGGACCATTAGCACACATCATATACATGTATAGTATCGATTATGTTTGCATACCGTGAGTTGTTAATTTCTAAAAAGAAAAAAAAAACCAACTTTTCTATAACCATCACATATTGAAGTTTTGTTAGTACTCCTATTCAAATAGTATGTAATACAAGTGAATTTTTTCTCTTAACATAAGGAGGGAAATACGAGGACCCATAGTTTTCTAAATTTGAAAATTATGAAATCATATTTAATTCTTTCAAAGTATTAATTTTTATAGCTTTATCCAATCCAAAAATAAATGAATATGAGAGTTGGGATGCAAAAATTCTGAAATTTCAAAAATAAAAAAAGAAAGGTTAAAAAATATGCTTTATAAATTAAATAAATAATTGATATTTTTATAAAAATGAGCCAAATAAAAATTATATTTAAATAAAGATTAAAAAGATATTAAACCGACCAAAATAAAATGAATGAAATAAACCCCAAACTCGATTATAATTTAACAGGTCGAAACCTTTGTGGTATTTTCTGAAATCTTTTATCTTCGTTAGGAAAGGAGAAAGGCTAAACTACTTTAATCACTTGGGATGACAAAGAATCACTAAATTCAGGTTTATAGATTAGTGCCCTTTTGAGACTTTACATGGTATATAGGGGAAGAAATAAAAAAAGGAATGAACAAAGAAAAAAAATATGGAAAAAAAAAATGAGATTAAAAATTTTAATCACTTTAATGTGTTTGAGTAATGATTAAAAAGTAGAATAGAAGGAATAATTTTTGTGGTTGTTAAAATCAAAATGAGACACAAAATAAAATTATTAATATTTCCATAAAAAGAAGGAAGTAGAAGAGAAGGTCAGGTTAAAGAAAAGGTCAATTGTGAATTTATAAATTTTCATGGTTTTACTCTTGAAAAAAAAATATTGAATTTTACACATCATATGCTTACACACATACAAATAGCAATAAAATTTTGATATGTATAGTAATAAAATATTTAATTTTTAAAATAATTACTATCCATGTTACGTATACTCTACATATAATAAAATTTCATAGGTATTTACACATTATGCATGCAGAACATTTAGAATGTAATATTCAATCATTCTTTTCTTTCTCTTTTATCTTCACTTTTGAATGGGAAAAATGGCGGGTTCGAAAGAATTGTTTCCTTTCGTATATTTGCTCCCTAATTCCAACCTCTGTACTAACAAAGTAACAATGGATCTTAATATTCTCTTTCTTGCTTGTTCTTTTCCTTGTGTCAAACTAGGGTTGCAAATAGGTTGGACAAGATGATGCAATGATAAGCTTGACATGAAATTTTAAAATTCAAACTTAATTTTATTTGAGCTTATACTTTTGAGCATAAGTTTGACTTAAAGAAGAAGAAGAAGATTTATTCAAAGTTTTGCTTATTAAACTTGAATATTGAGTTTAACTCGATTAAGCTAGTTTTTGCTCAATAATTTTCAAAAGTTTTATTAATTTAATTAAAATCATATTAATGTCTAAACTCAATTCAAATGCAAGTAACATTTATATTTGCTTTGAATTATATTAGGCTCGTGAGCTAGTCAAATCAAATATCAAGAAGTTTAAGTTCGACTGAATAAATCATTCAAGCAAGTTAAAGCACATCAAAAAGATAAGCAAACTCTTAAACTACTTACCTATCTTAGTCATATCCTCCATTAAGAGTGTAATATGTTAAAAAGTGGCATCACATGCCATTTCTTATATGTATTATCCTCAATTGAGGGTGTTGCTAAAAATAAATAGGTTAAGGTTTGTATACTTTTTACTTTTACGTTATATTCGGTTCATTGGAATGGAATGAAGCTAGAAATGAATAATAATTATTTAATTTTATGATCACGGTTATTCTTGGAATAAAATCTATTTTTTGTCAGGAATAGCCATTACTCTAGTGAAAAAAAAAATGTGGATTCCTCATCTATTCCATAAAATATGGAATAAATATTCCTCATGGTAAAATTTTTTATAAACCAAACGAAAGAACATTCATTTTGTGGTAATAGACATGAAATACCAATTCCATTCCAGTAAACAAAACATGATGTTAGAGTTCAAGCTTGACTCAACCGTGGCCAAGTCGATTTTGAAGGAATATCAAGTAAAATTTAAGTAATTTGTTCCATTTACATTTCTATATTAGATAAAGTGTAAATGAAAAGTGTCATGTATTATTATACATTTTTGTTCTAGCAACATCAAAATCATATTATATAGGGAAAATGTCCCCTTTGGTACATGAATTTTAAAAGGTCAAATTTCATACTTAATTGAACTTTTTGTATCTCTAAGCACTACTCCACTTAATCTTCGTCTAACATGCATACATTACTTCTAGAGATAATAAAATAGTAGTATAATGAAAAAGGGATACGAAAAATTTAAATAGGTATGAAATTGGACTTTTTAAAATTTCAAATACCAAATTATTTACTTCGTCAAAGTTCGGATACTAAAAGAGAGCTTTTTCTCTATTATATATGTGTGTGTAGATAAACATGCAAACACAAATAGGCAAACATACTTCAACATGATTATGTGGCATAAAAGAACCAAAGAAACTATAAAATGTTACTTGTGTTTTTGGAAATGCAAGCTCATGAGCTATATGTTTTCTATTTTGATAAATACATGACTTATATTCAATATCAAGGTACAAATGCTCCTGATGGCATGTACTAGCTTATGATTGGTTTGCAATGATTAGTTTAATAAAAATAATATCATTAAATAAATTCAATAAAATAAAATATAACTGAAAAATAAAATATATAGAGATTAAAAAAGAAATATAAAAAAAGGGGAAAAGAAGAAATAAAAATCTTTAAAAACCTAAAATTTTGGCTATAGGCTACTCATAATCTTAGGGTGGCCAACCATCAATATTTATGGGGATAATATTATTAATGGTATCTAAACTTTGGTAAAAAATATAATTATATATTTGAATGTTAAAATTAATCAATTTATTATCTAAATTTTAAAATTAATCAATTCAGTATTTAAAATATTTTGAAATTGATTAATTTAGTATCTAAAAACCTGATTGTGGTACTATTGGCATGCATGAAAAGTTATTTCGAATACTAAATTGATTAATATCAAAATTCAAATACAAAATTAATTAATCTTAAAATCCATATACCTAATTACATATATGGTAAGTTCTGTGCCACTCCAAGTATGGCCATGCAAGTCCATTAAGACGGTAGGTGACTGTCAAATGTCGTTAAAATTAAAAAAAGAAAAAATGATAATAACAATATGGCACGTATAAAGCCCAATAAATGGCCGTTGAATTTTAAGCTGATTTTTTTCTGCCTTTATATTTTAATGGTGATATCACCTCAGGAGAATCGCTCTTTCCCCATACAACAGTGGGTAACTTTCCACCGTGACGAACATTGGTAGCATGCAACCAGGGTTTTCAAGATTTTTCCTTTTTCTTTTTTCCTTTCTATTATTTGTAATTTTTATATGTTATTATTTAATGAAATTAATTTAATGTTGGTACTTTATTGAATTAATAATTACATATAAATTATAAGCTAACGTGTATTCCTAGAATAATATTAACACAGACGTTAATACAATAAAAATTACATATTTGTCCAAAATTAAATGTTGAAGATAAATTTACGAAGGGCCAAAAGTAAGGATATATTTTTCATAATCTCCCAAAAGAATTATTATCGAAAAAATACACCACACAATAATAATAATGTCATAATAAGATGATAAGACTTTTTAGATCAATTAAAACACTAAACAAGAAAATAGTTAAAAAAAAAAAAAAGGAAAGGAAGGAAAAGAAAATCTATATCTATAGTTCAAACGAATAAGATTGTCAAATAATTTTCATTTAAATGTATTGAAGTTACCCCTTCCAATCCAAAACAAAGAATTAAATAATCTTCATAATAAGATGTCCCTTTTGGCATGGAGAAATGAAGTTAGAATGGAATAGCATATCTGAATTTCATTTTCATTTCTATTGTTGGATGCATTTTTAAAAGCTAAAATTATAATTCCTAAAATCCAACGATTTTTTAGGAGGAATTCGATTTCATCCTTAAGAAGATGAAATGATGACCCAATTATTTACTTCATTCTACCCAATTTCATTCCACTTACCAAACAAGACATTAAAACCTTATTTATGAACCTCTATTGAAGTGAGAACAGGAGATTAAATTAGAAATTACAATAGTTACAGTCAAATTTACCATGTTGATAAACTCGACATTGGAAATAATAAATATAGCTTTTCTTCCCCACCCCCACACCCCCCACCCCCCCCCCCCGCACTTATAGAAGTTCAATACAATCGGCTAAAATAGGACTCAGCTCATGGATAAGAGTAGGAGGAAGTTGAGTTTTCTAGGTAATTGGGTTGACCACACAACGGGAATAGATTGAGCTTAACTTAACGATAGGGTTTACAGCTATAGACTACTTGCTCGATCAAACCACCTCGAAATTGAAGATTTGTGTTCCGGCTTAAAACGATTGAGTGAAACAAAGAACAACCTATGAGACAGGATAGTAGAGGATCTATCTACCAAACCCTTTTGTTTCATGTAATTTCAAACCTTCAGTAAATTCAAACAACGATCATACTTTACGAAATGATCAAGATATGCTTTCCATTTGCATTACAAGATGCTGGGGCTGATGGGAAATGCAGTCCGGTCCGGGGTCGAGCGGAAAGCGAACTATATTTTATGATTGTGATATCCCGAATAGAATAGAGTGCAATTATGATAATTGAAATACATTTGGTTTAATGGCCTTGAAGTTTCAGTGTCATCAATGAAGACATATCTAAGATGAGTGATCTATAATGTAGCTGACACTAATAGCCAAAAAACCAACTGAGCAGAAAACCAGACCAAATCAAAATTAAATTATTTTACTATGTTCTGGTTCACCATTTTTTTGGCCATTTGTTACCAGACAGAGCCGAACTGTAAGAAGTTTAAAAATATAAATTAAGAGCAACTGGCAGTAAAGATGCTCGAACACAGACAAAAACTAAACAAGAAAATAGTGGAGCACACTCCTTGAAGTTTTAAGTCGTTGGAACTACTTTTTTGATGATCTTTGTTAATTGATGTCATTTTGCTGTTTATTGTTTGCTTTGTAGGTTAAGTCATTGTATAATCCTGTGGTTCTTGATAAAGAGGAGGCATTCCATAAATAAGTTAATTTATTAGCACATTTGATCTCTATTTCTTATTCTTTGTTTGCAAAATACTAACAAAATATATCATTAAAATTAGGAAAATGAAATATATATATATAAATAGTTTTGCAGTTTGGTGGATTTGAAATGGCATTGCATTAGTAAAAAGGAAAAAAAAATCATTTGTTTTGTTGACGATTCAAAGTTATAGGATTTAAAGTCAAATGACGACTTTTGAATCTTTAAATTATAACTTAATCGGATATGTAAATTTATAATATAGGAATAACAGTTTGAAGTTTGAACCATGTACCCAACTGAACCAAACCATTCCCTTTCTTTTTGAAAAAAAAAAAAAAAACTAAACCATATGGTTAGGAAAAAAATCAAACCGTAATATATAATTTGATTTGGTTCTGGGTAAACAATATCAAATCAAACCACGTCAACCCCTAGTCACAAGTGGTATTAAAGTAATACAAAATGCAATAGAGTAGGGATAACTCTTGAGTTTATATGAGAGCACGTTTAAAATTTATCCTACATCATGTAATTTTTTTTACTTTTGTGACAAAACTAATAAAGACATCATATTGTATGAGGAGGAGCTAGAGACATCGGTTGATTAAGTGGGGAGATTTTGATATTCCTTAAATAGACTAGTAAAGGAATTCTGATGATTGAGGCGTCTTTTCATGTTGCAATTTGGAGTTTATTAAAACTTCAAAGCTAAATGTGCTTAGCAAGGGACATTCCATGGTGAATAATCTTTTGGAAAGTAGCTAATGCTAAGGACCAAACCATGTAGTATATCAAATTAAGAGGATACTACTTGCTAAGAAGAGTTTTAGGACATAAAATGGATTTAGTTCACAACATCCTTTCAAATTGAATTGCTTCAAAATAGTCAAACTTTAGTTTAAACCACATTTATTTTTCTTTTGATGCTATCTTCATCTTACCATCTCTATTTATGCTTATATTTTCATAGATTTTATCCTTATTTACATTAAATTGGCTTTTTATTCTCAATCATTCACTAACATGGAACGCAAATACTTTTACTGCAAATACCTGTATATTTAAGAAGTATAAATATCAAAATATTTTATGTTAAATTAACTTAGATTCATTAGCAATAAAGGAAAATAAAAATTCAAATTAGAATCAATATTGTGGAAGGTTATGTACAAACTCTACCAATATTTTAATTTTTTTTTGCTTAAGCAATGCAATTAGGTTGTCAGGAACAATTCAATTTAAATAGGATATGAAACCAAGCTTCTTTAAATAGTTAAGGAGTTGAGTTGAACTCATTGTGAAAGAAACGCATTTGCTTATTTGATTTGATTTGTGAACATCCCATTGGCTTAACTAAGGTCGGTCACAATGTAGTTCTTATTTTATTGGATAAAGGTAGATTACGCTACTATCGATTTATTGTAAGCATCTTTCTTGTAACTATATGCACTCGATAATGTATTAATTAATGTATAAAACATTTTCCATCAATCAAGAAGTTTCAAGAATGAGAAAAGCAAGTAATTTCTTTTTATCCCATTTAGTTCATATCAAGTTTTGAGTAAGTATGCTTTCAAGTAGTCGCATGCAAAATTTCAAGTCACTTCTAGTGTGGAATGATTGAATACTGATGTAAATGATGAATTTGTGAAGATGTTGATTGAAAGGTTCTAAATTTTTGCAGCTACCATTTGAAAGCTTCCAACACTACCATCCAAATGCTAACTTGCATTTTAGCTACAACAGCTAAAGGCCACTAGTGTGCCATCAATAAGCTTTAGTTGTCTAGATATCATTGTCCTTGTTAAGCACAGTAGCGAAATGCTACTATAAATTTTAAAGAAAAAAGTTAAATAGGGGGTAAAGTAGAAAATTTTGGATATGCTAATGGGGGTGCTTTTATTTAATATTAGGATTTATAATTAAAGAAACTCTTTCTCAAGACAAAAAGCCTATTCTTTATAGATTATAGTTTTTGCCTCTTGTGCCTAATAGGTTAAATCATTAATAAACTCAATGGCTATTCAACCCCTTTAATAAATGTGCTATTGAGGACTAGAAATAACAGTGATTTTAACTTCAACATGGTATCTATTAATCATTGTATGACGTTGTATAGAGTGCAGTTGTACACCAAAAGGATTTGGTAGATTTAGGATGATTTTGGACTCTTAGATAATTAAGGTCACCCACATCATATATGTGTACTATTATATGTGTGATTTAGGGCCATGAGTTATTTAAATTGATTTCGTGATACATTAATTACTATGATTGCACTTTTCATATTTGATGAAGGGACGCTTGTGTTTTGTGGTTTTCCATATTAATCTCTATTCCTCTATTTGTATTACTTCTTTTTCTCATAAATAAGTACTACAAACAATATAGATGTTGTGATAGCTTGAGATATCTCCATTCTATAACTATGGTGATGACATAGAACATGTTATCATGAGGAGTAGTAATCTTAGAAATGCTTCCATTAGGTGTGTTGATGTATTAGATGTATTACAGGTATTGGTTGGAATTTGTCCGGTTAGCTTATGTACTTGATCATTGCCGCAATTCAGGTTGAATGTCAAATGTGTTTTCTTTCAATACACCGTGTGTGGAGTATGAGTTGGACTCCTTAGTGCCACTCACTATATGTAAGTGGTTGGAGTTTATGTTATTATTTAACCTGCAATTTTCATAGATATAAAATTTTGAACCTTAGTATTTTCATATGGAGGTAAGGATGCGTCGTAGGTGTTCAAGCCTTGACCTCCAAAGCGTTATGACATGCTCGCTACTCGATGCTTAAATCATGCATTATGAGATACTAGAGTTGATAGGTCCCAAGATTCCTGTCGCTTAATATATGCCGTCCGTGGGATATGGGTATTAGGCCGACCAACCATCACCATTTAAATGAGCAGAGAGTAAGGCGAAATACTCGAGCCTCAAGGTAACGTATGATGATAAAAAGGCCCCTTATGGATTGGCAGGTCGCAAAATCAACTTCTGATGATTGTCACAAGTTGATAAATCATTTGAGTGGTAACTTCAAGCACTTGTAACCTAATGCAGGATAAGATATAACGCCATTGAATGACTACCAATGGCTAGACATGGTCAAGAAGTCAAATGAATAAGCTGTTGGGCGTCAAGTGTAAATGATCTGAAATAGCCTTATAGATCGAACTTTTTATATTGACCCATAATTGCTTCTAGAATAGATTCACATTACCTATGTGCTTGATTTTTACATTTTATGAACATTGTGATTGATTTATACGGACTGATGACATTAGTTGAGAATAGCTGCTAAAGCTTATGTGGCGCAATGGGCCATATGCAATATGGAAAAACATCAAATAGACTTTTTCTAGCAGAAGAAAGGTAACCGTACCTGATTTAGAGACATCTTAGAAAGAAAAAGATAATGCTTTCTTCTTTTAATTTAAATTAAAATGGGGTTGTTTGACCCAAAAATAATTATATAAAGGAAATCACATTAGCCGTGACGCAACATTACTCACTTTGTATTTTAACTGTGACACAAATCAATATTGCTCACTTAGAATATCTTGTTGACGTTGTGGGTTTATACTACATGACTAGATAGGCCACCTTTCTTTAATATATGCATATATTCTTATATTATTTATTTCAATTATTTGTCTTCTAATTTTTCAAAAATCACGAAAAAGTAAAAATAAATAAATAAAGGATGCTGAAACTAAGAGATGATGTGCAAAGACAAAATTCAAAATTGGAACATGATTCATAAATCTCAAAATGATTTGAAAGTTACACGGATCAACATTATGATAAGTAATCGATCAAACAAAATAAAAAAGTTAAACCGATCCCTTAAAAAATCTACATGATCCAACAGACTTCTATACACACACACACCCAAATTTGATATAAAGGCAATATGACCTCGATTCAATAACCTTTGTCAGACAACACATCATTTTTGCAACATATATATATTATATATATATATATATATGTATGATATATGTATGTATTTCAAGTATCTAAATATTGAGAAAAGGAAGAGGTTGAAGATTAAGGGATGCCTTTGAGTGACTCATAAGAAGGATCTTTCTAAGGCAGATTTGGTTCACATGCACTCAGTTGAGCATAGTGTCCATACTAGATTTTCTATGTAAGAATTTTCCCATAAGAAGTCTTCAACTGATCAATCTAGAGACCAATGACATTTGTCCAGCACTTAAGCAATCACAAGTTTTTGAATTATCACCGAATAGGCATAGGATCACGATCTAAGAAGCAACTAAGGATCATCATCATATGGCGCATCATGCGAGGATGGACAAGAGGAATAAATGACAAGAGGCTTCCCATTCTTTTCAAATTCAAAGAGTTTTGAATCAGACCCTGGTGGATTCTCCAAAAAATTTCCAGTCAAGTCCAGAAATTCAAGATTACCTATGAAATAGAAGCAAACATGTAAATGTTCCCACCAAGACATTAAAGTAACTATAATGGATTGTACCATAAGACCAATAAAAACCACATTGATGTATAGTTATTTGCCCGAGATGAACAAAATTTCACAAGAAAGAGTGAAACATGGAGTTTATTAAAGAGATAATGTCAAAAATGGTAACTAAACTTTCGCAAAAAATTCAATTAGGAAGCTGAAGATTTGGTTTTAAATAATTTGATTTCTTAACAAAGTTTTTGTGGACCTTTTTTTATACTTTAAGTTTGGTTTTGACAATTTTGATATCTAAACAAAGTTTTCGTTTAATTTTTTCATAGCTGATTTCTTGATTAAACATGTTGCAAAAGTTCAGGTACCATTTTTATCATCAACCCTCCATTAAATAGACATGTCAAGAGCATGGGTCAATGTCAACTATACACACAACAATCTAGCGCATAGGCAACAGATGTGGATATACAAGTCACCTACATATCTATTGGACAGTTCATCAATTTGTCCATAATGTGCCTACCTTTTGCAACTTCTAGTGATGACACTAGGAGAGTCATGGATTCTGCAGGCATGAGATTATAGGCAGCATTTACTGCAACAAGCTTTGGAGCATCTATAATTAGTCTTGACAGAAATTCTGCGGCTTCATTCCCCCCACGGTTTTTACTACAAGTCCACATGATAGAGAGCTACTCATAAGATAGTTAAAAGAAAGACATGCACGAGGGAAATGAACCCTGCAAAAGCCACAAACCTTATATCAATTTTGATAAGCTTCAAGTCTTTGAATATGAATTTCTGCAGTTCTTGAAAGCCAGATGAACCAAGTCCAATTCCTCCTATATTAAGTACTTGAATTGATGAGCGCATAAGCTCTGCAAGGGATTGTGCTACTTGGCTGCATAATCATAAGCATATTGATTGCAATAGATTAGTGCATAGATGTTTTCTAGCTAAGGCATCAATCTGCTCAAGATAGGTAGACAAACCTGCGGAGAATATTATCAGCAAGAGAGAGAGATTTCAGTGGTTTGTCTAAGGTGGAAAGAACATGTAACAATTCTGCTGCTCCCAACCATGAAATTTCACAGTTGTCCAAGTACAACTCCTCTAAAGGAGGACATTTATCAGTAGCTTCAATGAAAAAGGAAACTAGATCCCTGCAAGTACAGAGAATAAATTATCATAAGCCAGCTTCCCTAAATTAGCATGGAGATCCTGTTGAAAAGCTAGTTAAAAGACTTAAGGACCTTATTTGATTATCTCCTATAGGGTTGTCACTGATATTCAGCACCCGCAAGCAGGGCATATGGTATAGAGCATATCTTAGATCATGGATATCTCCTTTACACAAATTATTTCCCCTGAAATAAATGAGAAACTAGCATCACTTGAAGTAAAGCATATGAAGAGCATTTGGAGAACAATAAAGATTCCCAACAAGTCAGATTCACTTAATTTATTGACAGTAATAAGGTGCAATTATTATGCTCAATAGTAGTTGAGGACAGCTTTTCCTTTAAATAATCAAGTTGAGTTTGCATGAAGGCAAGCTAAATGTATAATGTTCCACCTAAGATTGAGAACGTTCAAAGATTGCAAGCAGTTTCCACCAGATGCAACAGAACAGCTTTGGGACCAGTCAAAATTAGACAGCCACCCCGTTATCTGAGGAAACAGGAAATTTTACTTTGTTACTTGTGTATATGGAAATGAGAAAGTAGAAAGAACAATCTCACCACATTACTCACATGGTTTTCTGAGAGATCAAGAGTGGATAAGTTAAATGGAGCATGAAGTAGCGTTGTAAAAAGAAGTTTTGCAAAATTCCAGTCCAAGTTATCGTCACAAAATCTCAATGAACATAAGGACCTGAGATAGACAACCATAGAATTAAATTAGCACATATGGTGGGATAACTGCATGCATGCTGCATCTGATTGTTTGGAAACGTAACTAAGGCTACTCCTTTCTTACAAAGGCATAATGGAAGTGTGAGAGGTAATATATATAGCACGAAGGCATAGTTCTGTAATTTTTTTCATTCAAAATTTCTGTGCTCATAGAGGCTACACAAAGAAATGGTTCTTTCCCCAAATCATAACAGAATCACAAAATGCCATCTTAACACAAATAAAGAAAGCAAGGCATCATATATGTAACACCAATGGAAGAACTTGATATCCAAAATAAATAAACATCCTTCTATATTTTATCAAAAGATCCACTAAGTGCATCATACATGTAATACCAATGGAAGAACTTAATATCCTCAGTGAATAAACATCCTTCTATATTTTATCAAAAGATCCACAAGGCTTGTGAAAATCAAAAGGATCCTAGAGGTACGTAGCATCAATACCAAACTTTTTCCATTTAAAAACGTGCCAATACGAAAATTAGAGACAGAAGTGTGCATGATGATGTTCATACTATTCATGGCAAGGTGTTATTCGAGGTTACTATCTAGTCTCTTCTAAATCCCAAGTAATATTTTCTCGGAAAGCAGCCTTCGCAGCTGCAGTATATATCTTTGGCAAACAAGGAACTTAATTCAAGTTGGCAACAATGGAACTCAATCATTTGCTGTTGCAAGACATATCCTACTTTATTTTAATCTCAATGCTTTTCTCCAGTTTGAATTACCCTTAGTTTCCCTGAAACATGGTTTTCTTGTAGACTCTTTTCTTTTGTTTTGGGGATTAGTTTGCTATGTATTTAGGTTTCCTAGACCACTCTTAAACATCCATTCTATCTTCAATCCACTGAAATTGACTTTGATATGCATATTTCCTCACTCAATACTATTCTTCTTTTACCCTCAATAGTTCTATTCTTTTACCGACAACAAGATAAAATTAGGAAATGGCAAAACCATAACCCAAATATTGGATCTTGCTACCTTCTGCGGTAGATTTTGATGATTTCCACCACAATTAATGGATTCAAAAGTCACCACATGCTTCATTACAGAACTTAAAAGGAACATGAAATTTAAGTAGATATAAATTGAGGTGTCGCACAAAATGTATTGGTTATGCTTGGATTTTCCATAAAACCCTAGATAAGAAATGAAATTATGAAATGTGTAGACTTATTTAAGGATGATGACCATTAAATAAAATGGGAAATTAATTGCCAAATGCAATTTATGTATTAGCTGATGACAGTTGGGGAGAAGATTTAGAGACCGCAATGCAGTTGCATGAGCCCCACAGGATGTGAAATGTATTGTGAATAGCAAACACTAGTATGCATACAATCATTTGTCTGCTGGATTTAATAACTTCAGTGATACTAGATATGGCTTTCCATACACAAATACAGTTCTTTATATTCAATCTGTTAAATAATGATCAAACTCCCATGTACATGTGTTGGAAAAATCCGAAAAAATGAGAAGGGAAAAAATACTTGAGGCGTGCTAGGCACTGTCCTTAAGGATATTTCGCCAATATTATTGAAGAATGGCGTATCCCCCAGGATTCAACAAGTCCTCTAGAAAATCTAGGACACAGGAATAGCAGAGAAGAAGCAATAAACCCAGAGAACAAGCAGGAAAGGAAAAGTAAAAAGTAAGTTAAAAATATTAAAACAGATAAATATATATAAAACGAAGTTGTATTTTTAACGGGTACGTTGAAGAGATGTCTTTTCAAAATCAAAAGATACAACGGTTCGAAAAAACACAACGATTGGTTTGACAGTACCCGAAAAAACACAACGATTGGTAATTAAAATTTGAAACGCTTAAAAGACCCATATCCGGATAAGATTTAATTAATTTTATTTAAAAATAATAATATACACGAAAATAAAATATTCCTTTGAACCAGCAAAGACATATAACTACACGCGCAGAATATATATAATACACAACAACATGCAACAGAAATATATGCATGAAGAGAACTCCTTGGGAGTATTCCTCATTACCTGTCAGATGAAAGAAAAGATGACAACCCAATAGGCAAGGAAACTGGTTTCCTGTCAAGAAAGCTTGATGCACAGACCGACAAATGCTGGATACCATGACTTTCTGCACCCGTTATGTGAAGAGAACGAAAAATTGCATCAACGGCACTTGAAGGAAGGTTGCAATGCCTGAACTCTATTGAAGTTAAGGTTTTACGATTTTGAACTAGAACTCTGCATAACCCATCAACCTACGAGTTGCAAATACAAAGCCAACAAATACAGATCCATTACCTTGTCTGACTATCAAAAAACTACAACTTAAAAGATAGTTAGTCAACTCAAGAGCTATTTAGGTCAAATCTTTGAGTTAAGATAGGTATGTCTGTTTGATGCCAGCGCTGTCGAGTCTAACTGAAAATTTCCAAGAATTCCCCATACTTTCAGGAATTCCACATTAAAAAAAAAAAAAAAAGAATGACTTCAAACTTAAAATAAAGCAAACTTTGCTTACATGCTTAGTGGTTCTGATCCACAGGAGAGACAAATTTTCCAGTGAACAATCCCCTAACAGGTCCTGCACAAGAAAAGACAAAATATGAAACAAGGTGACTTCAATGATTCCACATAATATGCTTAAACTACCACAAGCAGTAAATCTTTGTCTCCATAATGACGTGTATTGCGGCATGAGCAAAAGACTCTTGCTCCACCAGCAAAGGTTGCTTATTATCCTCATTATAAAATTAACAAATCATTTACCAATACAAACGCATCATCCTTTGTTGACAAGTGTAATTTATAAAAAAACTATCACATATATGTAGGATTTTCAATTTCAATTGCCAAAGAGCTATAAAAATAAGTTTTAGAACAATGTTTTTCAAAAGCAAATGGATTTATGCAACATTAACTTGCATGAGGACTAAAGGAAAAGGCAGGAACAGCCTGAAGGGATTGCATGGGATCCAGAGCAAGTAAGAGCAAACATATAGCGTGTAGATATACATTTCATGTTGTACCCTGTGCCTATCTGTTTTGATGTGTTCATTCCTAATAGAGCCAACTAGCTTGTGTCATTCCCACAATTCGATTAATTTAGAAGTTTCCTAAAAGGAGAGAAGAAAGGGAAGAAAAAGACATGCATCATACCTAGGAGTGGATTAGTATCGCTGCTTAGTACAAGCAAGTGTAAAGCTGACCATACTAGCATCCGAGGTTAAACCTTCAGCATCAGTTCTAGTAAAAAGATGCCCCATTACGATTAACAACAAAATGATGCAGTTGTGTTGAAAATATATCAACTTCTTTAACTTGTTCAACATTTTTATGTTGTCAAGTAAAAGCATTAATCCACAAGCCCAAAATGAGTTCAACTCAAAACTTTTGCTTGAACCCCAAATTTAAGTGCTACAATGGAACAGCAAAATGATGCAGCTGTGCATACAAATAGATTACTTCCCCAGCTCACTTATTATTTGTACAAGTAAGAGCATATAGAATTCAACTTGAAGTTCAAGAGCATATGGAATTCAACTTGGAGCTTCTACTCGAACCTCAATTTTTAGTCTCAAGCTCATCAATCATGTATCTATCTTTTTATTTTTATATTTTCAATTTAAGTATCGATTTTCTCACACCTAACTTATACTCAACAAACACAAACTTCACACAGCTTGGTGTAATTTTATAAAGTGAAGCTTGGGTTCAAGTGTAACTCATAATTTTTTTTCAAATATGCTTAGAAAATTATAAGTGAAAATTTCCAAATACTCAAGCACAAATTTTGATACAAGAATAATTGAATCAACATCCTCTTCGGTTAGACAAAAACCTGGGTATAAAATGCTTGAGAGTATTGACAAAAACTAACTCATACTTCTAAAACAACCCACACATCCAACAACTTTAAAAACAAGTAAAGTACACATATGCATGACAACTGTACAGTCCAGCAAAGGGGGAAATGAAGACCTACATGACGACAACAGTCAAACAATTGATCAACTTACATGGAATTCTTTAACACATAGTACGCTTTGAAGTCTCAAGGATCTGCAAGAACAAGGAAGAGAAAAGCACTAAAATATAGCAACATGAATGAAAAGTGAAAGAGCATAGATGGAACTGGAAGTACACTTGGAATTATTCAACAACATGCTCAAGCCTTATTTTGATTATTTGGGATGAATATTGCAAATATAAATTATGTTCCATCATTACTCTCTATCATTAGCCATATCTTCACCAATAATCAATAATATCATATCATCTTTTGGTATAATTTATCAGTTTTAATACATGTGGTATTATTCAATAATAATATATATTTATATAATGGTACTACTTCAATCTTCTGCATAACTTGTACTTACCTAAGGAAGTGCCCAAACTGTTGGCAATTTTGATCTAATCTTGAATATTTGATATTGAAACCATTTCCATACTCCTTGTATCCAATGTGCTTCAATATATAGTCTACATAGAAAGATATCTCTCTCAAAGACGAAAAAGACTGCTAAACGAATTGATTTAGATAGAAAAAATTTCAACAATGCAAAACATGACTGCATATATTTCCTATAGAAATTACCGGCCTGGAATCAATAAATACATAATGTTTTTTTTGTGTTTATGCATTAGCTTTAAACTAAATATATGGTTTTTAAAGTCACTTATGAAAAGACAATTTGGTTTAAGCAAAAATGCCCCATGTTCATTATAGTTATACTGACTTGTTATTTTATATCAGCCTTTTTAGAAGTATGCAGTTGTTCTTGATTAAGAAGTCAATAACTGGAAAGAGAGAGGAGTAGATGGTAAGATAGCTTCATTGATTTCAAAAACAACTTTTTAACAGTCTTACAATATGCACCTTTTAATATTGAATCCTTCATAAAGATGATGATCAGCCCATAAATTTCAAAAATTTACATGTGCATGAACCTTTTCAGACAGATGATATGCAACTTGAGGTATAGAAGCATAATGGTTATATAGTAAAATCATTTACAAATTAACTATAAGAAGTAAGTTACATTACAACTTTACCTGGCGTTTTTATGTTGCCAATTTTTCCTCTAAAAGATGGGAGTGACGCTATGGCCGCTGCTTCATCAAGGCAACTGCTATCATATTAAATTATTAAACTCTAATCAAAGATCATGATTCAACGACATTATCATAAGACATTCCTACTGAATTATACTTCTGTAAATGCATCTCCCAATATGTCTGCTGCCAATCAGCTGGTATCTTCTCAACAAGCCATCGCAACTTGCATAATCTCCTCCATGCCAAATTGAAATTATTAGAAGTCCTAGAAAAGATAAGACAACAATCCATCAAAAAACACAAGCCATAACTTTCTAATCATTACGAAATCAATTAAACACAAACCTCCCGCGCTTTCTCCCACTTTTAATGCAATAATCTGCACTATCGTCACCATTCCACATCCATCCAGGCCTAGCAAATTATTAGTAAAGTTATCATTTTCATGAGAATACAATACTAATCTGCTTCCATTTAGTTAACTAGAAATACATAGCAAATTTGCATCAACATATCATAATCACACTTTATTTCACGTCAAATTCATATTAACTTTAAAACATATATACAAGTAATCGGATGTTACAGCTATTAATTATATTTATAAATGTGGAAAATCTAAGATTTCGAAAATATATACAAAATTTAGAACAAGATCAGTGCCTTTAACAGCTGAACTCACGAATTAGGCTGATGTGTCGTATCAGTTTCAAATTTTACCTATTAAATCGGTATCCAAATCGTACCGGACTCATATCAAGAAAAAACTACGTATCTATAGAACCAAGCAATTCATCAAGCATAAGTTGGATTACGCGAATGC
This sequence comes from Combretum micranthum, assembly GCA_024138025.1. NCBI lineage: Eukaryota > Viridiplantae > Streptophyta > Magnoliopsida > Myrtales > Combretaceae > Combretum > Combretum micranthum. The sequence goes on from JAMXBD010000412.1 coordinate 362,232, forward strand.
AGAAGAAAAGCATCGATAAGCAGAATCCACTAACATTTCATCTTGTAACTTTTGCAAGGCCAACGGTGATAATCGAGTTAAGAGTTCGTCGAATATATCATTTGGAAGTTGATATAATACCTTGGCATTATCGAATCCTGCAATTGGAGAATGAATGTACAATTAGGGAAAGTGATGAGAGAGGTTTTGAGCAGTCGACTGAGAAAAGATAGAAGAACTATCATATATACCTTGGAGGAGTTGTGTATTGATTGCATCCATGCATAAAGATAAAAGAGAAGGAGCTTGTTCCATGGTCACTGATACTGTGATATAAGAGGAATACGAGAAGAAACGGGGATGGGAAGAATTTGTTTGGTTATGGAACAGAGGAAGAAATGTGGAGGACGGCAGTAAACGTAAATGGATTCTGAAATAAAAATATCTACTCTGAAGTTGACTAGTTTTAAATTTTAAGGATTTGTAAGGAAAAAAAAAACATTTAAGGATTTAATTTGGCACCAGGCAAATGGTAAATACTTTTTTCTAATAAATTATCTATGAAAAAATATATGATAAGTCTCATCAAAATATTAAATAAACCAAATACAAATAAAATATAACTATAAATCAAACACATTTATATGTAAAATTTAGATACAAATACAGATAACAATCCAAATGGACCTTAATGGTACTGAGTACTGAATTTTATGGATAATGGTTTAGTACATATAAAATTTGATCAAAAGAATAGTTTTATAAAATTTATATTTATATATATATATATCTATACTATTAAAGCAAAACCACCCTCTTTGGTGTCTTTAGTGTAAATGTTTTTAGCATATGGGCATAAAATATTTTTTCTATCCCTAAATCATGAAAATTAAATAGGGTTTGAATATAATTAAATAAGCGTTGAATAGACATAATATTTTCCTTTTTTAGTATATGGGTGTAAAATATTTTTGGTATCTTGAAATCATAAAATTAAATAGAGTTTTGAATATAATTAAATAGGGGTTGAATAGATATAATTCTTCCTTTTTTAACATAACGTCGTAAATTATTTTTGGTATTCAAATCATGAAATTAAATAGAGTTTGAATAGAATTAAATAGGGTTTGAATAGAATTAAATATGGATTAAAATAATCTTTTCTTTTTTTAGTCTAAACATGCATTTTTATATATCGATCTAAACCTCTAATACCATATTTATGCATGGTAGTTACCCAATATTGAGAAGTTACTTGTGAAAAATATAATTGTAATTATGATTTATAATAAATTTCTAGGACTAAGTAAGGTTGTTCTCTTCCAATTTGTCAAAATAATATATCTATTTGATTTATATATATTGGATTCGATTATTTTATTTGCATATGTATTGCGAGTGTGTAATCTACTTGTGTATGTATGTGTGTGTGTGTATGAGATTGATCACATTGACTAAATTTTGTAAGTATTGATAAAATTTTATTATATGAATTGTTTTATAAAATTTACCCATTATTTTCTATCACTTTTTTATCATGTGGCTTTTTTTCTTTTTTTCTTTTATAGTTGTAATTATTGAAAGATAAAACATTTATTCTCAATTTAACTTTAAAAATGACAAAAGCTTTCTTTTTTTTTGTCTAAATTAAAATTTCGTGATGGTTTTGACTTCGGTCACCATCATAGGAGACTATAACTATCATCCATCATATTTTGGGTGGAGATCACTAGGCGATATCATACCCAAATTTGGATGGGACATGTGATTTACTAGCAGAGTTCCAACGCTAATAATGAACGATTCCATGACCTCAGACACAAAGAAGACACATTTACTTATAGTAAGAATCGATCCCATAACCGTTGAGGGTCGTACCAACTAAACCAACATCTATCCGTAACAAAAGCTTTTTAATTTTTATTATGGATTTACTATTACCATTCTCTCTCTCTCTCTCTCTCTCTAAATTAAAAAAAGGCCCCCTTCTAAACAAATATAAAAATATTGGGTAGACGTACAGTTTTGTATTACTATATTTATTTTTTCCATACATTTTAGATTGTTTATATATTATTATATTTTAAGGTTTAAATTTAAGTAGATGCTAGTTTACTGATACAGGATAAATGATAAATACAGATTATATGTGTCTGTCAAAGAATTTAGTCTTTTAATTTTAAATTTGAATGCTTACCCAAAATTGTATTATATATCAAAAATAATTTTGGGGTTTTTTAATTAATTTATCCATTAGTAAAGTAGAAAAGTACAGTTTAAAGCAAGCTTCGTCTTACCAATATTTTTATAGTTAATATCAGGTTGATCATGGTTTAAAGGTTTGATAAGATCAATTCAACATCCAAGGTATTTATTTAAGAGACAAATACGGAGTATCTCTAAAATTTCTTTATAATAAGGTTATAATATAACTGTGTCTAAATTGGGTATCAATAAATTAATTGTAAATGAAGGTAAAGATCATAAGATATCCTTCGGCATCGTAACTTATATACGATATGGTCATTGGCTGTCATCTCTCCCTGTACCCCGGTTGACCACTTGACCTCCGTCGAGGTCTGCCCGCTTCGTCGCTGTCAAATTTTATGGGTACGTGAAATTTGATCAAACATTAGACAAAAGACATGGCGCCAGGTGGGCCTGTCCGAGTTTAAGGCCTAACCACTGCAGTTTTCATTAGTTCGAACATTGATTGTCAAAACAACAGGACTTCCACTTGGAAGAGCTTAGTAGTAATTAGAAATATAATCGAGTTAAGTTTTAGATGAATCATATGAACTCAAAATCTGACTAGTTATTTTATAGAATTTATCAAATCCGACCCCTTACAAGATTTTATTTAAAATCCGAAACTCAATCTTATAACCTTATTTTTTTCCAATCTATTTTTAAATTGTAATAATAAATTTAAGAAAAGCCGATGCTTCTAATATAAGTTTTCTATACTTTCGAAAATAAAAGATACATGTCACACCTTTACAGAGTACCCTAACTGTATTAGTATACCATGTAAGTAATGTTCCCCATTGAAGTGGACAATTGAACATGATCGATTGAGTGAGAAAGAGATTGCATATATATATTAACCATAAAATAACATAACTTGCAAAATTAAAACTTCACATAATATTACAACCGAGGTCTACAAGGCTCCAACAGAACCCTCTTATAACAAAACTTACAAGGAATAACAAAACTTAACTTATGCTATTACAACCCATATCACATAAGTCCATTTTATACTAACTCCCACACCAAGCTTGGTTTCGGTCTCCATGCTTAAAACCCTATAAATCAACAGTCTAAAAGAGTGTGAGCATACAAAGCTCAGTGAATGACAGAATCTTAACACCATCATTAAGAACAAACAAGTTTAGTTAGCAATCATATGCAATGCATGTATCAAACATATGTAGTAAACATGGTTTGAATAACCGGAATTCAAATCTATGGGGATTTACACCCTCCTTAAAGGTTAAAGGATAAATTTAGTAGTTCATGTCCATGGGAAACTCAAAACCAAAGTATAATGACTTTCTCTTCACCTAACCCGCCTGGGAAATAGCCTCTACCAAAACCCCAAAGGATACGAGCCACACGAGTAGTATTTTAGCGATCAATTTTTGTTTTCAAATAAAACTTTCACTTTTCTTAAAACTTAAGAATTCTCACTAAATGTTAACATTCTAAAGCCAACTTTGACACAGACGATCTCCTTTAAAGCCCATTTAGTTTCTGTGAAGCTAACAACCCTATGGTAACCTACAAGCAGACTCATTGGTCTCAACAAGCATTATCATAAAATCAAAATGTTAACACATGACATGAGTACCATGCTAATGCAATATGATGTTATGAAATGCATGTCATATTAATTTTAGAAGTCTATTAAAATTAATTCCATATTATTAAGTGGTCATAGCAATTTCAAACATTCAATAAGATAACTATAATTTAATGTCAAGTAAGTAGTTGTCACTTTGATTATTAAGAGTTACACTTAAACATACAACATATAACATGCAATATTGCCTATCCCCATGCAATTGATTCCCTATGGTTACGATTAAATTATATTCCACTAATTACAATCACAAAGAAAGTGCTAGGATTCAAGTTACTCACCCATGCATGCTCTTTAATCGTCATAATAGTCCAATGGGAAATTCAACTCGTGATCTAGGGTTCTTATAAGATAGAAACGTTTGTATTATTATCTACTTAACGAAGATAAGAAGAATTAAATAAGATTCTAAAACTAAAGGAGATAAAATGACACTTAAGGCCACCACGCCCCTTGCCATGCCCAATATCAAGGAGTGTATCAAACAAGGTGAAGGACAGAGGCTACAACCACCCTTGCCACGCCCCATATGGAGAAGAACAGGGGCTATCACCACCTTTGCCACGCCCTATAGCAAGGGGCTTGACAACCCAGATTGCACTGAGAACATGCCACGCCTTCCCCCACGTCCCGTGGCCTATAATTAATGAAAAACACTTTTTCATTTCATATTTTTACAGACTCTAACCAACTTTAGTTGCCTCAAATGCATCCAATACACTCCAACATCTTCATATAAGTCTCAAATTCATCATTCCCTCCTTCAATTCTTCTAATACCTCTCTACATCCATATTAAACAACTAACCAATAACCTAATCATTAACTTCAAGTTTTAAACTTCAAAACCAATTCTCCATCACTCTACTTCACATAAATACAAGCCAAGCATTATAACCATCTCAAAACAACTACTAACAATCAACAACACTAATATAACAACTACTAAAACACATAAATAATAAAGATAAAACAAGAAATAACTTACTTAGGCTTGCTTTTAACTTGAAGATGGTTGGTAAACTTGCTTTCCTTAGTGATTTAAAAGAAGAAAAATGAAGTTGAAGAGAGGGTGTCTGTATGAAAATGTCAATTTTAAGGAAAGAGAGGAAGCCAAGAGAAGGAAAAAAATTCTGCTACTTTAAAGATAATTATGGGCATATATACAAAATTTACTTTGACTTTTAAAGCATTTTCAAACATGATTTAGTGTGTGGGTGTGTATGGGAGTTATAGTGGGTTCTCACAATAATTTTGCAGCCACTAAAAGTTCTAAACAATATATACTACACCATTATATTTCTATAACATTAGAATTATTAATTATTCAAACTCAACACAAAGTTTAGTAACAATTTGACTTATAAATCCCATCTAATGAAATTAAATCCTTATAAGAATCTATATCAATATTATTGGTAATTTATAATTTAAATTTACAAAACTCGATTTTCTATAAGAATATAAAGAATATTAGATTAAAAATTTCCTCAATTCTAATCTATTGATGATTTTAAATTTATATTCTTACTAAATTGATTTTATAACAACTATTATACTTAACTTTACTCTAATTTCATATACTTTCAACATATATAATCAAATACATAAATTATTTACTTTCTAATTCTATTTATGAAAAAACTTGGGGATTACAATACATATGGAATTGATAGAAATGTTGCAAGCCACCTTCATTATACAATATTTAAACACATAAATAAATTACTCTTGTAATCATATAATATCTTAAAAACATGCTTAAATTAACTCTTCTGCTAAGACTAAAACATAATATGCAACAATAATATTAATCTACACACGTAACTAGTTAATAAGTGATATAACACCCTCATTTCGAAGATGATTTTGGGCTCATTTATTTGTTTTTCTAAGTAAAAATCATCTAAAAATGGTTCTTAGTGCTTAATTTGTCAATTCCAGGCTCTCTACAAAGAAAATTTTCAAATTCAACAACTTTGGAGCTAAACAGCACATTTAAGAACAAATCAGAAAAGCAAACAGCCGAGCAAACAGCCCTGTTTGCAAGGGCGTTTGCTCCAGTTTTGAGGACAGCAGGCGCACAGGCAAGCAAATGGGCCCGTTTGTACCCCCGTTTGTAGCAGCGAATTCTTCTCTCTGTTATTTTTCTTTTCTTTATGTCTTGGACCCATTTATATATGCTTGAGAGGAGAGAGAAAGTTAGTTACGTTCAGAAATAGACAATTACATACATCCTTTTCCTCTGTTTTTGAGAGAGACTTTTTACGGGAAAACAAGTTATGAAGAATTCAAGTAGAGATTCATCCGAATTCATAGATCTAATTCCATCAGTTGAACTTCATTTTTACAAGTTGTATTCATGACTTCATTCTCATATATTGAAATTCAATCGTTTTCTATCATCTCAATGGAGGAGTAATTTGTAGATCTAGATCGAGTTCGGATTTTAATTTCATCATGTGTTGAGGATCCGATCTTAATCATTTCCTATTGATGTTCTTATATTTTAATTGCATGTTCTTCATCATTTTTCTTCGATTTGTACATCCGGAGTACAACTTTATATCTGATTTCATCTAAGTTGATTGAGAAATCGCTTCTATGAATAGATCTATGCAATTAGATGAGATTTGATTGTGATCCTAGAGATAGGTTCCAAGAATTTTCCATGTTCCTCTGTTTTCTTGAGTTTGTGAACTTCATGCGATTTTAGATTGAAATTAGTTAAAGAGAGATCCTAATTAATCGATCTAAGATTAGATAAGTTGACATATCTGAGAGGATTATTAACTTGCACAAGAAACTCAATGGTATAAGAAATCAATTAGGTTTATCTTTAGTATTCTATGATTCACATGATGAAGTTAATTGAAGAACAAGATCTAGATCGCTTTAGTACTTGAATTCTAAATCTCACTTGTGTTCTAGTACTTATGTTTCCTAATCCACTGCAATTCACAGTTCACGTAGTAGTAGTTAGTATTAATCGATCTTTTACTCAATCTTCTTGCTAAATGGTAGAGTTAAAGTGATTACTAGTACTTATTCTTCCTCGTGGACGACCTCAATCTAAATGCTATATTACGATTCGATAGGTTCACTGCTTATTGTCCTTCATAGTATTTTGAGAAAGAGTTTTTACAAAATTTAAACTACCATTGGAAAGGATTTTTGTCCATTACTAGTCTAGTAAACATAAAAGAAAAGATATCCCCAGGAGGTAAAAAAGATGATAACTCATTCATGTCTTCTTTTCCCTCCTTACTCATTTGATAATGTTTTTATTTATTTATTTATTTTCTAAATTATAATATGAGGTTATTGGGTATCTATCTGATTTATTATATGATTTAAATCCGATCCTATAATCCTATGGAGTTTTTACAATGTATCCAAACTCGACCCTAAAACTCTATAGGGTTTCTAAAGGATCGGGTAGGTCCAAAACCCTATAATGGCCTACCAAGTTACATCCCTAGTAGTAATAGGGTATTATTTCATAATTATATTCCAGAAGAGGGTTTCTTATGCTATATAAAAAATTCTTTGATATGTATGATTGTTTCCTATTACAATATCCTCTCTCTAATAACCAAATTACTTATATGTTAATTATGAGTCAGTATAAAAAAACCAAAATGAACTAAATCTACCTGGTAAGCAATCATAATTCTTGTTATTTTATGTGAGAAAATAGCTTGATAAGTTATCTACTTCCTTCTCTTATGAATTCTATCTCAAATGGGATATTTGTCATTCCAATATTATGTTTTTATTGGAGTATGGCTTACTGTGGGGCTTAAGTATGCATGGTAACATGTTCTAGAAATGAAACTACGCACACATCGCTTACCCTACTAGGGCACCTAAAACTTTTCAAATTCCATAACTAAAATTTATTTTTCAAAAACCGACTTTTCTTTTATTTTTCTAACTAAAAGAAACCAAAAAATTATGACTTGAAATAGTAAAAAATTTGGTTATCTTATTTGAAAATTTTAACTTTTTCAAGCTTTAGGGAAAAAATGATTTGTAGAAAACAATTCCTTATATGTCTTCATACCAAAAATTCATTCTTTATCTTTTTGAAAATTTGTTGTTCTGGGAGATTGTACATCTTGTTGTTCTAAGCTTCTACCATGAGTGTACGTACTGGAAGCTAACTATGTTAATTTTAGGGTACGAACAAGTTGTCGATTTGCACCTCAGTCGTGTCAAAATTCGTTCTCAATGCAGTTGCTCATCCATGGCATAGTCAATTGATAAGTAATTTTTGTATTTTCCTTTTATTTGTATTACTAACACTCTAAATCATTATATTACAACTAATTCCTTTATCCTTATTAAAGTATAATATTCCTTTGAGACATAATGCTTACATTCCATAAACAAATGGGAGAAAATCACTCGATTGATTGAATGGGGATGTGGTCGGAGTTGGTTTGAGGGCATGTATAGGATTTTTTTTCTCTTCTTATTGTTGTATTCTTTCTAGTTATATGCATATCTTATTTGTGTAATGTGAATCACTTTAAAGCATTTGTGAGGCATTTTCTTTTTGTCATTTCCCTATCTAACCTTTTTTTTTTCATGCTTATTTGGGTGTTGAGGATGTCGATGGCATTAGAAATTGTGCATTATAACCACATTCTAAGCCTATGTGACTTGCTCCTACTGCCATGTAAGGCTTATATGTATATATGAGTATGTTTTCCATTTTTTATGCAAATGACTCATTGTATGATACTTGGACTACTGGTATAGAGAATTTTGTTTCAGTGACAAGGTTCCCACTCAGTTTATTAAGTCCTTTATTTTTCATGTCATGAAATAAGATGGGGAGCTCTAAATTCAGATAAAGAAATGAAAATAAGTTCCATTCATGGTACAGTAGGTTGCAACTATATTATTTGACATGATTATTTAAACTTATAATTAGTTGTAATTTCATGTTTTTAGTAATTAAAATATATATTTTTATATTTTTATTGACACTAGTTCAATACCAAGTTGAACCTAATTTGATCCCTGACCTCCTAGCATATTCGGGTTAAACCCCGACCCAATTCTGACAACACTTATATACACTAAGCGAAGAAATTGTTAATAGAACTTGATGGTAAGGTTGATCAAGTGTGAAGAGAGATGGAGTAGTTGACTAGCTAGCTAGAAAGTAAGAGACAACATAGCAATCTTCTTCACACAAGACCATTAAGACAAGCTTAGACCAAGAGATATCTACAGCCTTTTTATAATCTTTTTTTTTTTTTTGTTTCTTCTTCCCTTAAAGCTACACACTGTAGCCTTTTTTTTTTTTCCTTTCTCGAAATTTTTGCTGTTTTTGTTTTTTCCCCATGCATTTCTTCTTTCTCGAAAGCTGAGCACTACAGTGTTTTATGCAATGTTGTTGTGTTTTTTTTTTTTTTAGGGGGAACCGACTTAGAACCATCGGTTCCAATAGTTCTTGGCCTGAAACCACCACTTCCAGCAATTCTTAACATGGAACTAGCAAGGAATTGTTACAACCAGCAGTTCTAATTTGGTTTCAGTTCAAGAACCACAGGTAATGGTTCCGGTTCGATTCCTGATTTGGAATCGAAACGTACCCATGAATGATAAAATAAGGAATTACAATTTATCTCTAGCTTCATTCCATTTTAATGAACCAAATGTGTCGTTAGCCAATTTTCACATGAAATTATCAACTGCGAGTATTTATTTATACTCATGCACATCTTGTTTGAGTTAAAATATTAGCAATGTGGGACTATATTAATACTCTAAAAAATAGTTATGAAAGAAAAAGAAATCTCACATTATTTAAAAATAAAATTGTTTTTTTAGTGGAACTCTATATAAAGCAATCAAACTTGTTTTTCAATTATATTTATTTATGTGATGTTATCAACAATGTATTAAATATAGTTAATAGATAATGAATACTTTCTTAAAATAGCATAAATATTAAATGTTATTTATCTTTTTATTTATTTTTTTATATTTTGTATTTTATATTTATAAAATAATTTATATATTATTTTGTAGAAAAAATGTCTCTTTTGATATCTAAATTTGACAAGATGGACAATTAGGTACCCGAACTTTTAAAAAGTCTAAATTTATATATAATTGAACTTTTCGTGCCCACAAACACTACGCACTCAATCATTACCGTGTAAACTACTTCAAGAAATAATAAAAGAGTGGGGATAGTGAAAAGGGGTATAAAAAGTTTAATTATGTACGAAATTAGACTTTTTAAAATATTTAGATACTTAAAAGGGGCAAAAAAAGTTTAATTAGGTATGAAATTAAACTTTTTAAAAGTTTAGGTACGTAATTGTTTATTTCATCAAGGTTTAGGTACCAAAAGGGACTTTTTTTCCTATTTTATATTTCTTCTTTTAAAGGGGACCCATGTAAATCCACACAAGCATGAGCCCAACGAGTTGAATCGGCCAAGACCCTTAGACCCATATAGGTCCATCCATGGGTTAGACCCCACTAGACGAGTCACAACTGGATCAGCAGCCTGACAAGTTTGGTTCTAAGCTATATATGCCATCAACTTAACATAGTAATTATCAAAATCACGAGTCAAATATACGTTTTTACAAATTTATGATTTTATATGATTTTTTAAATTAAAATGGATACAAAATTAATAAGATATAGACTTCAAATCAAAGTATAAATATAGGTATACGATTCTATACGTTTACGATTTTACCAGTTTTATAAGATTTTATATCACTTTTAAGCTAGCATGGTTAGAGAAGATACGCAAGCATTCCTATAAAATCTCTTTATGCTAAGTAGGACTACAAACAACCCAAGCTTTTAAGGGTCAAGATTCAACTCATCTAAAATTATCAAGTTTAAGCCAAACTTTTTTATCAAGTTTCAATTTCAAGGTCAAATCTAGCTTGTTTAAATAAGCTAGCTTTATTTCAAGCTTAAGCCAAGATATGCCTTTTATTAAGCTTAAAATTAGGCTTCAAGTTTAACTCGTCTAGATAAATGAGTTTTATTCGAATTTGAATAACATATGAGTGGCCTAATTTCTGGATAACATTAGAATATAATATATTGTGGAAAACAAGCTTTAAAATCTGAAAATTATAATCAAATCATTTCCTCTTGATTATTAATTGAAGACTATTATTTTATCACTAAAAACTAGCGGAATCTTTTTGCACTTAGGCATAAAAAGGTACATAAGCTTTATATAATTATGGTTAAGCATTAACCATAGATAATTTAGTATAGTGAAATTAAGAGATTGATGAAGCACTTAGAAATACGATCTAGATCCTTAATAATAAATGAAAACAACTCAAATACTTGAAACTATTTAAAATTTTGACCACAGGTCACAACTCTAATATAGGAGCAGCCACACATCTAAACATTTTAATTTTTTTCCAATCAATATTCCACAAATCTACTACTAATAATATATTTGTAGATCTACAATTTTGGATCTTTACTTTATCACTCCTACCATTATCTACCATTGACAACACGATTACGCAACCATAAATTCATTCCTCTATAGGTCTAGTTAGGTTGAAGATAGCCAAGTCAACAAAGGATCTGTTTGGATTGTCTGTTTTTCATCTGTATCTGTATCTTTTTTAAAATGATATGTGTAAATATATCCGATTTGTATCTAAATTTTATCTATATTTGTTCTATTTAATCTTTTGATGAGAACTGTCAACTTTTTTTTATCTATATCTATTTCTTGATAAATAATTTGTTATAAAAAAGTTTAAAAAAAGTGTCTGTATCTGCCAGAAAAAAGCCAAAACAAACAGACCTAAATATTAGTTTGTTAGTCTATTTAGAATAAACAAATCTTTTTTTTTTTTTATGTATTTTTTATTTTTCTTTTTCTTTTTGTTTTCATCTTCTATGTGAGATTATATTGTCATTCTATATGAGACTTGTTTTGCTTGCCAGTTGAGTGATTTTTGTTCTTTTAAGAGAAAATATATTTGTTGTGAGGGACCTTTTGAAACTTGGGAGAGATGTATCCATTTATTCAAATGGATTATTTTATCTATCTCTTTGTTGGTTAATTTTCTCACGTCAATTCTATAGATTGATGTAATTTTACTTCACTAGATGAAATTAATCTTTTCTTAAATAAAAAAAAAAGATATTTACAATATCTCATGGGCAAATTACAACTGTAAGGTATCAACGTTTGTGATAAGTTTATTTAAGGTATTAACATTTTAAGTGGTGTAAAATAGGAATCAGCTTTTCACAAAGTGTTCAATGAGACATTGGCATTTCACAAAGTTCATTAAATTACCAATGTTGAAATTAATATTCAATTAAATATCATTCATTTTGATACTTTAAATGAATACCTTTGAATTTTCGTTTTAACCACTCAAAACATTGATACCTTAAATAAACTTACCCACAAAACATTGATATCTTTCATGTAATCTATCATATATCTCATCCTCTTTTAATTAAATTTGAAAACAAGCAATATGCTTGATCAAAATAGAGTTCTTGCCACAATAAACTATAACAGTTTAGGATCACTTGTCTTTATATTTTGTAGATTATGTTTTTACTATATATTGATCTCCAAATATGAAAAACTTACTCGATTGCAACTTATAACATCAATTGATATAATGTAAATTTTATTCTTAACTAGAATATTTTGCATAAGGATAATATTATTCCCTATCTTAAACATTTTGCATAATGATTGTGATATTTGGTTATTGTCAATGGCACTAGCATTTTGGCAAAATAAGCAATTAGTTACCTGAACTTTGAAATTGATCAATTTTGTATTTGAAAAAGCTTTTTATGCATGCCAATTGTACCTTCTTCAAATTGGCTAACACCATCATTTTATGTGCCATTTTTAACCAATATGATGGAGGTACTACTAGTATATATGAAAAGTTCTTTTAGTTATTAAATTGATCAATTTCAAAATTTAGATACCTAATTGCATATTTTGTTAAAATTTAGATAACATTCGTGGCATTTACCCTTACAATATCTATTCAAGTATAGTTTGTAATATAGATCAAACCCATTAATTTATCATTTTACATTAATATATCTCTATAATTTTAACATTAAAACTTCATTCACTTAAGGAGAATAGATCTCCAATCCCTCCTCGGTTGTACGAGTTGCTATTCAGTTGAGGGGAATGATAATTTATAATAAATCATTACTACGCAAAATAACAAATAGCAATGCATGATTTCATGTCCTCACACACATGAATTATCATTCAGTTGTTTATTTTTAAATTTGATCATAAATACTCCCATCTTGAAAATATCACTTATAAAAATATCATCTATCTGTAATAAAGACATGAGGTATTATAGATATTTTACTTTTTTTTCTCCAATAATTACTTGATTTATTTTTTATACCAAGGGAATATTGTAATAATAATTACATCTCTATTATATTCCTGTTAAATTGGAATTTATTTCTCTCTTCTTCTATACGACAAAGTGGATGAGACATGAGTTAGTATCTAATTTATTTATGTCTACCGACTTAAATTTTAAAAGTTACATACATCTTAGAGGCATCATATGTTCATTGTACAGACCCTTATGTTCTTTTTAACACATGATCACTCTATAATTTTCTTTAAATCAATATCAATTTCCTTAACAAATTTTCTTTATGAATTATTTAATTTTACAACTCAAGTCAAATAGTGATATTGATGAAGAGTTTAACTTAAGTGTGATAACAATTTGATAAGTACAAAACTTTTCATACTTCACACATTCATGCTATTTTTACAACCACAAAATGACAAAGATAATCTATACTAAAATTCTATACTAAAGAACTTTACTTCACTAGTGAGAGTTTCAATATAGAGATAGACTTTCAATGTCAAGATAGATTAATTTATACAGTAGAGTAGTTATTATATTATGTTTTTACTTTTCTCATTTCAAGGCTTCATTTGCTAAAGAATTGAGGATATATTTATTAAAATACACTCTCTTCTTTAAATCTTTAATCCCAGTATACTGCTACACATTTATAACATCTTCAAATTAGTTTTTCTTCCCTCTTAGTGTTTATAAGGAAAAACCATTAATTTCTTTAAACAAGATTATAAAAGTAACATATTACACTAGCATTTATAATTCATGGCCAACTCAGTACTGTTGATATGAATTAATGCTATTTATAAATGTATGTATAGATTGAAATTTATTTTATATCACATAAAAAAGTTTTTGAAAGACACAATTTCATAAATAACTTATTTTGTATTTTGTACAAAAGAATAGCTCAACATATTACATAGTTATTTTGCAGTAGAAAATTAACACATAGAAAATCACAACATAATCACTAACATCTCTACATTATAGACACCAGCGTCACCTCACTATCATTAGTAACATCATACCATTACAAACACTATAAAACCTACTATTGCTATTTATAAAACCCGTTACCTACCATCATTACTACCATTAATACTAATACCACCATCAACTATTCACTGTTGTCACCACCAACTGCTACTAACCTGTCTACTCTACACCACTAGTTGTATGGTGATTATAATCAAAGTTGCCACCACCACCGTTAATCCTATAATGTACCATTACCCTAATGCCATTATCACCAGAAAATTACCCCATTCTACTACTACCTTTGTATTACTATTCTCACTGTCATTTTCATTCCGCTATTATTATCATTACCTTTCTTACCCTCGCCATCAATCACCACTATTGCACCAACAATATTGCTATTATGTTACATTAGCACTCCACTCTTACATTGATGCTATTGCTACCATCATAATGCCAATATTAACACCACATCATGGCCATCATTACCATCATAACGTTAGTGGTGGGAATGGTTTTAGTAGCTTCATCAAACTTATTATTCTTAGAAAAATCATCAAGAACTCTATGACATTTCAACTATGACGATCTTTCTTGATCAAAATATTCTAAAAGGAATTAAACATTAGAAAATTTTTAGTCATAAATCTAAAGTTTAAGTATATAGTTTAGTAGACTATGATGTTAATCTTAATTTGATACTAGAGGAGAGCGTCTCAAGCTTGAATTTGTACATGTCATTCCACTCTAATTTCTTAAGTCATCCACTCACGTGTTGTAGGTAAAATCTCAACACATAAGTGAGAAAAAAATGTCATATAATTACAAGTGTATATAGAAGTCACTCCTAATTCATAAGTTTAATTAATTTTAAATTGTTATAATATTAATTATAACTGAATACAACTACTAATGAAAGGATGAGATTAGTACATATGTTTCAATAACTTCATGAGGACTTCTACTTTTATTCTACATCGTGGAAAACTTGTAGTAGACATAAGTTTTCTCTTTAATGGTAAATGGCGTTAGGGTTGTTGCATTAAGATTTTAGTTGATATTCAAAACTTTAAATCATCAAGACAAATTAAATTAATCACTAAGTTTTCTCTCTCTTTCTTTGAGTTTTTTTGCAAACCTTAGTGCAGTAGGGGGCGATCACGTGGCTATCCTCTCTTCTAATTTTTTTTCCATCGTTTATTGCAATAATTTAGCAAATCTATCAGTATCAATCTCATTAATCAGATCTATTACTTTTGACATCAAATCTAGTAATAATCTAATATGTTCACCGTCATTGATGATCTGGGTAGTTTGAAGATCGTAGAGATCGAACAAATATTATACTACTAGTAGTTTTTAGAATGAGTGGATCTTTTATGTATTTGTTGTTTTTGTTTTTTACTTTATTCCCATCCCTTACGTGAGATTTATTTTGTTATCCCTTCTATGAGATCTGGGTCTACTCGCCATTTGATTGAGTTTTATTCTAGGAGAATTTCTATTCCCTATACATATATATGATATTTTGACCATAGAAGAGATGTGCCTATTTATATGGTTAGGTCATTGTACTCCCAACTCTTTGTTTGTTGTTTTTCTTGAATCGATTATTAATTGATGTAATTTCTCTCTAGTGAATGAAATTCATCTTTACTAGCAAAACAAGAAAAAAAAAACTTTAAATCATCATTTTTTTCCTTGATTACTTAATAAGCAATTATAGGATATTCGATTCTTTTTAACCTAGTAAATAACTTACGAAGTGTTACCGTCGTTAGGATAGATTTTGGGGTTATCTATAAAACTCTATAGTGTTTTAGATAGGATTTTGGGACGGGTCTAGATTCGAATCCCGTTTAAATTTATTAATCAAAATAAATAATAAGTGTATATAATTCTATTCTATAAATGGTATCTATATTACATAAATAATATAATATAGAGCTATATTATTTATATTAACCATCAAATATATAAGAAACAAATATCAAAATACAATTATAAACAGTAAATAAATTATATTATTCTATTTATTTCAATTTTAAATCACTGATAATAGAGCAATAGCTACTGCACTCAACCACCCTCTACCGTCTTACATGATTAACTAAACACCACCTAGATAACTACTTTCCACACCACTAGACATTGGCATGGTTTGGTTCCAAACCGGGAATCGAACCGGAATAATCACCGACGCTTTCAAAACCGAAAACAGACCAGTTAGCTGGTTCTAGAACCAACTAAAGAACCATCGATTTTTAGATACATAGGCAGTTCTATGACCTCGAATCAGGTGGAATTGACGATTCTAATTTCCAATAGGTTCCATTGAAAAAAATTAAAGAAAAAATTATATTAAATATATAATTATTAATGTTTACACTAATAGTAAAATTTATTACCTATTTACAATATCTAATATGTTATTATCATTAACATAAATAAATATAACTTAAAATCATATATAATTTAGTCTATATAAATTTCTTCTAAAAGAAAAATTCATTTCTTTAATAACATGAGATTATTTTTTGTATTGAAATTTTCTTTTTATCATTTGAGTATTTTACAATCTCATACTACTAACTACAATTGATATTGGTGATGTTTGCATATATCCAAATACACGTTCTAAAAATTTTTTAAATTTTTTTGTTAAATAATTTAACACATTTAGCCCCAATAGTTAATTATTTTGAGTTTAAATTTATTTTATCAAAAACTAAAATTTATTTATATTTTATTTCATTTAAAAAAAAAGGCAATTCTACAGTACCAAAATCGGAATTGGGAACCGCTAATTTCATAGAATCGGACCAGAACTGTAAGAGACGGTTTTGGCTTTGGTTCTTCATTTTGGAAACCCAAAATTGACAGTTCCAATCTGATTCAGTTCAGTTCGGTTTAATTCTAAAACCATAGCTATAACTATACGCCAGAATTGTGCAATGCCACCAACGTCACAGACCTCTACACAATAGAGCCAAACCACAACCAATCTCTCCTTTCATTTATTGATTTTATTTTTCTTACTTCTTTTTGTCTTCTTTTGATTAGGAATGCAAGCGGAACGGGTTTAGGACGAATATACTAAAACCAAAACTCAAACCCGACACCTAATAGGATTCCTAAAACCCGTCCCAAACCCTATAGGGTTTTTGTCCATGAACCCAAAACCCACTAAACAAACCCTATAGGGTACCCGAACTAGAACCCGAACTCGAAACTCAATATACAATTAGAATCATTACACAATAGAATATTTAAAAACGTTATTATAAATATTTTTTTCATTTTTTTCTATTTCAATCCGTTCCCACTTTACAAGCCAAGAAAAAAACTCTTATCATTACTCATGCAATCATCTTTATAAAATCTCAACCATTTTCATGAGAAGAAAATCATTGAATGAAACAGTGCAATAATGGGAGTAAGAGGCTTGAATTTGAGGAGAGTGGGCTAAGATCATGATTGAAAGTGGAGACCATAGAGTATTGGTTTGTTGTCCTAGGGTATTTTATTTTTTCTAAATGATTTAATAAAAAAGAAAAAAAATAACTTTACAATTAATGGAGCACAACTGGTTAATTTTAGAAACTAAGGCTAAACATAATATATATTTATATATCTAAACGGGTTCAAGTTTCCTAAAGGGTTTTATGCTCATCCCAAAACCCATCCTAAAACCCTATAGGGTTTTATTATTGATCCCAAAAACCATCTCAAACCTTATAGGGTAATACCTTATAGGATATTTATCGTGTTGGGCGGGTCGGGTACCTTATAAAAACCCACCCACTTACATTCCTATTTGATTACTTGTTGGTCATGTATATATATATATATATATATATATATATTTAAAAAAGAAGAGAGAAAAGGGAATTAAAAAGTTTGAGAAGAAGAACAATATTTGACAATTTACTATTGAGATGAAGGTTGGGTATTTACCTACAACCAGTTAAATCTACCATATTAAATAAGGAAGAAATTAGATTTCAATTCAATAAAAATATGATGGAGGTGTAATAGAATATTTATTTGGCATAAAAGACAAAGCCAGTAATTACTAGAGTAAAAACAAAATATTTGTAATGCCCATTTCTCTTTGATAGAGAGACCATATTTGTAAAAGTGATATTTTATGTATAGGGATATTTATGATAAAATTTAAAAATAAACCATCAAAGAACAACTTATGTGTATGAACATATGAATTATTATTCATTATTTTACATAACAATAATTCATTGAGAATTATCATTCCCCTCATTTACATCAAATTTGGTAATAACAACTTTAATTAAAAAGAAGTGGGAATAAATAATTATTTCTCTTAAGTGAATGGACTATCCGTTAGTCTTTATGGACAGACTTTAGATTCCGAATGAGTCGGAATGGGCTTTGCAAGATCCTAAGGATATTTGAATGGGTTTGGATTTTATAAAACCTATCCCAAACCCGCCTTGATAATATCCATATCCCTAAAATTTTGGATCATTTGGTTGATCTATTTCATAATAAGATACATAGCATAGCCTTTTAAAACCAAGAGACACCAACGTTAATTATTTGTGTTACTAATCGAGTTTCCTATATTTTACAGGACAAAAAATGAAAAAAGCGACAAGTATACATCGAGTTATACTATGACAAATGCTTCCAAATTATTTTTTAGTTGCTCGGTTTTATGCATAGTTTTCTACATCTATGCTCAACTGATAACGTTAGGGATCGTCAATCCGAATAAATTAGCTGGGAAATAGAATGAAAACGTAGATCAGTCCATGAACTTCCAATGGGAGCTGAAGCAGATGAGGCGATGTCATTGAAAGAAGACTTATTCTTTACCATTCGGATCTCTTAATTCATTATCTTATAATTTTCTCAATCTTTTACAATGTTATATAATGAGGTTATTCAAAATTTTAAATAATTTTAATTATTGGTTTATAAATTGATGGAAATTAAAAGAATGAAATCTGGAAAAGAAAAAAACCATTTATTTGAAATCGATAAACACTAGAGTAAGTTGCTTATTGAAATCGATACAAGTGTGGCCTTCAACGATATAACAAATTCCAAATCCTATGATGGTGTCGATTATGAATAAAGATCTTTTGATGTTATTGTATCTTCATGTTAGTAAAATATTAATTAAAATAAAGGGAAAAACATTCTTTATCCACACAATGAAGGGAAAAACAATTGCAAAAGAAGTTCAACTTGCCAATGCTTATAATTGAAACGCCACAACATTTTTTCACAATAAATTACAACAAACTTTATTCTTTTTGAACGAACTTGAAATACCTCACACTAGTACTACTACAAGCTAAAGAAGCACGTTTTGAAATTAGCCAAATTCAATCAACACTTATAAGCACCAACATATAATTAATTTCAAAATAACAAAATTAAGACATGGACAAGGACATGGACATGCTGAATTGAGACCTAGACTTAAAACCTCTTTGATTAAGTTCTAGAGTCCATCGCCAATATGGTGCTAAGGTTCACAGGACTTATGTAATCGGTTGAACCGGACAAAATCGTCTGTGCAATCATTCGGTTCGCACGCTCTGTTGGATGGTAAGGGTCCCAAAATACATAAACATCCCGGTTTGGGCATAGGCTTGATAGGACAGTACATAATCCAAGTCCATTATATGGACCCTGTCCGCAACAAGCTATCTTTGAAGTAACGAAACCTGATTCCATCATACAATTATAGAGCACGTAAAGTTTATGTATTAAAGAGAGAGGGAAAGATAAATAAAATAAAGAGAAAATTGTTCAATACTCTTGGTACGGCCATACAATGAGATAAAATAACAATGAAAACGAATCTCTAAACTTATTACTAAAAACCACACTTGTGATGCTGCCACGTAGAAAAACACTTATAAATGGGTTTTAAACTATGGATTTAATGGAATTTTTGTCCCTTTTAAAAATTGAAACAATTAGCAACCTATTGGTCGTATTTATATATCCATCTTCCTACCGTATGTTGAAAAATACATATGTGGAAACCATCTATAGGCGCGACCATATAAATTCTGGAAGGAAATTGAATTATAAATTAATAGAAGTGCCATGGAAGAATTATAATAGTTATTTATTACAGTATTTAGTTAAAACAGATAAAAGAAAGCAAGGATCGTATTAAATAAAAATAAAATGTATTATAATAAAAAAATTATCCGATCCCAACTTTAACCTTATAATGAATTTCAACTATTGCAAATAAACTTATTAAATTTTGATGAATTGACAAATAACCTTTTAAGTTTAAAAATAATATCTTTAAATTTGACCTAGATATGAAAATATTTCCTCAAACTTATTAACATATGGTTTAACTCATTTACACTTTGCAACTACGGATGCAACCAAGTTGAGTTTCGAATGAATTATATGAATCCGAAACCTAATATGCTATCCTATAAGGTTTACCAAACTCAATCCTATAACCTTATAAGGTTTTCATAATATATTCAAAGTTTGCTTTAAAATCCATTCTATAGAGTTTGCTTTAAAACCCATAACCTAACCTTATAATCGTAAAATTCTATTTTCTTTTCAACCTATTTGCGAATTTTAATAATAAATTCATGAAAAGCCGGTGCTTCTAATACATGTTTCCTATACAAGTAGAAAATAAAAAAGATGCATGTAGAATTGATAAAATAGATGACAGACCACATTTATGATTCAACATTTAAATATATAAATATATTACTTTTGGCATCATGTCTTATATAAGAGATTTAGATAATGATATAACATCTTAAGAACATAAATATACCGTGTGTTTGACAGTATGCATGCGTATTAGTTTTTTAGAATATGGGATGTATGTAAAGTGTGGATGAGATGAAATACAATAAGAATAAGAGATTATGTTTCAGCAGTTTTAATTTTTATTGTATTTTATTTTTTTAATTTTACTATTGGATCAGGTATTCATTAGGTATCTCATAGGATTCATACTTGATCCTTCAAGGTTTTTACATATTAGACGATGGTTAGAAATCTTATAATGGTTCACCCTAGTTGCATTCTTATTTGCCACATATGAATGTTCTCTTGGTATATATTTGCACCAAACTGAAATTTATGAGATTATTTGAGATTTTTTTAATATATTTTATAATCTTTTAATGACAATAAATCTCGAGGCTATTATAAAAATAAATGATAAATAAACCATTAAAATAGTTATTTTCCAAGAGTCCGTGTGGTATATGCATTTCTAGCTTCATATATATGGATGAGAAAAAATATTACGGTTATTTTCCAAGTCACATCCATGCAGTCAATAATATTTTATCAAATTTTATGCTCAGTCAAAGATTATATGCTGATCAAACATCACGTGACGTGTGGCTATTTGCGGCCAAATTTATAAAGACGTGATAAATACCAAATCGTTGGGGATCGGAGATGAAGTCCATGGTCATCCGGAAGGCGTTGACAGCAGCAAAGACATCAGATCCAATCTCTTGATTGAGCTGCTGGATCATTTGGACAAGTGCTGGATTGAAGAGATTAGCTGCTCTTTGAGGCTCCGGTGCACATTCACCATTTATGCTTCCTTGCGAGGCTAATTCTGCTGGGACACATCCCAATGGTCCTGTACCTGTCACCAACACTCTTCTTGCCCCCAATTCATATAGCCTCTGCATTATAAAGATAAACAAAATAAACACACAAAAAAAAAAAAAATCATAAATTATATCAAAATTTTAAGATTTTTAAAACATAAAAAAATATATATATTAGTCGAATATACCTGAAGAATTTTTCTGTATTCAGTGATGAGAAGGTTAGTGAAGTCTGGGAGAGAGTATTGGCGTCTTCTAGCAGAAAAAGGACTAAGGAAATAGTTGTTAACGTAATCATTGCCTCCCAGGGTTATCAGCACAAGTCCGCCGTTCACCACCCTTTGTGCCTCGTCTGCCCCGACCAGTGCACTTAACCTTTCTTGGTATTGTTCAAAGTACTCCAATTGCTTGAAGATCCTTATTATGTATAGCTGCAACAAACATTGGAATTTCTTTGGTACTCTCTAAAAACTTTTAGCTAATTCAACGGTACGCATAGATAAGATCAAATTTTGTTGGTTTTTATATAAATCTAAGAAATTGATTTTTCTTATATATTCCCACTATACGAGAGAAACAATTAGACATTTTAGAGTGTTTTTACAATAGGTATTTATAGAGAGCAAGTTTTACCAAAAAATTTATTGATTTATATTCAATATGATACAAAATTTGAAAACTCTACTTAGATCTAACAAAGCTTTTGGTCTCATAGTATCTTTTCCATTTCAATAGGGAAAACTAGAAAATAAATGACATGAATATTAAAGTATTAAGCCAAAGAAGAACAGACAAACAAGAAATCGCTTTCGGTACGATCTACCTCATTAATTTCATGAAATTTATTATGGGCCATCAAAGTTCATCATCTTAATGAATACTTCCAATTATAAGCACTTGAGATGTTGGGGTCAAGTGGACAAATATATATAGATGTGTCATGTCCACACAGTTTCAGCATTGAAATCTTTGTTGGAAATCGGAGTCCAAATGTCCAATTGCTTCATTCAGAAGTCAAAAAGGGGCCATGTCACGCATTAATATGTCACTTGCCAGGAAGTTAATGTCACAGATAAGTACCCAGGGAAAATTTTATCTCAACCTCTATCTTTAACAACACTATGACAATGACAATGAAAAATAATATTAATTTTGTTAATAATTAAGGAATTGATTTAACAAACAAAATTAGCATAAGTATTAATATAAATATAATTGATAATGTGTGATTAAATGATTATTTTATATTTTAAATTTTACTACATCATTCCTTGCATACCTATTAATATAAATATATAAAAGAAGTAATTGCATTTTAAAAGAAAATTTTAACACGACATTAAATGTAAAATGAACAGATTAAGTTCTAATTTTGAAAGACGGAAAAATAATAATTGCAAGCATGGCAGTAAATAATCCTCATAAAAAAAACGATGTACAGTGTAAAATGAATAGATTTAAGTTCTAATTAAGAAAGATTATATCATTTTCTTCATGTTTATTAATATAATTGTTTTAGCTATTTCCCGTGAAGCAAATGCACCTAAGTTGTAGTTAAGTTGCTAGACATACGAACTGTATTCCGGTGTCATTAAGAATCCCAATTCCGGCAGAAGCAAAGTTGGCACCAACTAGAAGCTTTTCTCCGGTGAGTTCCGGGCTCAAGTATGGCAATGTGGCTTCAGAACCTAGTTGCTGACCTGACCGTTATCATAACACTTTACATGGTCAAATGTAAGATACATGAGAATCCTTCTTGACCGTAAGCTACTAACATGTTTATTAAACCAAATTGAACCGAACCAAGGATTCAGCTCTTTTATAATGCGACTGAGTTTGATTTTAGGAGCATTCAAAAAGGTTTGGTTTGGTATTTTATATCAATTGAACGGTCCACATCGCTAAAACTTTTGTCAGGTCCGCTTGAAATTTTACAGATCGCAAACACTTTTTTTAAATTTTTTTCTAATAAATTATCTATCAATAAATATATATAGATTAAAAACATATTATAATTCTTATAAAAATATCAAATAGATTAAATACCAATAAAATATAACTGTAAATTAAACACTTTTACAAATAAAATTTAAATATAAATATAGATTCAGATGTGAAATAGACAACCCCAACGGATCCACAAACTAAAACAACAACAAATGCAGTTTGTCTAAAAGCAAATTGAACCGAGCTATTCCATTGGAGGTTGGTTTAGTTGTCCAAAAACAATTTAAAGATGTTATGAATTGAACACAAAAGGCTGTAAATGTTTTGTTTAGTAGCCTCATCTGGATTACATTTTGCTTATCCATCAATAAGAGAAGAACTCGTATTTCAAGACTTATGATGAAAAATATTCAAGTATATTACAAATAATAATAATAATACCTGAAAAAAAAATTTAAAAAGAGAAAGAAGTAAAAATTTATGTTAGTGGTGCGTACTAATAAAGTCAGGGAGGTTGAAGCCATTGGAAAAGCGGCCGGTCGGCCTGTGAGTGGGATAATCGATCCCATACGGCGGAGAATCGGCACGTGCCGAGGTGGCTAAGTAGTTGTTATTGCCATTGTCGACGAGGGAATCGCCGAACACATAGAACGCACGAGCTGCTTCGGCTTGGTTAGGTGCGATATTGTCAAAATGCACGACTAATAAGATTGCTAGAATCAGCTTCAAGGTGGTGAAAGAAACCCAAGAAGGACTAGACATTGCGGAAATAGTATTAATTTCTTATTTGGACATGGACTAATAATTGACCAGAGAACGACGTTCTTGTCACTCCTTAGTATTTTGTTCTCTATCCGTGGGAAATGGATGAGCATGAAATTGTTTATATAGGCTCTTAGGCCTTGCTATTTTTGTCCTGTTGTGTTTGTACTATGACTATAGGAAAAATATCTTCAAGTCTTCATCGACGATCTTTAAAAGCAGTGAGTACTGTTTATTTGGAATTGGAATCCATATTAGTAATTACATTATATATGTTTTATATTGGTATTTAGGCCATTTAATTAATTTATAAATAAAATTATTTACCTTTATCAATATTTATTTTTAATAAATATTTTGTATGAATATAATAAAAAAATAAAAACTTACCCATTCCATATCCTATAAAATACGGTGCATAAAGTTTTGTATCCGAAATCTATTCTGTAATATCTTAAACTCATTTTGTATATTGTACTTGATAAAACTCATAGGATATGGATACTCTGTGAAACCTGTAAAATATATTTTTTTTTAATCTCAATTCTATTATCATATGTACGGTTTATGTAATATGTAAAATCATCTTATTTTCATATATTCATTATGAATAACCTATCAAAATTTTAAAAGAGGTTTAATATCACAAGTTGTAAAATATGTAGAACCTATTAATGTTAAAATCTATAGCAAATACTTGTAGAACCTGATTATGTGATATCAACTAAATTGTTAAACTATTAGAAAATTCTAAAATAATTAATTTTAGAGGCATTTTTGCATTGGTTAGCTTTAGAAGATAAATAAAATTTCTATATAATTTAAAAATTTAAGTACATACAATCAAAATTGTTTCAAATTAAAAATTACAAGTGCTTCTTTAACCAAAATGTATAAGTCTTTTTAAATAAAAATTTCTAAAATGTATCCTATAAATGATAATTTTAAACAAAAGTGATCATGAAATGTAAAAAGAAGGAATATTATTGTTTATTTCTTATTTATTAATATAACTTTTTCGGAACATCTACCCTCTTTACACAAGAGAGTTTAAGTTTTAGGATGGATGAAGACATAAAAACCTCATTCTCGTACTCTTTCCCATAAGAGCAAATTTCAAAAAATTATAAAAGTATATTATTATGTGATTCTCAATACCTATTTAGACTCTAATCAGATAAATAGGGTATGGATAAATACTCCACATAATAGGTTTCCTGCTCACCGTCTAGAATTCTGAGCTAGAGTTTCTAAGAGAAATGCACGCGTTGGACCTAATAAATGGTTTTATCTACCAGGAGCCAAGAGAAGGGTACTGTCCTCTCTATATATATATATAATACTATATATAAGAAAATCTAATGAAGAGGGTGCTATCCTTGACAGAAAAATCTTCCGTGGAAAATGCAGTGTTATAACGCATCTTGTACGTTGCTGAGCCGGTGGCAGAGGGGAAAGACTTTAATGCCGAGTAAACACGAAATGAAGGCATGAAAAAAGAATAGAAGTAACCAAAATTCATTTATTTACTGAATTATTATAGTCTGCATCGTTCTATGTAGGTTGGCATATAAGAAGGAAGGTTCATGGAGGAAAAGGGAAAAAATTGATCCTCTTCTCTCACCCAGAGATGGAGCAAAATGGGGCAATGCATTTGACAACTACGCTAGGAGAAAATTGCTATGTGGAGCCATAACGTAGAAAAAAGATTCCATAGCAAGGCTGGCCGATAAAGAGTAGATAGAAATCTCACTTTTGTAAAAGTTTCAGCTGAAGTAGATATAAATAAAAGGTTGAATGGTAATATATATATATATATATAAATATAAAGTAATTACATACCGAGAACTAACTGTTAACTTTTTTTTTTCTTTTTTTTCTTATATGAATATTTGATTTTATATCTGTATCTTATAAGCATCTACTCTATATTTGGATCTTATATGTATTTGATCTTATTATAAATAAAATATCTATTTTTAACAAATAATCTATTTAAAAATAATAAAAATAAAATGATCAATCAACGTGAAAATACGAACCAAACAGGAAGTTTTTGACAATATCTTCTTCTACAAGGATGCGTTGCCAAATCTTCTCACCGTATATTATTATAGGGTTGGTGAAATTTTTTAAGATATTTTATCTTAAGGTTATCATATTTGAAACTAGAAAACAATATATATTTACGGGTTAAATGCACTTTAAAGATAGAGTGGATTTACCATTAAACATAAAGAATATGGTTTTTTATTTTCATAATTATAAATAATTTGTAAATAAATGTTTTTTTGTATTTTTTATTAAATAAAGTACAAAAAAAAATTATACTATTTTAGACGTACTTTTTCTGCGAATAATATAATAAGGGTGCACGGAATAGGACAGGAAAAAAGAGATAAAACATCTTTTTTTTGTAAATTTTTTAAAGTCATGATGATGAAAAACCATAGTATTTAAGCCGCCTAATCTTAAAATTTGGGGATAATTTTGCTTTTTGCCCTGTTTTTAGGACACAGGGCACCATATATAATACCGACAAAACTATGATGGTACTCGATTTCTTCTCTCCTGGAAACCCTTGAAACTTCAATAATAGTAGGGCTTTTAATGCTACTCGGATTGATGATAGGACCCATAGTGTGCCCTGATCAGCCTCATAGCAATTTGCCATATTTCTGACTTTTTGGTCCCTGCATGCAGCTGCAATGGTATGTGGAAAAATGAAAAAAAAAAAAACCTATAGATTTATTGAAGGTTGCACCTTATAAGTGGTGGACAAGCATTAATAAAAGCTTTATTTGTGGTAAAAAACATGTTTATTAACTTTATTATAAAAAATTCTAAAATAAAAATAAAATTATTTTAATTATAAAATAATCAATACTAAATTACATATTCACCATGCAACTTATAATTTTATTAGAAAGGAAACTCACTAAATATACTTTTTATAATTGTACGTAATATTAATCAATTGCGTTTGCTAAAAGCGATCAATATATTAACATATAAATTACACCTTATATATAAGACTCATGTATTAATAAGATAGTTGTGTATTATAAACGTGATTTTATATTGACGTTTTGATAATTAATTTTATATAATTTGTATTTGTATGGATATAACATAATCATTTTAAAAATTACATACTAGTATTATTATGTGTTCAAACATATAAATAATTTGTATTTATCATCTATTCAATACACTAATCAATGAAGATCTGGAGGACATACTGTGCCAAGAATAAGGACGATAAAAACATACTTCAGCCTGCAGGACACTGCCCGACACTGCGGTTCTAAACCTAAAAGCTGATCATCAT
This sequence comes from Combretum micranthum, assembly GCA_024138025.1. Lineage (NCBI taxonomy): Eukaryota > Viridiplantae > Streptophyta > Magnoliopsida > Myrtales > Combretaceae > Combretum > Combretum micranthum. Next base: position 390,122 of record JAMXBD010000412.1, read on the forward strand.
TCCCAGGGCAGTGTGGCTGCTGGAGTGCTTCTCATTCCTTATGGTAAAAAACAGCGTCGTTCACAAAATTACGTTGTTGGACTTGGAGCCACCTAAAATAGCCAGCTCTTTAATTGACATCATTGTTTGCTTGCAGTTGCTGTAATAGGTGTCCTGCTGTTCTCGTACCAGTTACTCTTACGTGAGGTTACTGTGGGTGTTCAATTCTGCCATTATGAAAATGCGCGTAGCAGGAGCAGGGCCTGGTTTTCTGTGGTTAATTTTCCATTATTCGCTGACTTCAGCCTTCCATGAACAAGGGTAGACTGGCAATGGCATTGAAATGGGAGAGGGTGATAAATTTTCATAACACTACCGACAGAGGAAATGGATTTGACAAGGTGTATCTCATAATGAATCATAACGTACTGTTTTGTTGCTAACTTTGTATGGTGATCATAAACCAAATTTAGTACCTCACAAAATACCAGAAATCTTAAAAGTTTTGTCCCATTAATTTGGTAGTACAAATATTTTTGAACCATACAAAATATAAAATTTATTAACCAAAAAGTTAAACTACTTTTAGCACCGCCACCATGTTTCCGTCGCTATGAAAGGAAAACAAAAATTTTCATAATGTGCTTATTACAAGAAATTTATATATTGCTAGTTTCCTTGTTCTATAATTGACTGTTCACGTTGTCTTGTATTATAGTGACAAACAAATACCATTTGAAGAACTCTTTCTATTAGGACGGTATTTTATTTAAATTTCCAGCTAAACTATCTCCACACTTTGGCGGAAATTTCGTTGGAAATCCTAGCCGACCCTTTCCATCCAACGATGCAATTTAGTAAATTTGATACAGGTTTAATTTCTCAAGAACTCTCGTGATAAAATTTCCTTAAAATTACTATTAAGTCAATATTTCTATGAAAAATGGTCTTAAAAGTTAAATACTATGAAAAGAACTTAATTAGAAATCTGACAACTATCAGCAATCATTCATTAAAAGAGCGTATTAGGATTAGAGTTCTTATTAGATTTGAGTATCATATTGAAATAATCTAAAAACCCAATTTAAATCTTATAGGGCATAAGAAACATTTTCGAAATTGATTCCAAACACCCCACCTGAAAAAAAAAAAAAAAAAATGAAAACAATCAAGTCATTATTAAGTCTGATCGGATTGGATGGCTGATATAATCCAACCTATTTGCATCCCTGTTCTTTTCTCCCTTTACATCCTTATGGACTAAAACTAGAATCAACGTTTTTTAACTCTTACATACGCAAGATAAGTTGAGCTGCATTAAACTCTAGTTGCTCAAGCACACTTGCCACCAAGGCAGCTAGCAAGTTTCTTTACCTTGTTTTTCAGGAAGGATATCAGATATCCGTAATGACCTAAAAATTTAATCAAATATTAAATCAATTAAAATGCTATCATCACGTATAATATTTATACGCTCAAGCTTTCTTTAAAAGATTTTGTTTATATTAAACATTGATATTCAATTTTAGGTTATGAAATCGTTTAGTTAGATTTTCAAATAACTAGATTTAGCAGTAAAAAATCTATTTTATAAAAAAAAAATTAAATAAAAACTCTACTCTCAACCGAGCAGACCAACTTTTTAAGAAACAAAATTTTAATATAACATTTTACAATCTACTCTTAGGGGTAGATAATCATTTACAAACATATGGGTACCAAAAGGTCCTTTATGGAAATACAAATTTATAAATAAATCCAATCTCGATAAAACCAAACAAAAAGAAAACAAAATAACTAAAAATAGATCCATGCTCCTAACTCACTTCACTCATCCTCCCCAAATCATCAGAAGCTCCCAAAACCCGAGCCAAAGAACATCATTAGCATCCATCATCATCATAACCAACATCATTCAACAACAACAACACCATCAATAACATTACTCATCTTCATCATTAATAACAAATCCTATAAAAAGAACAACAATAACAAGGATGAGCCAAATCTCAGTACACAGTAACACAATCACACATGGAATGGCACACTGTTACGGTAGAGCCGCCGCCGGTCCAAGCTTTGGAACCAACTTTACATGAAGATCAAGCGGCTACGGTCCAAGCTCAAAGGATTTCAAGTCCACCTAGTGTGCCACAAGGACCAATAACAAGATCCCGAGCTAAGACGCTTCAACAATCCTTCAATCAACACTTCCAAGGCTTAATCAAGCAAGTTGAAGATGGATTACAAGGTTATCAAAGCTTTGGGACAAGTTCGGGTCAAGTTCGTTTCAATATACTTCGAGTTCAAGAGGAAACATAAGAGGAAATTGAAGATTGGAGCGAATTGGAACAAAGGCCGCCAGCTTAAATATTTAGGCCGCCATCGTAAATATTTAGGCCGCCGGCCATCTTGCCAGCGTAGATTTGTAATTTTCGACCAGTAGCATAATGGCCGCCCGCGTTGAAACTTAGGCCGCCAGCGTACTTTATTACGAGAAACTTTTCAATTTCTTGTCTTTTGGATTTCCTTAGTTTTGCTATATAGGTCTTTGAAGGTTGTAAGACAAAACAAGTTGATTATTGTTAAGTTTATTCATGAAATTGAATACCCAAAGCTTTCATGCTTGATTCTTTGTGTTCTTGAGAGAATACATGCTTTAGGAACATTCAAAGAAGATCGATCACCTTCTTTGTGGAGTGTTTCGCAATTAGGGTTTGTTATCCTAATTCTTTAGATCAACAACCTAAGACAAATCTGATATCTAATCCTTCTTAGGGATTGAAATCAAAGGCATCCGTGGGTTTTCTATTCATTGTGTTGGGGGTTCGCAATATCCAAAGGGGTTCTCACGCGTGAATACGAAGGTTCTCGTATCATTTGGTATCAGAGCCTAGGCTCTAGATCAGGTTATATCGTTCTTTCTATTAATCTTTTGTTTCTTGCTTTCAATTCTTGGATTGTTCATCAAGATCAAATCTGATTCTTGTTAGTAAAAAAAAAAAAAAAGATTGAATCTTTATTGTTCCTAGGGTTTGTTCATCAATTGAACGGACTATTAGGTATCTTGTGTGTGTGATTTTTTGTTGTTACAAGCGAAAGATTAGGGTTTGAAAATCTCTATTCTTGAGATTTGAGTTCAAAAAAAAATCGAAATTAAAAAAAAAAAATCACCAAAGATCAATTCTTGTCTTGAGTATTGAGTGTCTTTCCAACAATATAATTCTTGTGTAGAGTTCGTTGAGTTTTCTTCAATTCTCGTTTGTCTGATTCGAAGAGTCTTGAAATTGTCCATTGTATCACTCTAAACACCTTGGTATCGAAATTCTTGGAATTGTTCTAAGAGTGTGATTCGATTAAGAACACGAAAAGAACAGGCTCGAGAGGTGTGAGGGAAACCCTGTGTGTGGCATCTTGATTAGAGAAACACGAGTGAACACCCCCATCTTGTGAGTGATAAACACGAAAGGGAGCGCTTGTGAGGAAATTGAACTTTATTATTGCTAACGATTATTTGTTTTGCAGGAAAAGATGTCGGGTAAGGGTGTGATTGAAGGTAGGGAAGGAGGTAGTAAAGAAGGGGTTTTGATGCAAGACGCTAGAGCATCTGAGTATAAGCGTCTAATCGAGATGATGATGGATATGAAGGAGTCTCTAGAAAATATGAATTTGAGACTACAAGCTGTTGAGAAGGAGGCGAGTCCTATGGGAGTAAATAGAGGAGTTAGTTCTACCACACCCCAGGTTGATGATGTGGGGGATGTTAATGAGTATCGGGAGGAGGAGTATGATGATAGTCCACCTATGATATTCAATAGGAGAGGTAGAGGTGGTAGAGGCGGTAGGGGTATAGGAAGAGGAAGAATGCAGGAGAATTATCCCGTTGCTAGGAATAGATGGAATGATGATTATGTAGATCGAGATTTGGGGAGTATCAAGTTGAAAATTCCTATCTTTCAGGGTAAGTCTGATCCTGAAGCTTATTTGCAATGGGAAAAGCGAGTTGAGTTGATTTTTGATTGTCACCAATTTAGTGAGGAGAAAAAGGTGAAATTGGCTGTTACCCAATTTCAAGATTATGCTATATCTTGGTGGGATCAGTTGGTGACAAGTAGGAGGAGGAATATGGAGTACCCTATTGATACTTGGCAGGAGCTTAGGGCTGTGATGAGGAAGCGTTTCGTTCCCAAGTACTTTCAAAGGGAATTGATTCAGCGGCTTCAAGTGTTGAGACAAGGTAGTAGGAGTGTAGAGGACTACTACAAGGAGATGGAGATGATCATGACGAGGGCTGATGTGGTTGAAGATGAAGAATCCACCATGGCACGGTTCTTGGGTGGCTTGAACAAAGAAATCGCTGATAAAGTGGAGTTGCTACCATATGTCGAGTTGGAGGAGATGGTACATCTTGCCATCAAAATCGAGAAGCAACTTCATGGCAAAGGTTCAAACAGGTATGTTTCCAAATCTTCTTCAAGCTATAATAATAATTGGAAAGGATATGGAAAATCTGAATTTAAAGGTGGAAATAAGTCTACAGTTGATGTAGCAAAGAGTAAGTCTGGTGGGGTTTCATCTGAGAAACCTAAAGTAGATGATCAGAAGGGTAGAAATCGAGATATTAAATGTTGGAAGTGTCAAGGTGTTGGACACATTAGTAGGGAGTGCCCTAATAGGAGAAGTATGGTGGTGAGAAATGGGGAAGTTGTCACTGATGATGAGGGAGCTGGTAGTGACAAAGAGGAGGAAGCCATGCCTGAATTAGAAGACTGTAGTGATGAGGGTAGCATTGATGAGCCAGAAAAGGTTGAAATATTGGTTACTAGGCGTGCACTTTAACACAGCTGAAGGAAGATTGCCAGGAGGAGCAGCGAGAGAATTTATTCCACACTAGAGGTCTTGTGCAAGGGAGAGGTTGTAGTGTGATTGTCGATGGAGGAAGTTGTACTAATGTGGTAAGTACACTTCTAATTAACCGATTGGAGTTGCCTACTGTACCCCATCCTAGACCATACAAACTACAATGGCTTAGCGATTGTGGTGAGGTTAAGGTAAATAGGCAAGCTTTAATTTCTCTAACCATTGGCAAATACCATGATGAAATATTATGTGACGTCGTTCCTATGCATGCTAGTGATCTTCTATTAGGAAGACCTTGGCAATTTGATAGACAAACGTGCATAATGGCTACACCAATCGATACACTCTCACCAAAGATGGCAGAAAAACTACTTTAACACCATTGTCATCCAAAGAAGTGTATGAAGACCAATGTGCTTTGGAAAGATTGAGAGAAGAGGCCGAAAGAAAAGAGCGTGAGAGTAGAAAAAGCACTTTTGAGAGAGAGAAGAAAAAGAGTGAAAATAAAGAGAGTGATGGAAGTGAGTTGAGTGGAAAGAAAGAGGGGAGTGAAAAGCAAAATAAAAATCGGCCTAGAGAGAAAAAGAGTAAGAATGTGAGCTTGATTGCTAGGACGAGTGAGGTTAGATATGCTTTGCATGCCAATCGACCTATATTTGTACTATTGTACAAAGGGGCTTGTTTGGCAACTAATGAGATTAACCAATCTTTGCTAGTGTGTTTTTGATTTATTGCAGGAATTTGAAGACGTGTTTCCTGAAGAGATGCCTAGAGGACTTCCACCTGTGAGAGGCATTGAGCATCAGATTGACTTCATTCCTGGAGCTGTCATACCCAACCGACCTGCCTATAGAACTAATCCTAGTGAGGCGAAGGAGATCCAGAAGCAGGTTGAGGAGTTGTTGGAGAAGGGGTATGTGAGAGAAAGTCTGAGTCCTTGTTCGGTTCCTGTAATATTAGTGCCTAAGAAGGACGGGACTTGGAGAATGTGTGTAGACTGCAGAGCCATCAACAAAATCACTGTAAAGTATCGTCATCCTATACCTAGGTTAGATGATATGTTGGATGAATTGTATGGTTCATGTTTGTTTACCAAAATTGATTTAAAATCTGGTTACTATCAAATTCGCATGAAAGTAGGCGATGAATGGAAAACTGCATTTAAGACTAAGTATGGTTTGTATGAATGGCTTGTCATGCCTTTTGGTCTTACGAATGCACCTAGTACTTTTATGCGATTGATGAATCATGTGTTGCGTGACTACTTAGGTAAATTTGTTGTGGTTTACTTTGATGATATTCTGATTTACTCTAAGTGTCTGAATGATCACGTTTTGCATGTGCGACTAGTGTTAACAAAGCTAAGAGAGGAGAAATTATATGCCAACCTTAAGAAGTGTAGTTTTTGCATGGATAAGGTTAATTTCCTAGGTTTTGTTGTCTCTAGTCAAGGAGTGGAGGTTGATGAGGAAAAGGTTAGGGCAATTAGGGAATGGCCTAGACCTAAGAGTGCTAGTGAAGTGCGGAGTTTTCATGGACTTGCTGGGTTTTATAGGAGATTCATCAAGGATTTTAGCACTATTGCTGCACCTTTGAATGAGTTAGTTAAGAAGAATGTTGGATTTGTATGGAGTGATACACAAGAACTTGCTTTTAATGAACTTAAAGAAAAATTGTGTAACGCACCATTGCTTGCTTTGCCTGATTTTGATAAAACTTTTGAAATTGAATGTGATGCTAGTGGTATAGGGATTGGAGCTGTTTTAATGCAGGATCACAGGCCACTAATGTACTTCAGTGAAAAGTTGAGTGGAGCGGCATTGAAGTATCCAACATATGACAAGGAGTTGTATGCCTTAGTGCGTGCATTGCAAACATGGCAGCACTACCTTTGGCCTAAGGAGTTTGTCATACATACCGATCATGAGAGTTTGAAGCATCTAAAGTCAAGACAAACTCAATAGGAGGCATGCGAAATGGGTAGAATTCATTGAGACTTTCCCATATGTGATCAAGTACAAGCAAGGTAAGGAGAACATTGTTGCTGATGCACTTCAAGAAGGTACGCTTTACTAAATTCTCTTAGTACTTCTTTGCTAGGATTTGAATTGGTAAAAGAATGTATCTTACTGATGATGATTTTTCTGGAGTATTTTCTGCTTGTGTTGATGGGACTGGAATTAATGATTACTTTGTATCCAATGGATTTCTATTTAAAAAGAATAAGTTGTGCATTCCTAAAGGATCTGTAAGGGAATTGTTGGTTAGGGAAGCACATGGAGGGGGCTTAATGGGGCATTTCGGGGTAGATAAGACCTATGATATGCTACATGAACATTTCTTTTGGCCTGGCATGAGGCATGATGTGCATAAAATTTGTAAAACTTGCATTACATGTAAAGAGGCTAAATCTAAACTGCAACCACATGGACTATATAAACCATTGCCTGTTCCTGATGAACCCTGGACTGCTGTGTCTATGGATTTCGTTCTTGGCTTGCCTAGGACTAGGAAAGGTCATGATAGTATCTTTGTTGTGGTAGATCGGTTTAGTAAAATGGCTCATTTTATCCCATGTCATAAAACTGATGATGCAACATATATTGCTGATTTGTTCTTTAGAGAGGTTGTGCGATTGCATGGCATACCTAAAAGCATTGTTAGTGATAGGGATGTAAAATTTTTGAGTCATTTCTGGAGAGTTTTGTGGGGAAAGTTGGGAACTAAGCTTATGTTTTCGACTACCTGTCATCCACAAACTGATGGGCAAACGGAGGTGGTTAATAGAACTTTGGTTCAATTGTTGAGGGCAATCATAGAGAAGAACATTAGGACTTGGGAGGATTGTTTACCATTTGTGGAGTTTGCATATAATAGGGCTATTCATAGCACTACGCATTATTCTCCGTTTGAAATTGTATATGGTTTTAATCCACTAACTCCTATTGATTTATTGCCATTACCATCTAATGAGTTTGTGAGTTTTGATGCTAACTCTAAGGCAGATTTTGTGAAGAAGCTACATGCACAAGTGAAGAATAGGATTGAGCAACACAATGCAAAAGTGGCTTCAAGGGTGAACAAAGGCAGGAGACCAATGATCTTTCAACCCGGAGATTGGGTTTGGGTGCACTTTCGTAAGGAAAGATTTCCACTACAACGAAAGTCCAAGCTGAATCCTCGTGGAGATGGTCCATTCCAGATACTTGAACGGATCAATGACAACGCCTACAAAGTTGACTTACCAGGTGAGTATAATGTAAGTGCTACATTTAATGTTGCTGATCTAAGTCCGTTTGATGTAGGTGATATTCCTGATTCGAGGACGAATCCTTTTGAAGAGAGGGGGAATGTTACGGTAGAGCCGCCGCCGGTCCAAGCTTTGGAACCAACTTTACATGAAGATCAAGCGGCTACGGTCCAAGCTCAAAGGATTTCAAGTCCACCTAGTGTGCCACAAGGACCAATAACAAGATCCCGAGCTAAGACGCTTCAACAATCCTTCAATCAACACTTCCAAGGCTTAATCAAGCAAGTTGAAGATGGATTACAAGGTTATCAAAGCTTTGGGACAAGTTCGGGTCAAGTTCGTTTCAATATACTTCGAGTTCAAGAGGAAACATAAGAGGAAATTGAAGATTGGAGCGAATTGGAACAAAGGCCGCCAGCTTAAATATTTAGGCCGCCATCGTAAATATTTAGGCCGCCGGCCATCTTGCCAGCGTAGATTTGTAATTTTCGACCAGTAGCATAATGGCCGCCCGCGTTGAAACTTAGGCCGCCAGCGTACTTTATTACGAGAAACTTTTCAATTTCTTGTCTTTTGGATTTCCTTAGTTTTGCTATATAGGTCTTTGAAGGTTGTAAGACAAAACAAGTTGATTATTGTTAAGTTTATTCATGAAATTGAATACCCAAAGCTTTCATGCTTGATTCTTTGTGTTCTTGAGAGAATACATGCTTTAGGAACATTCAAAGAAGATCGATCACCTTCTTTGTGGAGTGTTTCGCAATTAGGGTTTGTTATCCTAATTCTTTAGATCAACAACCTAAGACAAATCTGATATCTAATCCTTCTTAGGGATTGAAATCAAAGGCATCCGTGGGTTTTCTATTCATTGTGTTGGGGGTTCGCAATATCCAAAGGGGTTCTCACGCGTGAATACGAAGGTTCTCTATCACACACGTTCTTATCTAATGCAATGCAACATCTCACCAAGTTATTATCTTTTCTTTTAAAGTAAACAAGTCAACGCTGGAGCCTTCACACTTTGGAACAAGCCTATGGAATCTAGGGATCCTGAGTAACGCTTTCGACACTCAAGGGTTGATATAGGTATTCCGAATCCCTATATCTCCTAAATGATATATCAAAAAACGAGAAAATAGCTTCATCTATGGGTCACAGTCGTTACCCGACTCTACTTAAACTCAGTCCATAACATCAATATAATTTCGTCATTCTTATAAATGTGAACTAAATCATGGTATTTCCCTCCAAGTTTAAGCAAACGTTGCACCGATATTGTTTGCTCCATTAGCTACCCACCGTACCACTTATGAAAGTCATATCTCAATGACAGAAGTGGCCTAAGCACCTAAACTACCATGTCCATCTCAAGACAAGGTGCAGCTCCTCGGACCAGATACCGATCTTCTACTCTTGGGCAAGAATCGAATTTCAACAATGGAAAACACAACCAACACTCATCAATTAATTAAGTTGTCTTTAAGTTCTTAATTTATTTTAGATGCCTATCCTAGCATCTAACATGCAAGTTACTGCATACTTTTTATATGAAATCTAAAAAAAGGCAGAAGGTAGGATATAAGCTATCTCAGAAGACAGATAAGAGGATTGATTCAAGGGTAAACATTTGTTCAAGAAATTAAACTCATATAAGAACTTAAAATATATAAGAAACTAAATTAGTTAACCATTATCTTAAACTTTTACTAATACCTTCTTTGATCATCAATAAATAGGAACCCTGCTATGGCTGCAAATATTGCCTCACCAAAATACGAACAGTTCTCATTTGTCTATCAAAGAATTTCTTTTCTCTTTGTTTATAGTTTTTATGACAAAAGCATCAACAAAGAATTCGTATACCAAAAACATTCATTTTCCAAGTAAACAAACATTTGAAACAACATATTCCCCATGTTATTCAAAGATTATCCTAATCCATTCATCTAAGCTAATTATTAACTACTAAGCTCATTCTAGCTTACCCTTATCCAAAATTATTAGAGTTAGTCATTTAATTCATTTACTAAATCAAGTTGATTAAACTTAAATAATATAATTCATTTTAGCTTAGTGAAGTTCATCTAGTCAAGTTGGACTTAGATTAATTAACTAAGTTCATTTTATATCTAAGATTCATGTTACTTAAGCCCATATTAACTTAAACTTAGCCAAGTTCATTAAATTTAATCAATCTAATTCATTTTAGTTTATTCTAGCCTATTTTATCAAGTTGAACTAAGGTTTGTTAACTAAGTTCATTTTATAACTAACTTCTATATTTAATCCAATTATTAATTAAATCTACAAATCCACTTATTTCATGCTTAATCATATCAATTAACTAATATAACACATTAACTATCATTTATCTACTTCATTTTAGTTTAACAAGATTCATTTCCTAAGCAAACATACATTTACCAAGCAAACATGACTTTTTAACTTTGTTTGGAAAACATAGCAACTGAAAAGAAATAAAATTTCAGCCTTGGTACTTTTTGAATTTACAAAAACTTAAAATATGAAAGTTGTAGATCTTTTTTTAAGATTTTCGTTACCTTTCGAATCACCTTAATGTAAGTTCGTATGAAAATGTTATGATCAAAATACGGTGACTAGAGGATAGCAAGAGAAGAATCACGGCGGTGATTTTTGAAACGCTAAGATCAAAGGCTACTAAGGGTAGAATCATGCCCGTGATTTTTAAAAACATCAAGGTCAGAGGCCACTAAGGGTGGAATCACGCTCGTGATTGACATATTTGAATCATATTTGAAGAGGTTACGAACTTCCTCTTGTTTTAAAAACCAATTTTTACACATTTTTCACACATCCTATCACGTTCTAAGCTCCATACAAACATCATACTACATACTATGATATGTAAATAGAACTTCTAATACTTCAAACTTCATCCAACAACATCAAGCAACATAAAACCATTCCAGCAAACCCAACTTCACTATTTATCATCTTCTTCATCAACCACAACTTTTATCAACCATTAAACCAACAAATACACATATATAAACAACAACTATACTCATTTTAACATCTATACAACATATAAACATGTAAACAATAATTAAAGAAAAAAGTAAATTCAAATATAAAACTTATCTATCTAAAAACACATGCACACTTGAGCTTTCTTTATACTTCTAACTTTGCTTTCCTCTTTCTATCTTCTATGTTCTATCATTGATTCTCTTTTTATCTTGTTGAATTTTAGATTGGTATTGATGAATTGAGGAGAAGTGAAAGAAAAGGAAGAAGAGAAAGAAAAGAAAAAACGAATGGCACAACGGAATAGGAATAAGAGAAAAGAAAAGAAAAACAGGGGAAAAAGTTAAAGAAAAGGAAATGATAAAATCAAATTTAGGATATTTTAGAAATAGAGTATATGTTTAGAACTATCGGATCGATATCAATAGTTCTAGAAGTATTTAAAAGATGATTTCTGAACTAATAGGTTAGAAATTAAGATCTTAAAATAAAAACTTAATTTATGAATTTATTTTAGATAAAATGATATTTCATTTGAGTTTGAGTTTAAGAACTGATATTTATATACAAGCAACAAAACTCAAATTTTACAGGGATTTAGGAATTGGAATTTAAACTATGAATTAAGGGTTTATGGATCCTCTAAACATTTTAATGATATGTTTAGGGATTTTGGAATTTAAATATCAAATTCAACTTAATTAATTACTAACAAAATTATATCAACTTGTCTAATTATATCTTATGATTCATTTGACTTATTAAATTTATCTAAACTAAATTTTTAATCTAGGTGAAGGTTTAGGGTGTTTCGCATCCTTATATACGCTTTATTTTCGGGATATATATTTATAATTTGCCACATGTCCATATAAATATAGATAGACAAAGGCTTGCACTAGTAAAATATCGATTTCAGAGGCAAAATTTTCACCTCAGTGGGGGAAAATTTCAACTTAGTATACCTACTGAGGCAAAAATTCCACCTCAGAAATCGCATAAGTACGATGGCTATCTTATGGAAAACACTGAAATTCACCGCATAAAATTTAGGTGAGGTGAATTTCGCTTGTACAAAACTAAGAGGTGAAAACCACCTCACTTACGCAATATGAGATGACATTCGTCTCATCACATGGCTGAGTGCCATGTCATGCAATAAGGCAAATTTTGCCTCATTGAGTGACATGTGATGAGGCAAAATTTTGCATCATATTGCGTAAGTGATCACTTTAGCCTCTTACATTTTAAAAAAAAAAAAAAAAACCTGAATTTTGGATTCAGCAAAATTAAAATTATTTAGATCATAATTTTATAATTTTTATTTTATATTACAAATTTATTAATATTCATATTTTATAAAAAATATTATGATGATAACATAATTAATCATATTTTTTTATCTTCTTAAATGTGACAAATAGCAAAAAATATGATCTTATAAATATTTCATATTCATACAAATATTGTATATTTGAAATCTTCATTACTTGAAACATCAAATAAATTTTATTAATAAATACAAATACAAAAAATTTATAAAATTGAAAAGAAAAAATCATACTGTATATTGCCTTGATTTTGATGTTGTTGAACTTGTAATAACAAATTAATCAAATAATCAAAACCATAAAATTAATACAAATAAATAATTAATTATACGATCATATATTGAAATTAAACGAGCAAATAATAGCAAAGAATCAGAAGAAGAAGAAGGAAGGAGGAGTTGATCGAAGATGGAGAGATCTAATGGAACGGAGGGAGAAAATAGCAGGGGGAAAAAATAGTGCAAAGAAGAGGAGGGAATGGCTCATATAATGGGAGTGCTGAAGGGAAATTCACCTCATGATTAAGACGATGAGGCAAATTTCGTCTCATATCTGGCATATGAGGCGAATTTCATCTACTATCCCAGTCATTGAGTGGACTTTCGCCTCATGGCTAGGAAAATTAAATTTGTCGCATTCGCTTCATTGCGCATGAATTTTTTACATCCCGCCCGTTTGTTTGAGCATGATTATTTTGTTTAATTTCTTATCTTTTATTTTATACATATAATATTTATTTTAAAATAATTATTAGAATTTAAATAATACATACAAAATATTTTATCCATTAATTGTTTTGTTAGTAAATATAATTAAAGAGTTATATTTAAAATCTTAAAAAAAATTTTGTAAAATGAATTTCTTATGTCGATAGAGTATTTTAAAAATAAAAGTGATCTTAATAATAATTTTTATATTATTATATAGTTTTGTTTGGCTTTTTTTTCCACAAGACCCTTTTAATAAAATTGAACACATCAAAGTACATTTTGCACATTTTATAAAAATCTTGTTTTAAAAATCTATTATTTATAATCTCCTCAACTAATTATATGTAATGTGTAAATTATATATTGGTCATGGTTATTATAAAATTGAAGATACGGATGGAAAAATCTTATTATTAAAATCCGTGATTTATAATATTATAGATTAATTGATATTTAATATGTGAATTAGTAGTTTTTCATTTTAATTTATTGAAGGTAAAAGTATATAATATTTTTTAATACTCTTCAAATATAGATGGTGGAACTCTAATCACAGAGGCAACTTTTCGGTGTAATGGCTTAAAGTTTGTCAAAACTCCAAAGTTAAGCGTGCTCTAGGTAAAACAATCCCAGGATGGGTGATCCCCTGAGAAACGTTGGCACCAAAAGGGCAAAACGTGTGGTGTATGGCCAAAGCGGATAATACTTGGTGGATAGAGTTTCGAGTTGTTACACAGTACCTATAGTATCTTGGTTGTTCCTAAGGGTGTATTGAGAGGGCCAGTGTATCTGGTATCACGATCCCTGCCGAAAGTGGCTTGAGGGCCTAGGGGCGCCCCTCCGCTGCGGTGGAGCCTGAGGTGGCAAGTCGTGATATATTTATTTAATTTGATTAATAAATTTTTTAAATCATATATAAATGTTACTCATAGAAATTAATTGAAATATGATGTGTAAATTATATATTGATAATATTTTTTTAAATTGAACATACTAACGTAAATTTTGTATGTTTGACAAAAATCTTACGATTTAAATTCGTTATTTATAGTAAATAATATTGAAGAGTTACATTTACAAAACTGAAGAAATAATTTCATAAAATGAATTCTCTACATCGATAGAACATTTTAAAAATAAATTGATCTTAATTGATCATTTTTGAATTGTTATATAGTTTTGTTAGCCTTTTCTTCTTACAAAACAATTTAATAAAATTGAACACATCAAAGCACATTATGCACATTTATAAAAATTTTGTTGTTAAAAATCTGTTATTTATAATATCATATATTAATTAAAATGTAAATTATATATGGATTGTAGTTGTTATAAAATTGAGCATACGAATGTAAACATGTTATTAAAAATCTATCTTATGAATTTAAATATTATGTATTAATTGATATGTAAGATGTAATACATATTGATAGTAGTTTTAATTTAATATATTGAAGTTAAAAGTAGATAATTTTATTTAGTTTGATTAGTTATTTTTTAAAATCATATATAAATATTGCTCATAGAAATTAGTTGAGAATATGATGTGTAAATATATATTGATAACATGTTTTCTTTTTTAAATTGAACATAAACATAAATTTTGGTCATTTAACAAAAATCTTATAATTTAAATCCTTATTTATGATAAATAAATTAATTGACATGTAGTATTAAATGATTTATTAATAGTAGTTTTTAGTTTTTTGTAAAATTAAACACAAAAACATAAAGTTTGCATGTTTTGTAAAAATCTTACAAATAAAATAATGGTAGTAGGCTATTTATTGTTTGTTGATTCTTGACATGTATAGCAATGATGACGTAATGCATCATAACAAACGAAGTGTGAAGTAGTTCCATCAATTTTTCGAGTCGTCTAATAACTTTCTATTAATGATTCGCATGATCTAGAACGCAATGAAGAAGTTCAAAAAAAGAAATAACATAGTCTAAACATCAAAAGAACAACGACCGTATATCAGCCTATACATACCAATATAATAAAAATAACATGCGTGCTAATCATCATGGAATATGTCTGTACCAAACAACAATACAAAACACTAATAATGATGATCCACATGATGTAAAAAGCAATGGAGAAGTCTAGCAAAAAATGGAAATGACATAGCCTGAACATCGAAAACGATGAAAAAAATGGAACACAACAACACTTACTACCTTTGCTGCTAATGCAAGCAAGCATGCCTCGATCCTCTAACAGATGTCCTCTAAAACATTGTAGATAGGCAAGTGGAAGCTGGTGTCAACTAAGAAGAAAAAGGCTATGTAGGGATATGTGAAGACTGTTGAGAGAAGGAAGGATGTGTAGATGGAGTGGTACTTGGGAATGAGTACAATCCAACTGCGAGTGTCTATGATGGAAACTGAGGAAAACCTAGCCCTCCGACCCATGGGTTGAAACCCGAAGGGTGTTGGCCTCTCTGCTATGCAAAGTTGCCTGATGTCTCATGCGATGGATCATGCAACGGATGCGTGAACATGGATGGGTGGGTGGTATCTCGAAAACTCCCTAGTAAGGATGCAGATGATGTGTTGCTTGTGTGAACGGTGCAAAGCCAAGCTGATTGGGATTTGATCTGCTACCAAGAGTACCCATGTGAGGTACAGCTTGCTGGTATGGAGGGTATTGCCTAAAGGAAGACATGGAAGGAGGATAGATATATTTTATCAGCATATCAATCTGTTACTGCATCTTCTTCATTTTTTCCTCCTGTTTGGTCTTATTGTACTCAGAGTGGACCAAATCCTCATCACATGTTTACTTATAGTAGTCAGCCCTATGTGGATCTATTAATATATCGTATCTGAAGCTACGACGGTAGCTGGATCTGTGGCCCATAACCTCCATAATTTCCTTATCTAGCTTACGTCACTCACCTGATGCAGCAGCAATATCATCTACCTCCTTCCTTCTTTCCACCACGTATGCCTAGTTGAAACAAAGTAGGCATAATGTGAATATAATCATACAAACCAATGGATATGGTATATTACATTTGAATTTGCAAATCGAAAATACTCACATAATTCTGCATGGACACCTTCAACTCCCATCAATCTATCAATTGCCTTTTCTCTCTCTCCTAAATGGGTTTGTCTATAGTTCTGTATTGGCATGAGCTCCTATAATACATTATTAGTGAAATCAGCAAAAGAACATAGCACATAAACTCACACACACTATGTAGTTATAGTACTTACATTTGTAAGTGCATGTTGAAGCATTAACTTTGTACCACCAGTATGCACCGATACTTGCTTCTTTCTATTTTTTGTATTGACCATGGATAGCAACTACATGATTCGAAAAAAGTAAACAAATGGAGTAGATTTTTTTATTATATATTTTACCACTTGCAGGATCATACCTTATAATCTGGGTCAGTCTCCATGAAGTGGACAAACGCCTTCTACTCATCCATTATTAGCTCGAAACCTGGTGGTAGCTTACTAGTAGCTGCCTCACTCTACCTTTAGCTATGATGTAAACCTTAAGCTTGTTGTAGAGCTGACTATGGGATTTACTAGCCAAATAGTTCAGCATCACCCACCATTTGTGCACTTTACACCAAAATTTTCGGTAGTTTGAATTTGTTCAGCACATTAAAAATAGGTTCAATGTGTTAGTGAATGGTATAGGCTACAAAAATCGACTTTCCAAATATGTTTTTAGCCGAAAATAAACTTACTATAACTTTGCAGATGATGCCATATCGATAGGCCTCTAGAAACACTGACTACTCCTTCCCTCAAGCTTCAGGAACGAGCAACTTAGTCAACGCATTATGGTGAAGTAAGAACTCTAACTTAACCATCCCTAAACATGACCATATGAGACCCATATACCTATCTGGCATACTGACGATTGGCCTATGGCTTGTCCTGCTATACTTCTCCTTTGTGCAGTTCCTTTATACACATTCCATGTGCCTTTCGGGCACCATGATGTTGGATCCTCATGCTCAGTCGCCACAATGGCCTTATGATGCTCCACTGCTGAGGCCTGTGGGTCATTAGGGTCCACCCGAGCAGGCAGATCATCCGAAAGGTCACATATCACTTCTTCCCCTATGCCCATCTCATTTATACACCCTCGCTAAGGCTGAGCAGCCTGGCCTAATTGGTCATCAATCTATCTAACCTACTGATAAGTCAATAATGCAATAGATGGTCCTCCTGTATAATCAAATAAGAAAATTTACACATAAGTCTAAAATGGATATGAAAGAGAAAAGATTGACCATTCAAGGTGGAAACCCTACCAGTATATTGCTGGGGATGTGCCTTAGAGTCTTTCATAATTTGATCGATGAAATCCAAGCCACTCATCCTGCAAGTTATAAAAATAACCATTGTTAGTGATTCATTACTTAAAGTTCATTACCAATAAACATATGTGACAAAGAAACAATAAATAAATAAATACAAGCATACAGTCTATTCATCTGAATCATCATCCCCTATACTACTGTAACCCTTACCCAGTTAGGTAGGTATACAAGGTTTCCTAGATCAACTAATATGTGATTGATTGGAATCATCCAAGGGCTTTGTACTGTTTGTTGCATTGGCTCCATGGTTTGGAGGTGGCTCAATCGATTTACCATCTTCTGTGGACTCCAATTGGAAGAAAGCATGAGTAAATATATGATGGTGTACAACTTTCTATACAATCCTGTAGTCGCCAGATCATTTGCTTAGGTCCTTTAGGTAAAATACTTGTTGTGTTTGGTCCGCAAGAATATAGGGGTTATTATCGTACCATGTCCTTGTGGAGTTGATTGAGATGAGGTCTCCATCGATAATTTTTTGTTTATCCTGGTTTGACAAACCACCTGTATCTAAATACTCGCCTGAACCCTACGTAATTTAGTTGGATAACTTTAGTAAGAATGCAGTAAAAGGTTATTTGTTGTCCTCCATTTGCATTAATAACATACACACCACTATTCTATGACCTTAATCTTGCCTCCTTTGCTTCTATGTTGTATTGGACACTGTTCATGATACAGGCATTATAGCTATATCGATGAATATCTAGGCCCCACTCCAAGGCTTCGAGATCAGTTGACAACTGCCGACCATGGACAGACGTCTGTTCTATACTCTACAGAGGATGAGAATGATTAAATTAACATGTGAAGATATCGATGAATTTCTGCTTTAGAAGTTTTGGGTGACTCGCAACCTTATTTTTAAACCACTCAGCAAAATGTTTATATGTTATTCCTCCTACATTACGTGCTCCATGTGCAATTAGTTCTTACTCGAGCTCCCTATAGGTAATTTCATTTAAAGTCAAACTTAGGAAATGGTGAAATAGTCCTGTTGTTAGGTAATAAATGAATGCAAATGACACCACATACCTTATAAATGGTTGAACCTCTTCGCAATTATTCACCACTGTCCAATGCATGAGGTTGAGTTCGACGTCTGACCCTGATAGAGTGCATGCACTTATCGAACGTACGGGCTATGTGAATACTCGAAATAATGATGATGAAGCTTCCTCTAGTGGTTCGTCCCATTGTCGATGGGGCCTATTTATTCTTGAGTTCATGTTTTCAAAATACAGTTAGCAACATTGCATGCTCTCTCTCATGACCTATGACTCAGTAATGAAACCCTCCGGTCTTGACCTGTTTTGTAAATCTCTTTTGAGAACTCCCGTGTATCTTTCAACAGGATACATCAAATGGTAGTGGACAGGGCTACACATGCGTGCTTCCTTTGGAAGATGCACGGCTAAATGGATTATAATGTCAAAAAAAGCAAGAGAAAATATCATCCCTAACTTGCAAAGAGTTAAAATTATTGTTTTTTCTAAGGACTCCAGTAAATTCACACAGAGTTCTTTAGTAGTCAATTCCCTAAAGAAACGAGATACATCACATATAACGTCATAAATTCATTTATCGAAGACCCACGAATGACTTCTAGGAGGATCTGTTGCAGCAGAACATGACAATTGTGGCTCTTCAGACCCCTCAAACTTACTTTATAACACCTAGGCAAGATGATATATTGGAAGCATAACCATTTGGCATCTTTACATCCCTAATTGAGTTACAAACCTCTTTAATGTGTCGAGTTGACAGTATATAGCAGCTGGTGGCTTGAACATACATCCACAACATTCCTGCAGGTATAGCTCAGAGGGAATACCATTTCCTAAAGGGTGAGTCTCGCTTTATCTGTGTCTTTTAACTTTCTCTTAAGACCAAAAATAGTTCCCACCAGGTTGTCATATATATTGTTTTCAATGTGCATCACATCAAAATTGTGTTGTATGTACAGTTCATTCCAATATAGCAACAGGACAAGTAGACTCTTCTTACACCAATTTGTGCCGTCTTCATTTCTTCGACAATAAAGCCACTCTTTCAATTTTACTAATATGACATGCTTATACCAACTCAGTTGGTCTACAATATCTGCCCTAGTGAAATTCCTTACCCGAGCTCTGTTTCCAAAGTGCCGTAAAAACTTGCACTGTTGTGGCGCCATTTATGTCTTAGAGGCAAGAACCTTCTATGGCCCATATAGTGAAACTTACTATTTGAATGTCCACTTATGCAATTGACGTACATATAGGACATGCCTTGTAAACCTTCGTCATCCAGCCTAATATGTCATCGAAGCGGGAAATCATTAATAGTCCACAACAATGCAACATGCATTCGAAATGTCCATCCTTCCACGATATTAGTGTTTTCACCTCACTTGCCCAAAGATCTTCTAACTCTTCTATAAGGGGTTGTAAGCACACATCTGTGTCATTACTTGGTGATTTTGACCCTAGTATTAAAAGAGACATCATTATACATGGCTCATTCATGCATCTCTATGGTAGAACATTATATGCAAACATAATAACTGGCCATATGCTGTATATTATGCTCATGTTTGCATTGGGATTGAACCCATTGATGGCAAGTCCTAGTCGCACACTTAGGGGTCTAATGCGAACCAAGGGTTTTTCCCATCCAATCCCTTCCACTATTCAGAATCCACGGGATGCCTCAACATGCCTTCCACCGATACATAATTTTCTTTGTACCATCTCATCTCTGGAATCATCTTGTGATACATGAATAGTCGTTGTAATCTTTGGATTAATGGAAAGTGCCTCAAAACCTTAATTAATACTGTTTTCTATTTCTTTAAATGAAGCTTCCACCTTCCTTCCCCACACACTGGGTAGTTATAAAGAATTTGGAATTCCTTTCAAAATAATACACAATCATTTTTACATGCATGGATTGTGTTCGCATCTATGCCTAACTATTTCAAAAACTTTCGTTCTTCGTGGCATGATGATGGTAACAAATTGTCGGCAGGTAACAAATTTTTTATTGAAGCAAGCTAATTGTTGAATGACTTCATTGACTGCTTACCATCAACCTTCAGATTTATCATTTGAAGTACTATCGATAATAAATAGAACTTTGTACATCCTGGGTACACCAAACTCTTTGCTTTTTCAAATATTCTAGTCCACTTCTCTCCATCAAAGGCAAAATTTTCATCTTCGCTATCAATATAATCTCCATCAGGATCACTCATGTTAGTGGTAATGTCTTCTAAAAGTTCTTGCTTAGCTTCATCTTCAAAATCAGGTGGATTACTCTCTTCATCCATGATAATATTATCATTTACCTCGTCTTCATGTACATCCTCACAATGGAAAATGCAAGATAAGTATGTATAAGCCATTCCCCTCCTAAGGAGGTGATACTCATTAATCTAAATAGACTGTCATGTACTATTGAGACAATCTCTATAAGAGTATCTAATCAATCCACCTACCCTCTTGTGGTTTATAACTGCTTGTAAAAATCCTGTAACCCTATTTCTGTATTGCATAGTTGTCAAATCATACATCATATGCCAAGTTCGTGTAGACATCCTAAAGTGGCATTTAATTAATTACCACATCTTATTCATATAAGATATTTCAGCTATAAGTATTAGAGTATCTAATATCGGAACACTATCTTCTAAATTAATATTTTATTTAAATGTACACTTGTCATGCAATTGAACACGATAAATATGTATTAAACAATAATATATAATTGCTAGATCATAAATATATATAATTTTTTGAATTACTAAGAAGAAATACATGACTACAAATTATATAGACATTAATTAAGAAATATATAAATACTAACATCTAAATTATTGTATTTAATCTGTGTGCCATTAAGTTAAACATGATAAGCATGTATTTAATAAAAATATATAATTGCTAGATCCTAAATATTACAATTTTTTGAATTACTAACAAGAAATACAT
Organism: Combretum micranthum; assembly: GCA_024138025.1. Taxonomy (NCBI): domain Eukaryota; kingdom Viridiplantae; phylum Streptophyta; class Magnoliopsida; order Myrtales; family Combretaceae; genus Combretum; species Combretum micranthum. The sequence goes on from JAMXBD010000412.1 coordinate 411,590, forward strand.
AAATATAAATAAAATATGCATTAATTAATAAATATATAATACTAGCATTTTAATAATTGTACTTATTCTACATGTCACGAAGTTAAACACAATAAACAAGTATCAAATAATAATATATAATTACTCTATCCTAAATATATATATATATATAATTTTTTGAATTACTAACAATAAATGCATAATTATAAATTCAATATACATTAATTAATAAATATATAAATATCATTTTAATAATTGTATTTATTCTACATGTCATGGAGTTAAACACAATAAACAACTATTAAATAATATATAATTACTTAATCTTAAATATATAATTTTTTGAATTACTAACAAGAAATACATAACTACAAATTCAATATACATTAATTAGTAAAAATTTAAATACTAACATTTATATATTTGTATTTAATCTACATGTCATGTTGTTAAACACTATAAATATGTATTAAATAATATATATAATTGCTACATTGTAAATATATATAATTTTTTTAATTACTAACAAGAAATACAAAAGTATAAATTGAATATACATTAATTAATGGATATATAACTACTAGCATTTCAATAGATATTAAAATTATTATAAAAACTGAACTAACCTCGTAGTGATTGTTGTACTCCAAATAACTGATATGAGTGAAACAATTTATTAGATACCTGTAATAAATAAAAATATGATTAAAAAATTATTTTTACCCTTAAAATATATATTTTTATTTATAATATAGTAGGAAAAAATTAAAACAAATGAGAGAGAGAGAGAGAGAGAGAGAGAGAGAGAGACACCATGTAGTACTCCTGTGTTTGTGTGCTGCTGGGTGTGTGAACGTGAGTGAGAGTGCTAGGTTTGTGTGTGAATAGAGTGCTGGGTGTTGTGTGTGAATATAATGCTAAGGAGAGAGCAGGAAGGAGCAATGAGAGGGTGGGAAAGAGAGTGCTTGTGTGCTTGTGTTTGTATGTGTAAGAATAAGAAAGGAGAGAAATGGAGGCGCTTTATATATAGAGCTTAACGTGAGGCGAATTTCGCCTTCTTATCCCAGTCAGATGCGAATTTTGCCTCACATGTTGACTGGATTAGGTGGAATTCGCCTCATGTTACTTACCTATAGGCCAATATCACTTTTGACCGTATAAGAGGCGATCTTCGACTCAAAAATTCGCATCCCATGTCGATTTTTCTACCAATGTTAGAATTATGTTATAAACCACAACTAAACAATTTCTAACTCCATCCACTCTTAAGGATGCTTCACAATTAATAAGATTACACATATTACCCTCCTTATCATAGAAGCAACATCAACAATGCACAAACTTGACACATACTAGGTGGCTCATAGAGCCGATTAGATTTACTAACAACTAATATTGAGGTCTATGTCCATAATTAAAATTTATTGCACAGGTAGATAGCACATTTTATACAATACTAGGAGTCTCTATCTCCAATATCATTTAAAACTTCACGCATCAGTAAGGTAATTTTTGGAATTATTACCTTTCCCATAATCCATAAAGATGCTATTACTAGATAAGCAAAACTCTACAGGAGCAACATTTGTACTAGAAAAAGATAAAGAAATGTGCCCAAGTCCCATATGGTATACCAAAAACATACATGTGCGATCAAGCAAGCACACATACACATGCAAAAATATTACTACTGCAACACCTAACATTTTATTATTGTTATTCTAGGCTATTTAAGCAATATAGGGATAGCTTAGTATCCCGCTGCACATAGATATTATAATACATATATTCGATGTTGGAAACTCCCTCACATCGATGAGTCCAAAAATTAAATATTATTGTAAGTGATAGAAGCAAAAGCAATTAGGTTATCATATGCATGTAGAAGCTATAAGGCGGGTTTCTAAACTAATTTTAATTTCACTTAACTAACCGTTATCTCTTTTGCTAATTATGCTAATTGATGCAATTATAATAATAATAAAGAGATACGGGAAAGAGAAGATCAAATCGGCATTTTTAGTGGAGTTTAGCCTACCCCTTACTCTTTATGGTTCACAAATTGCCTTACTCAAAGAGAATTTCATACATTTCATTTAATAAAACATATTGCCTCCTTAAGAGGACTTCATCAATGCCTACACACAAGTAAGACTTCACATAAGTACCTCAATATATAAGGACTTCACCTATTGCCTCAAATAAGAGGTATCTTCATTAAAACACACAGATAAAATACAAGCAAACACGTAATTAGTGCCTTACAATATTTACTCACAAATCTCATTATGGCACTCGTCTAATTCAAAAACAAATTAAGAGAGTATTTTGACATAATCAATGCAAATTAAGCTTCACTCTTTTCTTGAAAACAACATAAACATTTCTATTTATAGGAGCTCCAAAAACATAGTCGTTGTCCCCTAAAAGTATCTCCAATGGTCAGTTAAAAAAAAAAAAAGTCCAATGGCTAGTTTTAGCTGCACCGGTGAGCCGGTGCATGAATCGTGCTAACATTTTCTCCCTCATTCTCCATTGATGAACCAGCTTCTACGAATTTTATTTATACCGGCTAGCTCACCTATAACACTCTGAAATTTTACCTACTGAGGTGTTGTTCGCTTTGGCTACATGTTGTACGGTTTTGTCCTTTTTAGTGCTAGCGCTTCCTAAGGGATCACGTATCCTAGGGTTGTTTGCATAGTACATGCTTAACTTTAGAGTTCCGACAATCCCTAAGCCATTACATTCAAAGATTCCTTTATAATTAGAGTTTCACCATCTACATTTGAGAGGTATCACATACTCCCTCACTTATAAAATTAACATCCTCGTTAGTTTTGTTATGCAAGTCTAGAATCACACCAGGTAAGGAGTACACTCCTTCGCTTCTGGTAGTGAACTGCTCTAATACCATTTGCAATGTTCTAGAAGTTTGCCCGCCAAGATATTGTCCTCTTTGGATACATATCGTACGATTTTTTCCTTTTAGGTGCTAGCGCTTCTTAGGAGATCACTCATCCTAGGATTGCTCTATACAATGCATGCTTAACTTTAGAATCCTGATAAACTCTAAGCCAATATACCAAAAGGTGTCCTTATGATTAGAGTTCCACCATCTATATTTGAGAGATATTATATCACCGGTGTACCTAAATTTTGCACACTTTATAGAAAACATCAAACACAAAACACGTACAAACATATATTACACAATATAGCTCAAACATATTAAAAACATGTTTTGTTTATTAAATGCAACTTAACTAAGTTATTGAATATTTGTGTAATGCATTTTCTCATAAAAAAAAAAAAAAGATTGTAACCTCCACGTAATTTAACAATCTCCCCTTTTTTTGGTGAGAATAATCATTGCACAACATTGCTCCCTTTCAATTAAGTACTCTCTTCTTAGTTGAGCATCTAGGTAAAAGCTTTCTTTGTTAAGAGATATGATGCTTAACTAAGGACTTAAATTACACTTAATAAACAACTCATTTTAAGCACACAAACACAAGCCTAGCGTTTTTTTTTCAAAATCCTAAAAACTTTGTTTTAAGATGCGGTTAAGCATTAAACCTTAGAGACCAACTCTGATACCAATTGTAAGTAATAAAAGTGACTAAGCTATTATATACATGAGGAAGCTACGAGGTAGGTTTCTAAACCGATTTTAATTTATTTAACCAAGCCTTATCTCCTTTGTCAATTATGCCCAATTTATGTAATTATAAAAATAATAATAAAGATAAATGAAGAGGAAGATCACACAAGTATTTAACTTGGAGTTCGGCTCGCCTAAGGATGCAACCGGGTCGGGTTTTGAGCAAATCATATGAACCCAAACCCGAACTTGCTACACTATAGGGCATACCAAACCCACCTTATAACCCTGTAGGGTTTTCCATCTATATCCAAACCCGCCCTACAGGGTTTACTCTAAAACCTGCTACCTGTCTGGTTACTCACCTGACTATCAACTCGATTACTCACCCAACCACCCACCCAATTATCAACCCGAACCTGCCCCGCTTATTGTTTTTTTTTTTCAATAGATTTAGTAGACTTAAGCTAATAAATAATAGTCTAATAATATATCAATTCACCTTCTCTTTGCTAACATGTTTTTAAATTTAGCTTATTACTATGTTTACATTTAGTAAATGTATTTACATTACAATTTTTTTAATTAGGACTAACTGGTCAGGTGATATGGTTTGGGTATCCATCAGATTTTATATAGTATCCGAACTTGACCCTAATACCTTACAGGGTTGTTAACCTATGTGCAAACCCAACCCTATACCCTACAAGGTTGAACCTTATAGGGTTTTCATCGAGTTGGATGGATTGAAAAGCCGTTAATGGCCGACCTGGTGGCATCCCTAAGCTGGCCCCTTAGTCTCCATGGTCCAAAAATTGCCTCACTCAATGAAGACTTCACATATCATTCAATTAAACAAATTGCTTCATCGATAAAACTTCATCAATGCTTATACACATGTAAGACTTCACATAAGTGTCTCAATGCATGAGGACTTCACTTATTAACTCAAATAAGAGAGGACTTCACTTATTAACTCAAATAAGAGAGGACTTCACTAAAATACTTATAAAAAATACAAGCAAACATGTGATTAGTGCCTTAAAATATTTGCTCACAAATCTCACTATGGCAATAATCACATTTTCACTCAACTAATCTAAAAACAATTTGAGAGAGTATTTTGACATAATTTATGCAAATTAAGCTTCACTCTCTTCTTTAAAAACACCATAAACATTTATATTTATAGGAGCTCCAAAAATATAGCTGTTGCGCCCTAAAAGTATCTCCAATGGTTGGATTAGAAAAAGTCCAATAGTTAGTTTTAGCTATACCGGCTCACCATACCCACCAGCTTGCCGGTATAAGAACCACGCTCGTGTTCTCTCCCTTGATCTCTACTGATCAACCAGCTTCTGCAAATTTTCTTTATATCGACTCGCTGGTGCACCTAACTTTTGCACCTCTGTAGAAAAACATCAAACACAAAACACATACAAACATATGTTACACAATATAGCTCAAACATATTAAAAACATTTTTTGTTTATTAAATGTAACTTAACTAAGTGAATGAGCATTTATACGATGTATTTTCTCATCAAAATAGGATTGTAATCTCGACATGGTTCAACAAGGTACTCTAAAATATCCCCAAAACCAAAACACCTATATCTACTCTTTCTATGTATAAATCCATTCGAGGACAACGTCATAGATGAATCATCAAGTTATGATGATAATAGCATAAATATTCTCCATCCATTACCAGAGACAAGCATAAAAACACCCATAAGATCTTATAGCCAAATATTCAGTTAATAAGTTTATGTCCTTATCTTAAATAAACAGAAGCAACAAGTAAGGTATACACGTACCTGGATACTTGATTCCTTCTAAGCATTAAAATCTGCTAACCTGAATTACATATCAATAAGTCATTGGGATTACTTATACTTCCACACTCACTACAATCTATAATTTTATAATTCTTGCATTTAATCCACTAAAATCAGGTTTTCAAATATTAGGATATACCTTAAAACTAAAAGGAAGACTTAAACTAGTTTCAAATGTTTTTAAGCATGAAAAAGATTATTTTTAGGATGTTGTAATGTGCAGAAGCTAGTACATAGGTATGTATAAGGTAGGGTATCACTTAGGCGAAGGAAACTGGTCACAAAAAGGTACACAGGTAAGTGCACAAGAAATAGATAGGCTATACATGATCTTGTGTTCTTGTTGTACACATGAGCTTGTGTATAGGTCACATACTTTTAAAGTTCCTTTTTCATCTAAAACACAGAAAGATACACAACCTAATACACAAGCCTGTGTATAGGTCATTTCTAGTAACCACTATTTTTTGTGCACCAAGGGATACATGACCTAACACATAGCTTCTGCATTAGTTGTGTACTTTAAAAAATCTTTGTTTTCTTTTCTTTCTTTCTTTCTTTTTTTTTTTTTTTACAAAACTCATCATAAATCCATACCAGTGTGTTTTTAATCACTTTTTAACATGTTATGATCATTCCAAAATGTCTTTACATCCCATTGTAAGCACATTCAACATCCCCACACCAAAATACACCATCATCTACACTTACTCAAAGGAAAAAAACACCCAAATGATTGAGAACATGTCAAGATCATATTGCATTTTTAAAGTTCTTTAATCCTTCTAATTACATTGTTGAATATCCTTGTAGAAATTACTCCTAAATACTCTACTTCTCTTTTAGAGTGTCACTATAATTATCAATACACCAAGATATCATCACACATGTGTTTGTCTCGTGAGAAGCAATAAGAAAAGGGAAGAAAGATTATACTTATTGTAGAATCTTGTCGAGATTCTTTAAGAACAGTAGATGAGTGTTAAGAGACTGAAGGTGATTGTGTTATACGTCCGGTGAAAGAAAAGAAAGAGGCAATTATTGCAAAATTAAATAAATTTCCAAACCAACATATTTTTTAAAAGATATGATGGCTGGAAAAAAAATACCCCTCTTTGAAGATTACTATTATTATTTAGGTTATTTTAACTTACCACCTTTTGGATTTGATGGCATAGTATTTTTTCTAAATGCTCTTTTTTTTTTATGAATATGAGTAATATAACAATAAAGTGTAAAGAACTAAATGAGTTTCATAAAAATAATAGGAAAAGACATATATTAATTTGGGTTTGACTCATTAAACTAGTCATAAAGTTTAGATAGTCAAATCTATATCTAAGGAGGACTTAATAAGATTTTTTTGGTGAGCTCTATATAAAGATCTTTGAATTGGTACATTCACTCTCAATCTCTTTCTTAAGTAGGCTCATGCACTTTTTAATAATAGCTACAAGTCTTAGTTTATAACAAACTCTTTAAGATAACTCTTAATTGAGTGGGCATTGTCTCATTCATCAATCACACCAAAATGGTTTGATAAATGTCATTGAGTTTAAACACCTATAGATACGTAGAAATACCTATTGATTTGACATTTTGGAAGGAGTAACGTTGATACTATTTTATCTTAGGTTTTTACCCTCAAATATCAAACAAATGCTTAGACAACAAAAAAATTTTAACAACATAAGAATTGCAAGATTATGATGGTTCTCTTTTTAATCATTCATGCATTCAAGACTATAAAACTGTCTGTTCCTCTTTTTTATTATTCCCTCCAAGCAATTCTTTCAAATGACACTGATAGGTTACTCCTTTAAAGCCATGTGATATGTGAGAATACGCAGCACACACACGTTGCATGTAACCATTTGAATTAGATCCCCAAATCTATAAAGATTAAAAAGAATAAGAATATGGATTAAGAAGATGATTAGATTAAAAAAAATTATTTGGAGCTTTTCTTTTTTCCTTTCACGTTTATAATAGAGAAGGAAAACCTTCTTATTAGACGTTAACCATTTGGGAATAAAATGATTTTAAGTGTAAATACGTACCTTATTGTAGATGTACAAATTTGATTACAAAGGCCTTGAGCCTAATTCTTATTTGGATTTAACTCTTTGGGCTAATGTGACAGGGCTTAAAGAGTTGGGCCCAATTCAATTGGGATGATCATGGGAGAATTGGCATAAAAGGCTTGGAGTAGGGCCCGTTGGAATTGGCCTACCCAATTCCAACCTTTCTCAAGTTGGCTCACACACATTGTAAATGAAGGCCTTGATGGGCCTGGGTCCATAAGGGAGCCCATATTTATATTCATAATGAGAGGGACTCATCCTGGCCGTTGGTTGTCTGTCTCATCTGACAGACAACATCGATGGCCAGATTCTCTATAAATACTCTTGGTCCTTACCTCATTTGGATAAGGTAAATCTTGGACAAACACCGTTATGCTGTCGGATTTCCATTTGTGTGAATCGATTACTTGACTCACTCAAGAACGCACACAATTCGTGGTATTTAGTGAGGTTGATGTTCAATAGCTCCCTTGCCTGTCACATGTGTTAGAGCCTATTGAGATTGCCTACTCCTCCTCCCTACACGATACTCTCTTGATCATCCTATCACGTGTTGTTTCCCTAGGTCACGCGTAGCGCGATAGTCACGCTACACGCACGTGATCGTTGCATCCGGATTCATACCCACACACTTATCATGTTAATATTGGCTCTTAAATTTTCAAAACTATCACCTTGCATCTACTGGATAGAACTAGCTCAAAATTGAATCAATCAATTTTATTTTGGTTATTAATAATACCAAGAAGATGTTTTTCAATGAATTGGTAGCCGCCAAAGAGCTTTACAAGTGATATCCTATAGTAAGGATGATGATCATTTGAAATAACAAATTTCTAAAATTCCCCTTTAAAGATCATGGCACATGTAATTCTAAAAATCCAATGGATAAATTAAATCTTCAATTGTCAATCCATTCCTCCATTAATTCCATCCATTATTGATCCCTCCAATTACAAACCTTCTTCTTCTTCCTTTTCTTTTTTTTTTCTTTATTCTTTTGAAAAAAAAAAAAACTAAAATTCTCTCTTCCATCTCTAGCTAGCTCAGTCACAACCTAAACCATTAGGAACCATCACCATATTGTTCACACTTAGAAATCATAGAGAGAAATTGCATAAGTAAAACATCTACACAATTGTGGCCATCATTTTTTAGGTATATTTGGTTTCTTATTTATATAGGGTTAATGTTGCATTTATGTAAGGACCCGCTATCACCTCTATAATTAACATAGGCGATAACAGTTCTCTAACCACATATAACCTGTAAGATTATATGTAAGGTTGTCTATAAAGAAGTGTTTGAGGAATTGTTTGTCTAATTCCACATAGTTAATATAATAGTAACCATAATTTTTTTAAAACTTTTAACAAAACATACTACACCATAATTATATTTCACAAAAGAAATAAACTTAAGTCATACATAGCTAAGTACATATATTACATCAAAAGGCTTCTTACGAGCCTTAATAAAATTATATATAAAATCCAACTAAAACTTTAAATACTATCACAAGACTAACATAACTAGTCTATTACAAAATTTGGATTCCATCAAGTCTAAGGTCATCTTTAGTCCTCCAAATCATCAAGAAAATCCTCGAAATCTGTTCCATACCCCCTACTAGTGTAAAACTCGTTGGATTCATCACCTGAAATGGTTAAAAATATGAGCCAAAGGCTTAGTACGCAAGTGATAAATACAAATGCAAAGTGATTCACACATGCTTAAGCTAAATGCAAAATGCAACAATCAAGAATTTATTATTCAGTCTTTAGTTAGTCATACATCATGGGAGTATTCAAACTCCGGACATCAAGGATCTAGTATCACGTCCGCCTCCCTGAGTGGTCCCTACTATTCATACAGATTAGGCAGCCCTACCTTCCGGTGAAGCCCGTAATACTAAAGAATCCTGAGTAACGCATCACGATACTCAAAGGTGTTGATATAAGTATCTTGGATACTTATATCTCCTAGATAAATCTATTCAATAACGAAAAAGTACCATGCCCCCAATTTGAGTAAGGTGCTGCTCTCCGAACCAAATTCAACGGCGTAAAAGACAATCAACACATCAATTATTAAAATTTTCTTAATTTAGAGTAACTTGAAGTAATGCTTATCCTAGCAAAGAAACAAGCAACTTACCGCGTATCTATCATAGCTTGAGAATTAATGGGGTTGGATGAGCAAGGATCTATCACTATTCAAGATAATATTGAATTTCCCACTTAGTTTAAGTACTAATTAACTAGTTCCAAATATAACTAATCAAAGAAATTCAAATAAATTATTACAAAGTCATAATAGAGCATTTAAACATCATATCATATCATGCAATACATAACAATTATTCAATTGATCATATATCAAGCTCTGGGAAATTTTGAAGAAAGTTTTTGAAAATAAAAATTGCAGAGGACACGACAGCCTTCAACGCTGGCAGCGTTAAATCGGTGCACAATACACTAAAACTCAACACTTGCCAACACTGGCAGCGTTCAAGATAGCCTTTAGTCTATGCCGGCGGTCTTGAGCCGGTGTAGACTACAACTCCAATTTTTAAAAATTTTCCTAGAGTTCCACGAGGTTGGTCTATGCCCGTGGATACTCCCAACACCGCCAGCGTATCCATGTATGCCGACAGCTTGGATCCTATGTCGGCGGCCTTAAGCTGGGTGTTAAAAATTATGATTATGTTCTCATTTCACACCACCACTAAGTCGGCGGCGTTGGAACCCTAATAGCCGGTGTACGTTTTGAAAAATAAACATTGGAGAACTTTCCTTGCAAAAGCCGATAGCGTTTCAAGCGGCTTTAAGAAAATAGGTTCTGATCACCTTCAACACCACCTTTACGCCGGCGACGTTGAAGTACCAGATGTCAGCGTATGCTAAAAAAAGACATGTTCGAAAATATTTTGCTTCTCCTATTTTCTTTACAAAACTATTCATTTCAAAAATCCTCCAAACTTATTCTATGCTTTCCAAAACTTGTTATATGTTCTAAACATCATCTAAACAATACAAACCCTACTTCTAATCATCAAACACCCAACTACAACATTCAAACACCAATTACACTTCAATTCCACACTTCAGCTACTCAATTTAGTTCCACTACTCATCAACACTCCTTACAACTTCCCTAACACTTAACTAAGCTCACTTAATAGCAAAGCACAACCTAACATATATCAATACATAAATCAATCAACTCAATTGGCATTTACTCATCCTATTATAAGTTTTACATCCAAATACAAGAAAGAAAATAAAACAAAGAGATTAGGCTTGCATTAACTTACATGAATAGGCTTCGGCTTAGAGTGATTTTTGAATCCAAAGGCTTGTTGTTGATTCTGGTTTAGGGCTTATGGTTTCGAGATAGAAAGAAGAGAGAAAGAAAAGAAACGAAAGAAAATTCGTATGGAAAATTGGGCTGCCAAAAAGAGTCCCTAATTAATCCAAATTGAGGTCAATACTAATCCAAAGTTTGACTTTAGGGGTATGTTTGACTTAAGGTTAATTTGGCTTAAATTTAGAATGCATTTGAGTTTAATTTGGGCTTAAAAATTAGGCTTAAACTTTGTAAAATTCTGTCAACAATTTTCTTAGATAATTCAAAAGTTGTTTTGACAAATTTTAAGCATAACACACACATATTAAGTCACAAAAGACACATGCATTCATTACACTATGCACACATTAGTATACATAATACAATAATATTAATTTCATTATACTGCACACATACAAAATGACACATATTCAATACATGCACTATTTATATTATTCATGCACATATATCTCATTTCAAAATCATATATCATTTCAATAACACATTAAAATATAAATTAAGAAATTCATTGTTATTTCAATTTAGTACTTGAATTTTTCTCAAATGTACAACGAACTACCTGAATATTAGAACAGTCAATTTAATACCTAATTAAATTTTTTGTATTCATCAATACTATGTAAGCAGACAAATTAACATATACATTAAAGTTGCTGGAAATTAATTCTCCTACTTAATTGTTTAAGTAGACAACATGTGATTTTCTAGTTTTTTATTAGCTACTTGACACACCTCATTGTCAACTCAACAAATAGAGTTAATTTTATTAGGACGATATTAATGAACATAAAAACTTTGATTAGGTATTAAATCAAGTACTTTAAAGTTTATAATCAATTTTACATTTGAAGGAAGTTCTGATACAAAATGCAACAATTTTTCCCATATTGATGTAAATAATTTTCAAAAGTCAATACTGGATTTTGATTAGTTATTAACCCCCATCAACACAAGAATGGCTATTGTCTACTCTACTTTTATGAGGTACATTATAAATCAATAATTATAGTGAAAGTGTTGAAAACAACCTCATTACTCATGTTTGTACTGCAGAAGGACTGAAAAGATAATAATATGAATATCTTGATGTTACGATAATTTTTTGTTTAATTTTTTTTCTTTTAGCCATGAGTATAGATATGCGAAATTTACAGCAATTTGTGATTTGTGCACGCCAAAAGATGGACTGCTGTTCGATTTATTCTTTCTTTCGTGGCTTACATAGGCATAACATCATCAATGTTAAATTATCAATAAAGTTTATACAAGATCATCAACAGCGAATAAACTATCAAAAGTGTTATCTCTTCATATTAGCTTCTACACCTTTTTTATCAACGGGTAAATTATCAGCTTCTAGAAGGCTAATTGCAACTATAATCTAGTCGTTACTTCTCTTTAAATTTTGGTCAAAGAATCGAATGTTGAAGCCAGGTCCTAAAAGGAATACAAGGCTCGGGAAAAGGAAAAGGAACAAAAAAAAGGAAAAAAAACCATTATGGTTACACTTTAAAATCAAAACTAATGTAAGACAAATAACATAAATTTGTAATTAAATTAAAATGATTAAAGGATATATGTAAGGTTGCAAATCAATATGAAAAGAGTATAAAAAAATACAAATTAAGTGAAAAATCTTAATAAAAAATAAGAATGCTAAGAAATCACTAAAAAAATGCATTTCTGTATTTCTTTTTTTGAACGGAAAATGATAAATTTAAAGAAAAGATATATTCACCATCTGTTTGGGATAAGCAAAAGGAAGGATATAATGAGGGGAGAAGGAATTGGGTGAGAAATGTTTAAATTCCATTATTTGGTTTAGGAAGAAAAAATGGAAGGAGCAGGAGAGTAGAATGATTAGTTTCCACTGGACCAATATATTTTTTTCCCTTTCAAAATGAAGAGAAAGAGGAAGGAAAGGAGAAAAAAGAATACATTTATTTATTTATCATTTTCCTCTTCTTTTCTTTTTTTATTGTAATTGCTTTTAAAGGTATATGAGTAATTTTAATTTATCCATCATTTTATCTTAGTAATGATAACCATTCCTTCCATTTTATTCTCTTATTTGATCTAACATCTTAAAAGAAATCAAATATTTTTATAATTAGACAAATTATATTAGAAGATATCAATATTTGAAAGTAAGTTCATTTAAGGTCTTAATGTTTGAACAAATAGGTCAATTTGGATCCTTATACATATGTGACATAGGAGAAGAGTTTTCTGAATTTTAATTATATATTCTTTTCTATTGATACATGTCTTTGAAGACTCAAATTAACCCACTTTTTTAAATGTTAGGACTTTAAATAAACTTACTTCCAAATGTTGGGACCTTATATAAACATACTCCCAACATTTATACATTCTTATATGATTTACCCTTTATAATTTCTTCTTAATTTCTTTCCTTCCTTGTATAATTATCTACTTTTCTCATTCCAAGGCCAGGGCACCAGGATAATTAAGATTCAAGATCAATGAATTAATAAAATTTAAAAAAAAAAAGGTATTGCAGCTGAATATAATGCTCTAAAAGCTCCATTTCGAATACATTCCTTAGATTTTCTATCCATGCAAATAAGATTTTTTCCCCCCTTTTTCCCTGTGAAATTTATCCTAATAACTTTTGACTTTAACATAAACAACTTCCGTTGCAGTTGGCTTGCTCCTTCATAAATGGAGTCACCAAATTTCATGCATAATATTCATAGCTTCCTAATCCTACAACAACTTCCCATTTCTCTAGTCCACCCACCACCAAAGATTCGTGGCTCCAGGTTTCATCGTAAATTTCTTATATGGGCCCTTTATGATTTATTAGCCATACAGTACTTGTCCGACAAAATGCTGAGGATGCATGTGATCGATGTAAATCTGCATATGGTTACTTGGGCCTAACGATTAATTACAAGACCACAAAAATAATACAGTTAAGACTACGATTACGGTGATAAATGACAAAACTGAAGCAATATATGATATAAAAAATATATATGATTATAATAAAGTAAATAGGATTATTATAATATAATAATTTTAGTGTAAACTAGTTATTTAAAGGCGCGGTTCAATTTTAGGAAAAAGGAAAAAAGATATACATATTTTCAAATAATATTACATGATTAGATAATAAATAATCTCACTAATAGGGAACATAAATTCGTTTCAAAAAGATAAGTTTTAGATAATTTAAACTAAACTTGGTAAAAAAAAAAAAATCTTTTCAGGAAACGAGTTTATCAATATTATCTTCAATTAGTTTTTTAAAAAGAAAAATTCCTTATAAATACATTAAACTTATCTTTTCAAAAAGTAAGAGCTTATAAGGTTCTATTGACGGAACCATTCAGTTAATAACCTAATAATTAATATAAATATAATAATTAAAATATTAAATATTTTGATTCGATCATTCAAAGATTTCTCTTTTTTTTTTTTTTGTTTTTTCCAAGGTTATTTGATAGCTTAACACATGATTTCTCTTGTTACTCCGGATGAACTTCAGTCAAACTAGATATGGACAGCTTGCTGCCAAGTTTAGCATGCAATAATTCATGGTTTTCCAAGTGTCTTGCTCTTAAAAAATAGATAATTTAGAAGAGGTGTCGATTATAATAACATTACAACTATTTTTAATATTAGGTGCTAACAAAAAATAAAATAGAATAAAAAACTAATCCTAAGGTCTTGGCGCCATCTTTAGTTTGGCTAGGAAATTACTTTGCATTCAATTTTATAAGTCCTCAATCAATAATCCATCACGACTGTTTTTTTTTTTCAGTTGATTATAATCATAACATAAATATTTAGACGGATATGTACTCTGTGATATCTTACTTAATAACATTAAATACATACAAATTCACATAATATATATTTCTAACATCCCATTGTACCTTATAGGTCAAATTTGATCTTTCAGTGAATAACAAACCATGTCCAATAATTTATACTTATTGCAAAATAAGGCATTTTACAAACTTATCTACAAAATTATTTGTTGAACTTTTATGACCACGTCATAAAGTCTAAACCAAATTACCAAATCAGAAAACATCATCTCGAGCCTTAATTAGTAGCTTGAAAACTCAGGTATCACAATATGTTCATACATTAGTGCAACATTGTCCAGTATTTAACCATAACAGGGCCTGTTTGGATTGTCATTTTTCATCTGTATCGGATTTGTAGCAATTTAGTATTGATTTGATATCGGTTCAGTATCGGTATCGACTCAGTTTGGTTAGTTTGTGAGTAAAACTGTCGATTTTTCATTTGTATCATATCTATATCGAATCAGTATCTATTTGATACCAAAATAATGTCAAAATGACACCAAAACGACGAACCAAACATACCCTAAGTCATTATAGTAAAAGTTACAGTTTCAAAAAATTTTATATCATTCAAGCATGGTTTTGTTTGCCTATTCCCACCATGTCAAAATTTGGTAAATCATGAACTTTCTTTTTAATAAGTCAACCATTTTATTGGTATTATTATCCATCTATATTTTTAGACTTTTTTTTTTTTTATTCCACACCATACATTAAGCAAACTTACAACTTTTTTATGGTAATATAAAAGAAAGTGGGTTAGTTATAAAGACATTGGAAGTGAGTAGTGGTAGTTTTTTTTTTTTTTTTTTTTTTTTGGTAATATCATGGGAGAAGTGATCGAGATACATATTTAAAATGGGAAAAGAAAGGAAGATAGTGTTTGAGTTCCACATACGCTTAAAAGAGAAAGAGGTAAAATTAGATGTAGCTGAATTTTGTAATTATTCTATTATTTGGTGGGATGAGCATGTTACTAGCGTGAGGAGGAATTTGGAACCACAAATTTGTACGTGGTGTGAATTAAAACTCTTATGAGAAAATGGTTTGTGCCTAGTTATTACTACAAGGAGCTTTACCAGAGGTTATAGGGACATATGCAAAGGGAGTAAGAGCTTTGAAGAGTATTATAAGGAAATGGAGGTATTGATGATAAAAGTGGATGCTTAGGACAATAGAGAAGTGGCAATGATAAGGTTTTTAAACAAGTTGCACGGAGATATTACTAAACAAGTGGAATTGCAACACTACATGGAGTTGGAAGACACGTAACATGTGGCACTAAGGCTTGAAGAGTACTGTGCTAGGAATGGGTTGGAAAGAAAAGGAACAACATATTCTTAAAATTGATTCAAAGCCACAATGGGATGGAAGGAAGGAATGTCTAGGCAAGCTTGAAACTCATTTTGCAATCAAGAAAGAAGACTATGATTGTGTTGGGAAAGGATGACTATGCGACAACTAGTAAGAGTGAGAGAGATAATGATATGTTACTACTAGAGGATGTCAGTTGTGGAAAGGAATGTCCAGCTATAGGGAAAGAGTTTGTCATGGTGATAAGTGGGCATTGAATGTAGAGTTTATAAAGGATGGGATTTTGTAGTAAAGGAAAATATATCCCATACTTGATGTATTGTTAATGATAAGCTATGCAGCATGGTTTTTAATGGAGGGAGCTATACTAAAATTACCAATAAGATATTAGTAGATAAATTGATTTTGCTAATTGCAAAACACCTAGCACTATACAAATTGCAATGGTTTAATGATTGTGGACAAGGAAAGATAAGTACGTAGGTTTTGGTTACATTTTTTATTAAGCGATACCGTGATGATGTTTTATGTGATGTTATACCAATGCAAATTAAACTTGTTGCAATTTGCTAGGTCATCTTAAGCAATATGATAGGCAGGTGAATTATCGTGGACATAAGAATCGATATTATTTTGTTAATGACAAATAGGAATGTTAATCTTTTGCCATTAACTCCAAAACTAATACAACAAGATCAATTAAAGTTAAAGAGTTCATACAAAAAGATAAGCAACAAAAGATAGTTAAAAGTTGTGTGCTAGATTCGTAGAGGCCACTTGCTATCATAAGTTAGGTGCAATTTTAGTGGAAATGATATTTGAACTTCTTACCATGTCATAGCCACATATATTTGAGTTGGTATGGATTAAGAGACAAAAAATCATTTTGTTAATGACTAGAAGTTTGGGTGACGATATTAGGACAAAGAGAGCTTTTAAAGCGGAGAAACGATGTGTCTAGGAGATGCATGGCTAAGAACAAACCCATGCTGGAAACCATGATGTTGTTGTTGTTATGCCCATAGGATTTTAGGGGATTAGTATCTTTGGCAATGCAAACATTATTTTTACAGAGAAGTTGATGAATGACGACCTTTGAGAATCCTTTTCTCTCATATTCTACTCTTTTCAACTCCTTCATAATTGTAACAATCTCTTTGAATTTATTTAATTGGGTGTCTTATCAATTGAATAATTTTAACTCCTCAGTTATCTTTAATTGTGCATAATATCAATTAAAGTTTAACAAAACTTAAATTTAAATTAGCTATTGGTGTGTCATATTCAATAATTTAATTCATTCATATTCAAATGACCCAGCCTTTAGGGTGCTCAAGGTCATAGTTGTTTCACCATACACATCACCTCTAAGCGATATGGGTAAGGCATTCCGTTATTGAGTGGGTGTCTAATAAGTTTTAATAGAAATCGTTATTAATCTTTATAAAAAGAAGTTCGGCAGAGTGCCGTCTATTTTCCATGGTTTAGGTTTATCAAAACCTGTAAAATTTGAGTTGTTTGGAGAATAAAATCCACCGATATTAATTTACAAATATTACTCGTAAGGCCCAACAAGTACAACTTGATTAACAAACTCTTAGGACTTAAAGACCCAAATTAAATCAAATGAGATTGCTTGACCATTAATTGGATACAATCATCAAATTTTATGATATAAAATGATTACAACAAATTCTTTCATGAAAAACTCATAAAGTTCATATCTCGTATAATGTTATCTAATCAGTTTACCCCACATAGCTCTTATTCCCATCGATTCATCAATAAGACCTGAAAGGTTAATAAAATGAGCTGTGAAGCCTAGTACACAGTAATACAAGCATACACCGCATGTCACACACTTAGTTTAGGATATTTAAATTAAAGTCTACAAATAAGGTATCCCCAGCATTCCGGAAATACTAACACGTACAACAGTACTCATGACTCCCACCAAACAAAAAGAGTAGGGTTCCCTTAGCAGATCACACACCAAAGAGGGGGGTTCGATAAGTCCCTAGTACTTATTGGAAAAAAAAAGAGGGAAATAGTCTCATCCAAGTCATCTCCTCATAGGCTACCATTAAAGAGCATGGTTCATTATAACACTTTATACAAGGTCCCATAACGCTATATAACTAGGTACAACTTTGTACTTGCTCCTAGTTAGCCACTCAATCTAAAAAATTTCCCTATCAACTACCTGTCGAGCCCAACCATGCACCATGGGGGCCTAAGCACCTAAACTGCTACATCATCTTGAAGTTTCGATCAAACTTGCAACCTAGTCCGAGGGTGCCACTCCTTAATTAAGCGGCTAAGCAGCAACCAACCCTCAATTAACCCAAGTTTAAATTCTTAATCCAGTTATTAAAACTATCCTAGCAAGCAATACTTAATTACTATGTACCTATCATTCGGTTTGAGCTTTCAAACCCCTTTGAAGCTTGATGTCCAATAATTACTCACAATTGAAGTCGGGAATTAGTTCAAGTTTTACTACCTCTATTTTATTTATGTTGCTTGTTACATCTAGGTCACTCTAGT
Source organism: Combretum micranthum (assembly GCA_024138025.1). Lineage (NCBI taxonomy): Eukaryota > Viridiplantae > Streptophyta > Magnoliopsida > Myrtales > Combretaceae > Combretum > Combretum micranthum. The sequence goes on from JAMXBD010000412.1 coordinate 430,173, forward strand.
TTGACCATATCTACTGAAAGATAATGTTCAAAGGGTCATTTGTTTCATCTAGTCAAGTTATCTAATTAATTATATAGGTCAAGGTTGGTTTTGGGACTTAAGTTAACAGTTAACCAACCTTTAGTAGGCTATACTTCATGGGTCTTGATTCTTGACCTTTCAAGATTAGGTTCCCATAGTCCACTAATTTCATTTAGTTCTTAGTGTCCCACTCCAATTATTAAGTATGAATTACTTTCATTTATGTGAGACATTTGGACCTAATGTATTTAGATGATCTACACCGTGAATAGGGAGTCAATATTTGCTAAATATTTATTTTGAAGGTCTTAGAAGGTTACGTAAGGTTAAGGGGAGAAGTTAGATAAATTTTTGTTCAATTTAGACAAGGATCATAGAAGGACTAGCAAAGAACACGGGCGGTACATGGGGGGATGTATCTCCTTGTGTTCTGGTACATGGCTGGTACACAAGGAGATGTATCACCTCGTGTTTCTTCTTTGTTTAGAGGTCAGAGTGAAGCATAAGGGGAACACGGCTGCATGCATCTCCCTATGTTCTTTTATGTTTCAAGGTATTTTTGGGAACAGACAGAAGCACGGGGAGAACATGGTTGTATGTATCTCCCCGTGTTCTTCTAGGTTTCATAATTGTTTTTAAGACAGAGCGAAGCACAAGCAGGTATATGACGGCGTGTACATGCCGTGCTTTTTTGGAAAACACAACTCTTTGTGTTTTTAAAGCCATGCTTTTATGGGTTCATGAAATATTGTGCTCAAGATTGATATTTTTGTCAAAAACACGTTTTGGGACGAATTTTGGTGATCTTAAAGGTATTGAAAGGTCATGTTTATGCCTAGACTTATTTATTTTCATCTTTCATTTGTTAAAACATGATTAATCCAAGTTGAAAGCCTAAATCATCTAGTTTTAACAACAACATCCATTTTTACCATAGTTCCTCTACAATTTTACAATATGCTCATACAAGATTTTATCATTTTAGTCTGCTAACATCAACTTGTAAGAAAACTCAACCCTAAGACATACCGAAAACACCATTTATTGATACTATAGCAGACTTAGCTTCAAAACCACTGTAATCTCATGAAAATAAGTTAATTTTGATATCTTACCCTATTCCAAACAATAGTTTTCACTTGCATCAGCTAGGAAGGGGATTTTAAGACTTCAGAATCACTCCAAAACTTGATTTCTTGACACCTCAATTATGTATTAACTCACCTAAGTCAGTTACCAAAATACTCACATTATAATGTCTTAAGATGTCATGCTTACCTTGGTACGAATTTTGTTATGATAGTGGGTCTTCTTCCTCTTGTAACACTACTTCATCCTCTCCATTTTCCTCATGCAAAAACACCATATCAATTAATTAGTGCTACACTTTTGCTCATTCCATTCATTTTGTACTAACAAGGAGTTAGGGTTTTAGAGAATTTACCTTAGGGCTTTAGGAGGTTCTCCTAAAAGGGGTGGTAGAAAAGAGAAGGAGAATATTTATATGGAAGAGGGAAAAAGGGCAGATTAGGGTTTTAGACAAGGAGAAAGGATCTCACTTTAGGGTTTTTGCCACATGACATGATCCGGTGCATCGAAATCTTATATATGCAAGACCATTAGCTTGTTTTAATCACTTTAGGGTTTTTAATTAACCATTTGGGCTAATAATGATTAAAATATATCAACTAAGTCTAATTTATTTACAATTTTGAATTTTTAATACGCATAAATTTCTAGTTAGGGGTAAAATCAAAATTTTGTAAAATCAAAGCTTTTAAAGACATTGTTTTTATTGTTCTTATAAAAATTTTCATTTAAAGAATTGTTATGAAATAATTCAATTTATTTTGATATTTGAATTGCTTTTGAATTTTCAAAATTTAGGTTTTTGGTTTAAGGGCTAATTTTTGTAATTTTGAAAAAAATTAGTTGTTGATATCTGCATATAAATCCAATTGGATTCCATAACTTTATTTGATTTTGATTTGTTATGATTGGTGCTTTGATCATTTTACATATCTTTATGTTTCTTGTTCCCAATCCAAAAACCCATAAAAATTGCAAAGTCACAAAATCCCAAAAATATCAAAATTATAATTTTTCATCGAATTTTATCTAAGCTTAAGATCCCGATCAAATTAAATTTGTATCAAAGATGTGGGTCCACAGGCATCATATTGGAAAATTTGAGATCTTATATCTTGTTGAATCTAGCATGGGTATATTTGGCTTATAATTGATTGTTTGTGATGATTATGGAAAATTACATTTATTATTAGGTAAATGTCATGAATAGTACTTGAAATAACTTTCATGGATGCTAGCAAATATTACAAAGATATTATTGGCATGCACAAAAAGTTTTTTTAGACACTAAATTAATCAATTTCAAAGTTTCAGGTACCTAATTGCGTCTTTTAGCAAAGTTTAGGCACCATTTGCAATATTAACCCTTTACTATATTTTTAATTGTTAAGTTCTTAATATCATAAGATGGAAAACTTGTGAGATGGCATATCAAAGCCTAAGGTAATGTAATTCAATATAAGTGCTAATCGACTATTGAAGATGACATGAAATTTTATGATAATGGTAAACAAGTTGAAGTTGCTAACTATAGCTTCTCAACAACCTTGTTATATTTAATGGGGAGAAGGCAAAGAAATGATTTATGTCATTAAGCAAGTTAGAATGTCAATTTTTAATCCAAACCAATATTTTGATAAGATTGTATAAGATGTAGTGCCTACTACTATTTCCCATGTTTTGCTTAGCAGTCCTTGGGCATGTGATTGTGATAGAGGAGTAACTTACAATGAGCACCATGATTGCTATTCTTTGGTGATAAATAAGAAAACATTAATGTTGCTGCCTACAACTTTTAATAAGGTTCGGGTTGCTAGGTTAGAGATAAATGCTCTTGAAGGGAGATGGGTGAGGCAAAAACAAGTGACAGACAAATGGTAAGCTATCTTCAATGGGTGTTTAAAAAACATGCTTACATAAGTGCAGAAGAGATTGGTAAAGTCTTAATGTTACAAATCTTAGAGTAAAGGCAATCGAAGTGAAGTAAAGCTTAATGTTGAGCCTGAAGTAAATGGTGTATAGATGTAGTAAATGAGCAATTACAAGTGTAGGAACCAATGCAATTGGTTAAGATTATGTCTACAAGTTTATCTAGAGAAATTAATACCCCTGAGTTTAATAAGCTATGATAGTTTCTAGCAATAGTGTTGTAAATCCAATTGATAATGGTGATAAATTATGGAAGTGGAATTTGGAATCGGGTTTTTGAGAGTGTCATTTATGAGGTTCATGATAAGTGGTATGAAATCCCTTAGAGCTTTTGATTATTACCATGATTGTAGTGCTTGAAGGTCGAGAGTTCCTAAATTCGATGGTGAAGTGCTTTGTGATTTTTTTTTTCTAGAGAATTTTCAAATCAAATATTGATATAGTTCATGATCTTAGCTTGGTTAGAAAATTTATTTAATAATTTTTAACTTTCATAGGTTTATCTTTGATTTATGTAGATACGCTTTTAAAGATTTGTATACAAATCTTCTTTAGCCTATGAGTGATTATAGGGATCAAGAGATGAAGAATATTATTTGATTATGCCTAGAAGATTGGTTAAGATATGGATCAAATAGAGTTTTAAAGGGAGAGAAACAATGTACCTATAACATACATGGCTATGGACACAAACATACATGCTATGAACACACCCATACTAGAAGCTATGTTCATACTACTACTACTGCTGCTACTACTACTATATATTTTTAGTATTTGCACTTATGCCCCTTAAGTTGTTAGGAACTATTACTTAAGGGATTATAAACGTTATTTTCATAGATAAGTTGATGAATAAAAACCATTGAAAATCCTTTTCTTTGAAACTCTGTTCTTTTCATTTCTTCAAAACTGCAACAAACAATCCTTCAATTTATTCCATCATGCATGATTAATTTTAACAAAACCTCAATTCTAATTAGTAATTGATGCATCATATAAAATAATTTAATTTGTTCATTTTTTTTTATTTTTTGTTCTCTTATCCAAAAACCTACAAAAATAAGAAAATACAAATACTCAAAAATATCAAATTTCTTCTTCTCCATAATCCTATCCATATCATAACTTGCTTGTTCTTTTTGAACCTCTAAGAATGACATATGGTTCTCACCAATTAAATAGAGTTTCAAAGGACCCGTTTTAGCAATATTGCTTTTGACAAGATCTCTTAACAAATCTTTGTTAAAGGATCTACCAAATTACTAAAGGTCTTGACACAAGTGATGATTAAAACTCTATTTCTTAGCAATTCTCTAATATATTCATATTTCAAGATCTAACACATTATGGAGTACAAATCAAACTTCCATAACACTCTAATTAAGTTATTTCTAATATAAAACTAAAGTCACAAAAAGTTGTGCTTTTTTTATGTTGAATATTGGAGATTTGCATTCTCTTAATGCTAATTATGGAGGCATTTCAGATCTAAGCTTGCTCAACAAATGAATATGCAAAATATTGTGTTATAGATGGATAACAAGACTGTTGTTGACTGGCTGAAAGGGGGTCAAGTGGTAGACAAAAAGCATTAGATTCTTCTTAATCCTATCTTTCAGTTGTTCAATAGAGATTTAGACGATTCAAATTCAACATACATATTGTGAAGGTAATCAATGTGCAAATATGGCAGCTAAACATGCTATGGAGAAGACAAGAGGCCCGCATGTTTTTTATGATCCTCCGATTGTTGTTTTGGATATTTTTATGCAAGATATTATAGAGGTTGCATTCCTTAGAAGTTGTATTGTGTAGTGCTCTAGGTATTTTTAGCCTCTTTGCTGATAAGAAAAAAAAAACCACAAAGAGTTGCAAATTTTTATTTTTTAACTTTAAGAAGTCAAAATCACTTTGATGCTTAATATTATATGTACTTTATTAAAAAATTATATCCTATCATTAATTTTAATGGAATCGATTTCGTCGATTATTTAACCACTTAGATTCATAGTGAATCGTGATTACACCATTAAAATAGTTAATATGCCAACTGTTATATTTATTTTAATAATTACATAATTGACTGGATGGTACCATTGATGAGATTGTAGAAGTTTGTGTACTTCATTTAGATCTTTCTTCTTAAATTTCAAAGATAGATGTTTCTTGCTTTCATCAATGCTAACTATATTAGTTTCAAATAACTATATCAGTAGAACATCGATAGAGAAATATTATACTATATCCTCATGTAAACTTATAATGTATACATTGTCACTTGTCTGTATCATTATGTCAAAAACCATTTCACACATAATAAATTATAACCTATATACTCATTCACCCTATTGTCTTACATCACGAGTCAAATTAACTAGAACTTATGTATCATTTGACAAAAGATTATTCATTTTATTGTTTAATACCTCTTTCTAGAAAAAGGTCATATCTCTAGAAGCCATTGTCTCATTATATGTCATTTGAATCTTTAATTATAGAATACTTGTTGCCTTTTGTTAAGAAACTAAATGCTTGAAAGTCTATAAAAGTGACCAAAGTTGTCACATCCTTAATCCATAGGCATTATTTACCATGAATCCCATTTAACTAAGAGCCAATAAGACTTACTTTACTTATGCAGTTTCTAAAGTTATATTAATTTCTCAATCCTTAATTAATTTATGACAATGTTAAGTTATTGTCCATTGGATTGATTGTTAGCAAAACATATATTAATTTATAAAAACATACCTAATCCAAAGTTAATAAAACCCAAGTCTTAATTGACCCATGACAAAAGTTGAAGTCCAAAGTCCATATAATCTATAGAAACAGGAACTCCACAAAGCCTTGAGAAATCAATGGTAAAGTATTTGAGCAGAAGAGGATGAACATAGGCATGAAATCTCTAGGGTGTTAGATGAGCTTAAATGTCACTTATGTTCATTCTTGTTGAGTAATATGAACCACACAAACTCAAATTAGAATAACCACACACATTTATGCCACTCACACATATACTTAATTCTAATTCAACAACCAAAGTTCATTAAATATATTAATTAAAACATAAGCAAATCAACATGGGACTACTTATTATGACCCTAAGCATACCAAGGACCTAGGGATTTGATTCCATTCAAGGAAATTTGAGGTTGATGAATATATCTAGTTATCGTGTTCTAAACCAAAATCAAAATTTAAAGTAATCTATATCAAGACACCCACTATCTGAATCACAATGGCTAGAATGCATTCATATTGTATGTTTGATGGAGCCCAAAGTCCTAAACTACATTCATTACCAATTTTCTTTGCTTCCATAACCGTTATCAATAGAGTTCTAATATTCTTTGCTTGCCAAATTATCCATAATGGCCTAAGCACCTCATCTACATGCCGTTCCAACATTCACAATGTAGCTATCCCATCTTTGTATACATCACAACATGAACCAAATGTTACTTAGTTGAAACTCCAATTTGATAATTACTTGATATGCAATTAATAAGCCAAGAGTTATCTGATTAATGGGTCTACTTGGATCATCTGTCTCTCATCTGTATCTTTATCTGTATTGAAATGATATGTAAATATGTCTGATTTATATTAATTTTTTTTATCTATATTTGATCTTTTTATAAACTGCTAATTGTTTTTTTATCTATTTTATTCTTGATAAACAATTTGCTAGAAAAAAGTTTGAAAAAAAGTATGCATTTATCAAAAAAAGCTATCCAAATACTAACATTTATAAAGATTTAATAATTATAAGTTTATTACATTATTACTTTTTAAGCCAATTTACAAAGTCCATTTGGTTATGCCAGTGGGTAATATTTCTACACAAACCCATTAAGTTAGTAGACCCAATTTGATTACTTAATTGCCACACTCATTAAGCAAGTTGTTAATCCAATTATTATTAATCAATAGCAAAATTTATTAATCATCCATTAATAATTTTATTACTTAAATTTATAATCTTAAATTAGTTTAGGGAAAGTACATTTTTAGTCCTTATCCTTTTACGCTTTTCTATTTGAGTTCTAAATATATATAAATATATATATATATTTTTCTATTTGAGTCATTAACCTTTACAAATGCTTGCAAAGGGACTTTCTTAATGCCATTAGTTTTTTCCATTAAGTTTGATACCTTGCACATTTTAATTCGTTGAAAATTATCAATTCAAATTAATAAGATAACTAAATAAACAATAAAATAACTATGTTTCTATTAACTCAAAATAATCTACAAAGTTTTCATGATATTATTTCACTAATTTTTAAGGCAACCTTTTTTTTTCCAAGTTCGATGAAATACAATCTTTGTAGTCATCATCGTGATTAAAAAAATTAAATAGTTGGTATGAGAAAAGTAGTTTGAGTATTTAGATCATTGTGGTCGTGCCTAGACATGAATTCTCTAAGGAAGAAGAAGCTTTATGTTCATACATAGAACAAAATAGAATGAAAAATGAAATAATAGAGAATTCAACAAGTTTAGTATAAAGAGTTGTATTTGTCTGATTATCCAAAACTATCCTAATTGTCTTACTCAATGAGAATAAGACAAATGGCATTAATATGAATTGTACAGCTATCATATTAATAAATAAAAATAAGCCACATGTATATTCTCACATCCCCCCCTCAAGTTGGAGCTAGCTAAAGATGCAACTTGGAACATAAATCTTGAAGTTGATGAGCAGATAAAGACTTAGTAAGAATGTTTGCTAATTATGCCTTAGAGGAAACATAACTTGCTAAAGGAAACCAGTGGGAACATGATCTCAAATGAAATGAACGTTGACGTCAATGTGCTCGGTACAACCATGTAAACATGGATTAGAAATAATCAATAAAACATATTTGTTTTCACAAAATAAGGAAACAAGTAAAGAAACCGAAAAAGATCACACATGGTATAGGTTGTCTAAAGGAGTTCTTTAACTAATGTTGCCATGCTACAATACTCTGCTTTAGAGGAAGAAGTTGAAACAATGCTCTGTTTCTTTATTTAAGACACAAGTGCATTGCCCAGTAAGATATAATGACCATAAAGTGATTTACGATCCAAAGGACATGCATCCCAATTTAAATCACAATATCCAATCAATTGAAGATCATTGGAAGAATACTAAAAAAGTCCCATCATAGTACATTTCAGATATTTCAACACATGAAATAAGGCGTAAAGATGCGTAGTTCTAGGTTGTGAAAGAAATTATCTAAGGCAATGGATAGTAAAAGACACATCCAGCCTTGTAAAGGTGACATACAAAAGCTTACCCACCAACCGACGGAAAAAAGTAGTATTATTAAGAATAGTCTCTAATGAATTGTCAAGCTTCAATCCACTAGGTAATGGCGTGGAAATAGGTTTTGTAGCAGAGAGACTAGAATCAACTAGAACATCAACAATAAACTTGTGTTGATTCAACATCAAACCTTACTCAGTACGACAAATTTCAAGCCTATTCATTTGTTGTGCTCCCTGGGTAGATGTTGAACCATATACATTTGTGTCTAGAGGAGTATCCAATGCTTGTAGTGGCATAGAATTCCAAAGAACAATGATGGAATTAGGTTGTACAATACTTGAATTAACTTGCTTCCTTTTAAAATTTTTCTTCCCCTTATACCAATCAGGATGTTTGATTAATTAGAAGCAATTTTGGACTTGATGCCCTTCACCTTTACAATGTCTACAACCTAGTTTTCTTCCCTTTTCTCTTATTTGTGATGAATTTACTCCCTTCAACTTGATTGAGGAAGAAAGCAACCATATTAGATCCATGATTAATTTGCCCTATCACTTGCCATTGTTTCTCTACATTTTAGACAAGATAGAATGCTAGACTAATAGATGGCAAAGGTTCCATCAAAAGAACTAGATTCGTCACACCTTCATATGACTCATTTAACCCCATCAAGAACTGAATGAGCTTACTTTAGATTCAAATTCTAAAGTACTTTCCTTTAGATAGGTGCAATAATCTATTCGTCCACAATTACAAGCCGGATGAGCATGCAAAGCAATTCATTTGTCCCAACAACGTTTCAATTTATTATAATATTCCACAACCAACAAATTTTCTCGCTTTAGATTATAGATCTCATATTGCAACTAATAAATCAATGGAATATTAGCAACTCCATACTGTTCAACAATTTGATCCTAAAGTTCTTACACGGATTGCGCATACAAGTAGTTTTGTGACAAATCACTAGTCATAGAGTTTAAAATTTTAGCATTACATCGTATAGTCGCATCTATTTCATTTTGTTAAATCCAGAGAATTTTCAATTGGTTTGGTTAAATAACCGTCTATAAACCCTAATTTTAATTTGGCTCCTAAAGCTAATTAGATCAAACGACGCCATGACAAAAAATTATTTCCCTTTAAAGATAATATTCCCAGTACTCATCCTTGGATTATCTGATCCAGAAAAAAATAATGGATCTGACACAGATTGATCACTTAAATTCATTCTACCTCTTTCAATTGGTAATTCCATACTATTCATCAAGAATTAAATCAGCACAAGATTCTTGAAGAAAATACCCACTCCTAATACCATATGAGAAAAGTAGTTTGATTATTGAGATCATTGCAGTCATGCCTAGGCGTAAACTCTCTGAGGAAGAAGAAGCTTTACGTTCGTACATAGAACAAAACCAAATGAAAAATGAAATAACAGAGAGTTCAACTAGTTCAGTACAAAGAATTGTATTTATGGAGCTATCCAAAACTATCCAAACTGACTCTCAATGAGAATAAGACAAGTGGCACTAATCTAAATTGCATAGCTGTCATATTAATAAATAAAACTAAACCACATGTATATTCTCACAGTTGATTTTGTGTCGGCGTTTTGTTGATTATTCTTCACATCACGGTTTTAAATTAATTGTATAAATTTCTAGTTAATTATAATTATTTTGTTAAATTTATCTTAATCTAGTTGTTTTATTAATTTGAGTTAATAATTTCTAGTGAATGAAAATGTGCAAAATGTTAAAATTTAATGGAAAAAACTAACGATATTAAGAAAGTCTTTATTTACAAGCTCTTGTAGAACTCACATAAAAAAAATTTAAAATTCAAATAAAAAAATAGTAAAATATTAAGAACTAAAAACATACTTCCCATTAGTTTAAGACTCACAACAAACACATACCTTTGCCTGACAATTGATACGGACTGAAATCTCACAATGGACATAGGCACTATCTTACATCAAAACATATTGGAGTTATAACATTTTGCGTATATATTTTGTTGTAATTATTTATATGTACATTTTTTTTCATATTACGCATAAATAATAACAACAAAACATATATTCTCATCAAATATAATTTATTTAATTTGAATTACTAAACCTAACACGCACAATAATCAAACAATAATAAACATGTATGTAGTATTCACGTGCTAAACACTAACATAACATAATATTTCTCGTATCAGGGACTAGCATGAAAAGGTCAACTCACCTAAATTATAATTTTTCTCGTTAAATTCCACTTTTCATCTTAAATTTTGTAAATTTTTTAAATTGAGAAAAAACATGCGATCATGTAAGTTAATCTTCGGTCGAAATTATCAATCGAAGAAGTAGGCTAGATGGCTAACAAGTCGATCTCCTGACCTGGTCCGGCCATCGACAGCCATCGACTTTGGTCGCTATCCTTCCAACAAATTGGTTCGAGTTCCTTAGGGTTTTGAATTTCTCCTTATAATTATTTTAGTTTTTCATAAATCTTATATTCATAATTCTTATCAAGATTCATAATATCTCATAAACACATCAATTATCATATTTACATAATAATCCACATGCATAGCTATACAAGATAAGCATAAGATTTTTTTGCCTCACATGTAGATTGCAGTAGTATCTCTATCCCATCACCCATCAATATCACAAACCACTATTGTCAATACCTATATAATCATGAATTTGTTTAATGAGAAATCCATTCATAACATATTGAATTTGTTATGATAAACTCTGATTTTCAATTTTTTTAATAATCATTCTTTCCAATCTCCTTAATTTCCTATCAAGAATCACCATTCTACTATTATTAAATCGACATATAAAACTTATGAAACAATGAATGAACGGTCATCAGAGGTTTTTAACCTTTTCAGGGTTTCAAAGGAATTTGTATCATTTTGAATCTCTACAAATGGAAAGATAGACTTTTAGGAAGCTTTATATAGAAAGAAGGTACCATATTTAGTTCTAAAAAGATATAAATAGAGAGGAAATCTTTTAGGTTTAATCACCACAATACCCCTAATTTTTAAATATTTTTTAAAGTATTGTTGTTTAGAATGTTTAAACCATCCAAATGCTTCATCTTTTGTGTTTTAACAAATATGCATAAGCAAACCGCGGATGAACATTTTAAAATATCTTTCTTTTTTTTCTTTTGTTAGTCAAAGCCCCGTTTTGATTCACAAATGTCACTATAAATCAATTTAAAAATTTAGCATTACACGAGTAAAAGGCTTTTATTACCCAACATCCATAAAAATGATTAGTTGTGGCCAAAATTCATTAATGAAAAAATAAAAGGAAAATGACGAGTAGTAAATTTAACAGATGATACACCGATTTTTAGTTTTTCCTTTGATGTATCTTTTGATTAGGATACTCGAAAATAGTAATAATCTATATTACGGATATAATTGCATTAAATTGAGGTGATGATTTTGACCTTCCTCTTATCAGAATTGAAATCCTTCAACAAATGAGAATGTGGCATGAGATGACATTTAAGATTTTGAATAGCATAAAATAAACCTAATGAAATTCCATGTTAGTGTCAACATGTGTCCATGTCGGCTCCAAACGATTATTCAGCATATTTGGGAGGCAAGTGTTTGGTTTATAATTGTTGGAAATTCATATATTTTTAAATTTTTTAGGAGAGATTTGTGTAGGCTATTGTTTTTTTTTTTTTTTCCCCCATCTCATTTTCCTTTCTATCTACAAAATTGCCTGATACAGTGTCAATTTAGAGTTGATGGATGAAGTCCATAAATGAGTTGTACAATGCTATTGATTTCAAGTTTTTCCCCCATACGGAGAATTGACGAAGAGGAGTAGACAAACTCTGGCAAAGACAGAGAGTGGGTTAGAGCAGCGTAACCAGTGGAAGTGGAAGCCCCCACTTCACTTTACTTCCCGTCACTTCCTACCATATTTTTCGGCTATTTGTTGTTTCTCACTCGTTGGAGTCACGACGTAACTAGACCTAAAATCACATACTTCTCCTCCTTTGAAATTAGACGTACCAAAATAGCTTTCAAATCAGCTGCTTCTCCTCCATTTCCCAGCGCGCGAGTCCCAAAATTGAGCGTGTTTGGTGTGGGGGACGTAAGGCTTACCGCACTTAGAAACAACTACAAGACCGTCTTTATCGGTGCTTCTTGCACCGAAACCTAAGAGAAGTAACATTTCTTGGTTAATCATCCAAGCTCCTTCCATAACCAACTATTCTTAGATTTTTCCTTTTCTAACTTTTGATGTATTAGTTGTGTATAATTTATATAATATGTAATCCATAAAAATTTAAAAAATCACATTAAGTAACTCATGGATAAAATAATGAGTTACTTAGTGGAAAGACTGGATAGTTACTTAAAATAATGATGTGACATGTTAAATAATTTTAGAAGTAAACAACAGATAAAGATGATCTAATTACTCAACGACGAAATGACTCTTATTGGATTGCTAGATTTTTATTTATATTGGATGTGTCGATAGCTTATTGGTATCAGATCAATATTAGTTAGTATAAGAATAAACCTGTCAATTTTTTATCGGTATTATATCTGTATCGGTTCGGTTTAAAAACTAAATGAACTATCCAAACAGACCCTTACTTCATCATTTTACTCCATCTGAACTTTTCTAATATATATTTCATTCGTCTTGCACTATACTTCTCTAATATATATTTTGTCCATCACTTCCTAGTTGTTCTTTTACATGTTTACGAACATTATTAACTAAGTGAAAAATATAAAAAGATTTCAAAATGAAAAGTTTTTTTTCCTTTTTTTTTTTATGGGAGACGTAGAATAATCAAAATAGCTATATTCGGCAAAGAAAAAAAATACAATGTCATTCTTTTGCTTTTCTTTCTTTGTTTTTTTTTTTTCTCTCCAAAGGTATATAAGTTTTTTTTTTCTCATAAATCACCAGTTATAACTAAAAAAAAATTACTTTATTTCCTAGGTTGTCAAACAATATATACATGAGTAAACAAATTTTTTACTATTGGAGCCAAAAAAAAAAAATTACTAGTACTAGGCATAGCAAAATCCCTTGCGAAATATATTATCGCAATGAAATAGAAGATATAACTATCTATTAAATCTACCAAGGTAATAGAAGCAATAAAAATAAATAAATAACATCAATGCATGATCTGTCTCTCAAGTGTTGCTTTAATAGAGTTTTACTTAAAATGCCAACCTCTTAATCATGAATAGTCACATACAATAAACATGTACTTTACGTTCTTCACAATGGTTAGAGTAGATTTGCCATCATCAAATAATAAAGCGCCTTCAACCTAGATATCTGTATCATGTAATAGTCATTAAAGCTAGATCCTAGAGCAGTTGCTCCATATTTGGCCTCTGCATTGCCTCTAGCAACTACAAATTGCTTCTTACTTCTCCAAGTTACAAGGTTACCTTATAAGTTTGTACAATATCTTGAGGTGGACCTACAATCAACCACATCACTTTCCCAGTCAGCATCTACTAATGCCTTAATATTTCAATTTGAGTCTTTTTTACAAATAAACCCTTACTTGGAGTTGTATTTAAGTACCTCAAGATGTATTAACTCTATCCATATAATGTTTAATTAGTAGGAGCATGCATTGTTTGACTCACATGACTAATTGAATATTCTATATCAAGTCGAGTCAAGGATAAATTAGTCTTCCTATTAGTTTTTTATATTAGCCCTTATCTAGCAAATATATAATATACTTCCTTTGACTAATGAAAATTCCTTTCCTAATCCTAGCTACTTCCATTCCTAGGAAAAATTTCAACTCATCAATCTCCTTACATTCAAACTCTCTTTTGATTTCCTGTGTAAGCCGTATAATATCTTAAGTATCGTTTCTTGTAATAATGATGTCATCCACATATAATGAAGATTGACCTAAAACTAGTCTCTCTAATTTAATATGCAAGGTATGTTCAACTTGACTTTGTTTGTAGGGTAGCCAATTCAAAGTGTCGTTGAACTTTTTAAACCAATCTCCTGAAGATTATTCCAAACCATATACCAATTTATTCAATTCATACACCTTCTTAGTGTTATCAATGTTGTTTTTTAAAAAATTGAGTATTATAACTAGAGTTATGCTAAGCACTGTCCTTAAGGATAATTCACCCACCATAACAAAATAATATAATAGTAAAAGAGTGTACCCTTCAGGATTCAACAAGCTCTTCTAGCAAAAATGCTAGTATAATGAATAGTAGAGGAAAAAGCAGGAAACCCAACATAAGAGAAAAAAATTGTAAGATACAATGCAAAAATTTGTATTGAAATTTTGAAAAAATAAATATGTTTAGGTCCTTCAAAATCTATAACTCTAGTAATTGGTAGTGATTATAATAGTTAGATAATTAATAATCAATAATGTTTGTAACATTGTATAGTTTAAAATATGTAACGCCTATAACAAGCATATTTAGAAATAGGTAATGCCTATATTGTGTATAATTTAAAAGTATGTAATGCTTGTAATGTTCAAAAAAAAAACTTGAAATTCAAATTACCATTTAAATTTCAAAAATTAAAATATAAGTTGCAAAAACTAGCCCTTATATATTTTCTATGAGTGCAAAGCGGGGGAAAGGTGCTGGACAAATCCACCAATTTGTACTAAATTAAGACTTTGGCTCAATTCTCGTGCGCACGAGCCCATCCCTTTTCACATGTTCTTTACAAGCTCATAAAATTGAATTTGGGGTAAATTATAAAAACATGACCTATGTTTAGGGTCATTTGCAATAAGATGACTTGAGTTTTGTTTTAAAACAAACACATGACATGTGTTTGATAATCTTGTGTTGATTTTAAAAGAGAGACACATCGCACATTTTTGTTGATTAGTCCTATTAGTAATTAATTTACCTTTACTAAAATAAATAAAAAATATTAAAAAATTCTGGAAAATTGAGGAAATAAAAAAAAAGACAAACAAAATTAGAAAAAAAAAAGAATTTCATCAACATATTCTTCTTTCTCTCTCTAGAAATTGCTATGGATGAACTTGAACTTCTCCTTCTGGCACGTCCACGACATATGATTCCAACACCATGCTCCACGTCCTCCCTTCACCAATTTCTACTTTTAGTTCTACCGTGTTCATTTAAGCTTAAATTATTTTCCTTCCACCAGTTTTGAAATCCTCTACTGGAAAGAGGCTGGTTAGATTATATGTCTTCCCACAAATAATGATGAAGGGATGAGATTAAAAGAGATGGTGCTACGAACATTTTATCTTGAGCAAAGACACCATCGATTTCGATAATTACATTAACTAATTGAATGCTTTATAGTTCCTATTGTGCGGAGCCATAGTTGTAAGATAGCATGGATTTGAGAGCTTGTGAAGAGAAAGTTTGAGATGAGAAACTTGTCTTGGTGAAGCTTCTGGTAATTTGTGGTGTGACTACAATGCCATTAACTAGATTGTCCATGCTTTGTTGAGTAGGGGATGTAATATGTGCATTATCCTGTTGAAACAATTGTAGTGAAAAGACACTCGATTATCACAATACAAGTGTGTTCAAAGCTTCTAAATATCATTCGAGTTAAAATCACATTTACATCCTCTTCCTTATGTCTACCTTCTTGCACATGACTTTAGCTTACTCCTTGCATAATAGGGAAGGTTGTTGCATTAATCTACATCGTTGGATGGGAGAAGACATCCAATCAAATGGAGTGGAAAGCTCACCCTGATGTGCAATTTCCATCCATTGTTTCTTATATGGATCTCTCTCTATATTCTATGAAACCACCACATACCTTAGTTGATTTTTAGAAGGATCTCTCACTTTTCTATATAATACACAAAACAACTGTATTTAGTTTTCCTGATGTCATACCTTATGCTTTGAACTATTGGGATCATCACAAGGCCTCGAATGTTGTTCTACCATGTCCTATTGGTGCACCCACTCCCTCCAGCTTTGCTTGATGCCTATCATAGAAGATCGACATTACATGCAGTAATCACAACAAACACATTTATTACCCTATTCAATTAAGTAAAATGTGATGGATCAAATACGTAGACTACTCCTTTCGAGTTGGACATCCATAGGTTGTGGTTGTGTTTACCACATAATTGCAGGTCATAACTCGAGCAGTCTTTTGTAGGCCCCTTGCACTCACCCTCTTGCTTGTTCCTACTTCTTTTAGGATGACTAAGGGGATTCTTTGGGACTAGAGGAACAAGTGTTTCCATTGAAGTCCTTTCCTAAAACTTCACACCAGGGACGACATTACAACATGCTTATGTTTTCCTATAAGTTGTCATTGTGTACCACTCACTGACATAATAGTCCATGTTATGCCCAAAATACAGTATGCATGCACAAGCATGAGCATAAGGAATTCCACATAGCTACCATCGATTACATGTGCATTTTTTATTGCCAATATCAGTAGCATATGCATCAAACCCCTGTTGCACTTTACATTTCAGGTGGCCATTGGACAACACATGGAAATTGGAACTTGCATTTTTCATCCTTTCTATCTACACACATGTTCGAGGAGTAAGGTGCTGTGTCCACTTGCTTCCTTCTTCAATTTTTGCCGCAATCCTACACATGACTTTTTTTTTTATACATTCCACCATTGACACAATAGAGAAGTGTCTTGCTTCTATGATTGTTGCATTGATGCACTCTGATATGTTGTTGTCAACAACATCACATTTCGTGGTCCACCTAAACATTGCTCTACATCGATGGTTTGGATTCTTCTTAAGCAAATCATTTGCAGTTTTTGGTTTGACATTCCTCATTTTCATGATAGTTTCCTCTAGTTCTCCAAAAGTTGTTGCCTTGCACGTTGCCTAAAAGAGGCGCTAGAGTAAATTACCCTTATTTTTCTTCCTCCTGTTAGCAAAAAACTGTTGTGCATAGAATTGCTGCTCTATAAGGGAATATGTGTTGGAAATTACTTATTCCAATCCCTATCAAGCATTGAAACTAACAGTGTAAATAATAATTGAGTAATAAAACAAAGGTAAGAGAAATTGGACCCAAAGTATGAGTTGTGAAGTACCTTCTACATGTCATTAATTATGGTGAATTCTTGTCTCCCACTGAGGCCGACAATAGGGTCCAAATTACTAAGGAACCATGCCCAGCTATCCTTGGTCTCACCTTCCACATAAGCCCATGTGACCAGGTATATCTGATCATTTGCATCACGTGTCATGGCACTAAAGATCTTACCCTTCAAATCTCCTTTTAAGAAGTACCCATCCAGCCCTAAAATAGGCCTACATCCTTGCACAAATCCCAACCTACATGCATCTAAGCAGACAAACATTCTCTTAAAATATAGTGGACGACATGGACTAGGTCGTTTAGCCAGTACCTTAACCATGTTTGCTTGTCCCTTTGATGCCTTTCTTAAGGCATTCACATAGTCCCATAGCCGTTCAATTTTCTTGTCGTTTTGTCCCCGTATTTGCATTAGTGCATACTCCCTTGCTTGACGACATTTACTACAAGTGACATCAACCATAAACTTTTCCTTTGCTAGCTTTTTCATATCAATTGCTGACATATTTGGCATTATGAGGGCATGCAAAAGAAAGTGCTTTGTAAGAACCTTATATGTGATATGGCTATTCCGAGAAGATGGCCGGTAGAAATCGTTGTGTTTATCTCTAAATGCTTTTACTAAATTGTCTCGTATGAAGCAAATACGACAAATTCACATCCAGGGTTCTTACATTTGAATTGAATCCTTCAATTATCGTTCAGATTTAACCTTAGTGCACATCTATCATGTACTGAATAACAGTTCATTGCATCCTTAAACTGTTGCTTGCTAAGGAACACCATACGAACACAAACATGTGGAGCTAATGTATCTGGATCATAGTGATCTTTGCTCTTGACACGTCTATGCAAATCACACCACTACAGTCGTCATCATCATCACTAGAACTTGTGTAAAAACTACCTTTGTCTTCAAATGGGTTCTCTCCTCTAGCAACACCACAGCCCTTGTTTGCTCTGGGTGGCTCAAATTTCAGACCTTCAAACACAGGGTCTACATCAATCTTGAAGCCATCAATCAGCAAAGTTTTTTTTTTTCCTAGGAAAGATTTCTTTTTTTTTTCCTTGCAGCTAATACTTCGTCGTCGTCGTCATCAGGTAAACAATCAACTTCAATAACCTCCTTAGATTCCAAATTTATGTGTTGAATACCCTCAGATTCAGGACACTCCTTTCGAATCTGACTAGGAGTGTGCTCAATGTATAGATGATCGCTACTACTTCCTTTCAATATAGTAACCAAAGCATTACATGCAGCATTGTTACACAAAGGTAAGGATAGAAGTCCATCCATAGTGTCTTCCCAGGAACAAAGAGAAATATCTTGTCGATGTTCACAAAATGAAGGTCTCCAAGAAAATAAAGAAGTGCAACATGGTCTCTCTGTTCTGGCTGAACAGTCCAACAAACTTTCTCACTACCCACGTACTCCGTGTTAGCACCATAACCACAAAAACCACCTCCCATATGTATGGAGAGGTTTACCCTACATACAAACAAAAATAAAAATCAATCATTTTCATCATTCCCACGATGTACACACCAAGATCATGCAATGAGTAGTGAATTAAGCATTCGACAGCACAATTGTATTTCATCACCATCACATTACCACTATGCAGATCCAATCAGCAAACACTATGGGAAAGCCCTCCACATGGACAATGAACATTATGCAATTCCAATTAGCTCTTAAATACATGGTTACTCAATATACACAAATCAAAGTGTTTGGGTTGGACTAAACAGACACAAACCCATTCAGCATATACACATATTGTGTTTCACAAACCTTAAGACGGCTGGCTTACGATAAGTAGTCAAATTTTCTCGAGTAAAAGTAGATAGACATACATACATACATATATACACACACACACACTAACTCACCACAACACACAGTGTTGAAATGGAAAGAAAAGGGAAAACTAAACTTTAAAAGTGGTTTATAAAGTTACCTATCACTTGGATTTGCTTTGCCAAATGTCAATCTCGATGTACCTTCGTTCTTTGACTGGTTGTTGAATGAGACAGCTAGTGTTTGTGTTATCACCAAGGTAAAATAAACTATTGTTGCTTCTTATGGGGATAGAAAGATGCTCTTGGGTCAGACAAAGATGATCACATGCTTACAGTGTCAACTCTCGACTCAGTGCAACTTAGGGTTTTCATTCATCCATTACACGACAATGTCAAATTTGGGGATTTCAAATCTTCAGTGGAGATTAGGGATCTTGTTGATCCTTCGCTTCGATTTTGTTGAAGTTCACTCGATTGCACAACATATGCACTCACTATTCACCATCACTGTTGTTCTTCACTAGGGAGGGTTTCTTTTTAGTATTAAAACTACCCTTGTACATGTACACAATCACGTGCTTGTCATTCTCTCACGCCCGTATCCATCTAACCCTAGTTTCGTTATGTTGTCTTTTTTTTTTTCCGTTTAAATTTCCATGTGGTAGCTTTTTATTGGTTGAATTTGACACGTCAGCAGTCGTTATAATAGAGTTAACCAAGGTACTGAAAATGTTAGATAATTTTCTTAACATACAAAAAACACCAATGTAAAAAGAAGAAATGATACTAAACAAAAAAAGTTTTGAAATTATATATTACAATAGATAATAGAAGTTAAAGAGTCCATTTGAAAAAAATTAAATAAAATTTTCCTAAAAGCACATCTTTAGATAAGTTAAACTAAAAACATAAAAGTGGAAAAGGATTGAAAATTCTAAGTTAAAGGTATAAATGTGGAAAAGTTTTGGAATTTAAAAAAAAAAATTATAATTCACTAAAATAGCACATCGTTGCATAGTTTAAATTGAAAAAGGTGAAAAATAGAAAAAGGTTTGAAAGTTCCAAGTAAAAGGTATGAATGTGGAAAAAGCTTTAGAAATTATATAATATAATAGATATTAACAAATATTAGGGATCAAAGGAATGAAATTTAATTAAAGAATTTAAAGATGGTAACTGTTTAAGTTTTAATAGGATAGCCCCTTAATTCACAAAAACTTTGATTTATTAAAATTAATTTAAATCAATTTTTTTCCACAGACTAGTGGCCAAAGTTAGGATCACTAACCCAATGATATTAACCTATGATTTTTCTTGACTTTAATCAGATAATGACTCCAAAAGTTTTACAAAATTTTATATTTATTTGAATTCCAGTTAAGGTTTATACAAATGAGTTAGGGTTTGATATAAAGTGAATTAAAGGAAATTAAACCAAAATATGAAAATTCAGGCTCGACAATATCTTTTACATTAAATTTAGAAGCAAGAAAAGACTTTGTTTTATATAGTACACCAAGACTAGTACTGGAGATAAGCATATCATCTACATGTAAGCATATAATTACATTATAATTATCATCAATTTTTGTATAAACATCTCTATCAACTTTAATTGTAGAAAAACCATCTTTTAACAAAATTGGTCATAATTCTCATGTCATTGTTTTGGAACTTGTTTTAAACCATAAAAGATTTAAGAATTTTGCAAACTTTCTTTCTTGACCTAAAACAACACAACCTTCAAGTTGTACTATATAAATTTTTCTTAAAAAGTTGTTTTCACATCCATTTGATGAATAAAAAGTTTATTAATCGAAGCTAAAGCAATCAAAATTCAAATAGAAGAAATTCCAGTTAGAGGGGTAAAAGTATCAAAATAGTCAATACTTTGCTTTTGAGTAAATCCCGTAACCATAAGTCTAGTTTTAAATTTATCAATTAAACCATCTGGATTTAACTTTTTTAAAAGAAAAAGACCACTTACAACCAATAGGTTTAGCTTTAGGAGATAAATCAACTAATACCCAAGTTTTATTTTGTAAAATAGAATCAATTTTAACTTTAGTGGACTCTTTCCATAATAGTGCATCAGAAGATGAAATTTACATCCGAAAAAGTTAAAGGATCATTTTCAAAAGAGTTTCCTTTCCTTGGTCTTTTATTTCTTTTCAATCTCTTGTTTTCAACAATATTTTCATAAATTGATGCATGAGAATTATTTTCAGAAACTATTGCATGCTCCGTATTTTCAAAATTTAAAGGAAATACGTGTTCAAAGAATTCAACATTTTTTGTCTCAATAATAGTGTTTCAATCCAGCACATTACTTTTTAAAATGAAGAAATTTATATGCAACACTATGTTGAGCATATTCAATAAACATACAATCAGCCATTTGTGAACTTTTTTCATTTTCTTAGGATAAGGAAGCATAACTTTAGTAAGACCCCCTCGCATTTTCAAATACTTTAAGATAGGAAAATAACTTTCTAAGGTGTTTTTCTTGTTATTTTATAAGGAATCCTATTTTGTAAGTGGCATGCAGTTAATATTTGCTTCACCTCAAAGATTTTCATGTGCATTAGAACTAACAAGCAAATAGTTCATCATTTCTTTTAAGGTCCTATTTTTCCTTTCAATTACTGCATTTGACTTAGGGGAATAAGATAGAGTTATTTAATAAATTATTCCTTCCTTTTCACAACATTCATTAAGTAAAATATATTCACCACCTTTATTTGATTTAACTCTTTTAATCTTCTTATTTAATTGGTTTTCTATGTCAGCTTTATACACTAAAAACTTGTGAAAAGCTTCAACTTTATTTCTAAGAAAATAAACTTTTATATATTTAGAAAAATCATCTATGAAGTTCAGATAATATCTTTTATCACCTCTATCATGGTTTGTTTCAAGTCTCCTAAATCAGTGTGAATTAAACTCGATAGTTCAGATTCTTTAAAAATAGACACATATATTTTCTTAGTTTGTTAAGATTCTACACAAACTTCACATTTATACATGCTTAAATAATTAATACTAGTAATTAAAGCAACAGATTGCATTTTCTTAATGTATGGTAAGCTAGCATATCCTAATCTACCATGCCATAAATCATAAGAGTCAATCAAGTAAGCAGAAGAACTTGCATTTTCATTCATAGTTTTAGAAACATTGAATATAAATAAACCATGATTACATTAGTCCTTGCCAACAAAGACATTATTTTTTGTTAATACAACTTTGTCAGATTTAAGTGATACTTTGACTCCCGCTTTTGCCATTAATGCTATAGAAATCAAATTAGTTTGAAAGTTGGAACATGCAACACCTCATTTAAGGTTAATGTCTTGCTAGATGTAAGCTTCAGAAGAACCTTTCCTTTAACAAGAACTTGAGCAGTTTGAGAATCACCAAGATAAACAAATTATTCTCCTTCATCAGCTTGTGAATAGGTCGTGAAAGCATTTTTGCTCGCATAAATGTGCCTAGCAGCACCAGAATCTATGAACCATTCTTTCATACCAACCACAATGTTAATAAAAATGACCACAATAATGATATCATCTACTTAAACCAAATTTTCTTTTGGTTTTGCAAGATTGTCATTTCTAACCATTCTCTTTCTACATTGAGCTGCTTGGTGGCTAAATTTGCCACATACAAAGTAGTTGCCTCTATTTTTAAGCATGAGATTATTACCTTAAGCTTATAATTAGTTTCTTTTCTAACCTTTTGTATGGCTTTTGAGGCTTGTGTTCCACCAAGTTTTCCTTGCTTGCAATCTCCTTTCCTTTTGGCAGCCTAAGACTCCTTTTGATTGGTGTCTTCAATGATGATGTAAGTGACCAAGTCAGCAAATGGAAGTTGTTTGTGCTTGTGCTTAAGTTGTTGTTTGTAGTCATTCCATAATTGATGAAACTTTTTCAATGAACAATCATGCCTCAAACTCTTGTTGTTATATTTTCTAACTCTTGATCTTCTATCAACTTACTCATCGATTTCACCTTGATGTCTTTTTCCTCAACTATCTCCCATTTATAATATTTCCTAATGACAAATTTCTGTTTGCTCACGTCTTCAACAACATATTTAGAGATCATGAAATCTTAAATCTTCTTTGCTTCCTTATAAGAGTAATAAGCATCAAATAGCTCATTAAATAGAGTACTTATAATGGTATGCCTACATACTTTTTTTGCATGAGTCTAAAGCACCATTTGTTTGAAGGATGGATCTGTAAGCTGAGCATCCATAAGAGCATAAGCAATACCGTGCATATCCAGAATCGAGAAGATGCACTCCTGCCATCTCTTAAAATTATCCCATAAAAAATTTCAACATTTGATATATCTGTAAATGGCTTTGCATAAGGAAGGAAGGCAGAATCAAAAGTGTAGGTGTACCAATTACATCAATCTCATGAACAGTAGTAGCTACAGCATTGATAGTAGGAGGCACTAAAGCAACATCAGCAAAATTATCAGAGGTCATAATTATCCTTAAGATTATTATTTTGAGAAAAAAAAATTTGAGTGTTACAGCTTAAGGTGTATTAGGCAATGTCCTTAAGGATAATTCACCTACCACAACAAAATAATATAATAGTAAAAGAGCATATCCCTTAGAATTCCACAAGCTCTTCTAACAAAAACACTAGGATTAGGAACAATAAAGAAAAAAGCAAGAGACCCAGTAGAAGAGAAAAAAATTGTAAAATATAATGTAAAAATTCGTATCGTAATTTTGAGGGTGGAAAATGATATATTTAAGTCTTTTGTAAATCTGTAACACTCATAACGCTTGTAAGGGCTAGAACAATCAAACAATTACAATATTAGTTGCAAACCCAAGCCATCGTATATTTTCCATGCATGTGAGGGAGGGAAGGAATCGATTTGTACTAAATTCAGACTTTCGATTCAACTCTTGTGCATGCGAACTCTTCCCTTTCAGTTGCTCTTTACAACCCCATATAATTGAATTTGTTAATAAGTTAACAAAAAGTTCTACTAGCAATGCAGAACAAAAGTCCTTTTGATATATATAACGAATACATTAACAATCAATTGGATTAAAATTAGGTGGAATTTGCATATAGATCTCCTCCTCCAAGTCTCCGTTTAGAAATTCATCTTTTATATTTAGAAGATGTAACTGCCAATCCAAATTTGCTATAAGAGATGGAATGACTGATGAAGTTCAGCTTAGCCTAGCCGAGTCAAAATGTCACCAAACCGCATTATATGGTTTGGACCAAAACAAACCATTTTACATTTTAAAAATAAATCAAACATATTGTTTATTCTTTTAAGTATTTCATTTAAAAAAATAATTATTTTTAAAATTTGTTATTTAAAATATATATCCTTCATGAAAATGAAACTAGATTGGTCATCTCTTATTTCGATAGTTTTATGATGAATATAATCTCTCTCCACTATAAGTTTTACATAATTATTTGTGTATATAATTAATTTCAAATATTATTATTTACATTTGCATTATTGATGAATAAAATGTAAATGAAATCTTTTGATAAAATACATTTTATTTAAAAAAAAACATAGTTTGAACTTAAAAAAAAATCTTACCAAAAATATATTTTTCGATTTAAAAAAATTATAAATTAAATCGTATAATAGGGACAAGCGGGTACAAGATAGGTAGGGTATGAAGCCTTGCATGTACCCTACCCTGTAAGATGTAGGTTCATAAATCTTGTATCCGGAACCTACCTTGCACCACTATGTATCTACCATGTACCTTATAAAACCTATAGAGTATAAGGTACTCTGTTGAACTTGCATTTTTTGTTTTTGTTTTTGTTTTACTTTAATTTTAAGATTATCACAATATATATAGTTTCATGTAACATGAATAATCATATTATTTTCAAATATTTACTATAGCAAAATTACTTGTAGAGTGTAGAAAAAATTTAAAGTAATTTCTCGGTATCATAACTTTTGTGATGTCCATAATTTGTTTACACAATAGTAGATAAGGTAAACAAAAGCTAAAACTATAAGTTACAACCGAGAACATATATTATAATGTAAAACATTATAACATGTAGACAATTCTATACCAACTAGCTTGAAATGAAAGCTAACATTTTATAATACAACTTGTTTTTAAAATTAATACAAAAAAATGTAAAGCATTAAAACATTGATATCTTTTGTCTTCATCCTGTAGCTTATATTTTGCTTCAATTAATAATCAATATATTTTCATAGGTAGAATTTGTCTCAATGAAATAAAGAAAATATTAAAACATAAGTTACAAGTATGGAATATGAAATAATGCAACAAAGTTGAATAATTGCCAAAAGCAAAAATAGAAATGAAATATTAATCTAAAGATATGTCACTAACGCAAATAATATTGTTTTTAACAAAAAAAATAAATAGTACTATTCTATCGTTGATATTATTTTATATAATTTTTATTGGGCAAGTTCAAGGTATTTTTGAACCTATACCCTATATATAGTAGAGTATAAATTCTATGATAGATACATTCATACTTATACCCTATCGAATTAGATTTTGAAAATTTTGTATTTATAGTTAGAAAAATTCTATGGTCTCATCATTAATTTTAACAGAATCGGTCTCATTGACTATCCAACTGCTCACATCATATTTAATCATGATCAAACTACTAAAATAATCAATATTTCAATTACAATTTTATTTAAATAGTAAAATGATTGATTGTATCAGCCTAAACTCCTCCGTAGTTAATCCGTTGATTCTTAATACCCATAAAAAATTTATCCAATTGAGCAAGATTTAGATGAGTATCCTGTACAGCTGATAACCCACTAATTAAAACAAAATTAAGATGCTGACACCCCTTGCTGTTCATAATCTTTTATGCACAAGTTTACCAAGGACTATCACATCATACATTATTGTATAGATAATTTCCTTTAATCGAGAAGTCGGCTGTCGGGATTTAGCGTTTACATATTCTCAGTTGTCCGTGAAGAGCTATATATATATATATATATATCGTACGTCGTTTCTTATGCTCAGGGATTATTCTCTTTTTATCAGCTCGAGATAACATTTTTCTCATATCAGGGTCTCCTTGGATTTTTTAATTTTTATCCGCCGTATATGTATGATACTAGATTTACATTTATAATTTATTTATATTATATTTATTTGATATTTTTATAAAAAAATTTTTTTTATATTTATTTATTTCTTAATAAATATTTATTTAAAAATATAATATCAAAATAAGCTACAGAGAAACAAACAATCTATTACTTCTGCTAGTTGCCTACTGTAAAAATTTACGCGGTTCTAGGGTGATGGTTCAGAGTCCAGAGGAAAAGGGGTCTGCGAGCTGCTGGTTTCGTCACGATCGGGTCGGGTAGATGCTCGTCCGTACCTACGTCTACTTTTTGCTGTAACTTCTTTATAGGTAAATGTTAATTATGCCACTTGAATTTTATATAAAATTTTAAACTGATAATTAAATTTTAAAATTACCAATCTAATATCTATTAAATTTTTTGTAATTATTTTTACTAGTTCTTTATTACTATTTATTTTATTTATTAACTTAAAAGACGATATATTATTAAATTTTTATTACTTATTGAAAAAAATAAAAAAATAAAAAATGTTAACGAGATAATAAAAATAATCATAAAATATTTAATTGACTATAAATTTAACTATTTTAAAATTTAGGTGTTAAATTGCAAGATTCATATAGCCAATTGGACATTTTCTCCCTTTTATATGAATGGAAAAAATTCGAACAATGACACCACAAGAAGAGGAGACTTCCAACATTTTAGCCCAGTTAGGAAACATAAGAGGGCTGTCCTGATAAACAAATAAATGGACCCACTACGGAAACAGCAAAACCACGTGCTGAATCACAAACTATCTACTGTCACTATGTGTGACTTCATTGGCTCCCGGTTAAAAAAAAAAAAACACTTGATTGATCCCTGCTCAGTTGGCTGGCCACAGAAATCGATTAAAATTGAATTGAAGGGGATATTCGCAAGTACTCTTGCAGACTTTTGAAGAGTTCAAAAGATTATATAGTCACAAAATGTTTTCGGCCGAGCCAAGATTGAGCACTTCTCGGTCCAGAGGCTCAAATATTCGGCTATGCTCCAAAATAAATATTATGTAGTTCTCCAAATTTATTTGTAATTAGAAATATAAGCAAGCCATACTATCCATAATTATTCAAGGTGAACTCGATATTTGATTGAATTCGATTCAAGACTAGTAGAGTTGAGTCCAAGTAACTCAATTAGTTTATTAAATTGAGTTCAAGTTTCATAGTGTTTAACTTAGTTATCTCACAAGTCTAATACTTAAAATCAAATGTTAATTTAAATTTGGAACAAATTTACATATTAATTTTATTTAAATTTAAATAAATTTTATTTAGATAAATCGAATCTAATTGAATTTAATATGAGTGAAATTCAAACTTACCCAATGCTAGCTCAAATTTAACTTTGAATACAAAATTTCTAATCTTGAATCACCTAGAATTAACTTTTAAAAATTTGAAGTTAAATTTAAGTTTAGTAGCACATCTATAACGCCGTTCATTCATCGGACTCACATATGGTTACATCTGTTCAAATTGTTCTTATTTGAAAATGAAATTATTGCTTTTATGTAGCATTGACTTGAAATTCGACATCCTTAGCATGATCCGATTCATTTTAACTCATTCACCGAACTAGTAATTCTATTAAATTTTTATTCATGAAGCTATATTATGATATCTAGTTACCTACAATATTAACTCCATATAAAAATTATTCATTTTTATTCAAAATTATTAATAGCAATTTGACACTGCACTTAATTTTTCATAAAAATACCCTCATTAAAATGAAAAATCACCAAATAAAAACCCTACTGTAATTCTACTTTTTTCTTCAACAATATTGATTATGTTACAACCTTATCACATTTAGAAAAATTAAAGGGCCGATATCCCTAAGCAAAAGCAGGCCAAATATTAAAGTCATACCACTAGCAATTTAGTGCAAAATTAAGTTTAACTCCAGGCCTTCTTAAATTGATAAATCACTGGGAAACATTAGTCACTTGAATCGTCTTTATTCTTTATAAATAACGTGGATAATGCAAAGATATTCATTACTAGTTATTGAATAAATATATATATATATATATACTTAAACAAGACATCCTGCAGTCTAAAAACCTTAAAAACAGACAGAAGATTAACCGCAGAATATATCGGAATAATCAGTTTATACAGTTATAATTAATCTAGGATTGAAAAAAAAAAAAAAAATGAAGCAGCCTGATTATAAGCTGCCTGTTAGGCAAATAATAGTCTCAGTTAGAAGCTCTTCCAACAACTTCCCTTCGATTTCCTTCCCAAAAATATCTATTTCTAAGCTCATATTTCCAGCCCAACCTTTTTCCACCACCTCCATCATAGCCACCGTCTCACCAACCACCAGGCTGGTGCTCACCATGCTGGTGCTTTCTCCATCTTCTCCAGATGGATAGTTAATCTCCCCTCGAAACCATGGCTGCATTTGAGCCCATAATTGTTCTTCTATTTGATATGATGAGATATTATATATGTGTCTGGTTGCTGCATTACCCGAAGTGTTCACTAGGCTCCAGTCTGTACCATGACCCAAGATTTCTGCCAGTGTTGTGTTAATGTAGTCAAACACAAGCTTTCTATTTGATCTCCTTTGTCTTCTATTGGCCTCGGGCCCCAGTTCCCCATTCTCCGGTTCTGCATATTTATCCCAATGTGAAGGATCCAATGGACTGTCAGGTGAATGCCACCTAGAAATATATGAGCCAGACATCAACTGGCCTTCTAAGCCTGCTGCAGATAGAAGTTTCTTCACAAACGAAAGGAGGTTCTGTTCTTCCCTCTCGAAACCTGAGTAGCAACTATAGGATTTCAAAGTGTATGGAGGACATGCTTCTGAACAGGAATCATCCCAAGACAGGTGCCGAGCAACAGATCCAATAAGTGGTGATTTGTCGATTAAATTGGCAAGAGAATTCATGGGTGGTTGTTGTCCTGTTTTGCCAGATAAAGTGATATCGTAGCATTAATAACAATAGCATACTTAATATCTATCAAACCATTGCTACAGATCATAACTAAGCTACAATACCAGAAGATCCTGATGTTGTACTGCCATCCTCTTCAACCGACAATTCCAGAACTGACATTGGACTTGGCTGGTCTTGGTTCTGACAATTATTGCTCAGTGGCTTTGGTAAAGACAGAGCAACCTACGAGTCACTTTTGTATGTAAGAGCCAATGAAAATGCAATTAAACTAACACAAATCATTAAAAAAAAAAAAAAAAAAAAAAAAGGGCTCTCCAATAAGGCAGCAAAGAAGTGAGACCAAACTCGATAATTGGACAACACCTAAACCAACAAAGTCAACCTATTCCTCTCTCATATATACATAAATATATCCGCACATTCTAGGACAAGCATAACAGAATTGTCATGAACATGTTAAACTTCCAAATGAAGACAAACAGTCAAGTACAATTTGATACATAAAAGAAGCAATGTGAATGAAGTCTACTGGTACCTAATGCGATACAATATATACATGGAAGGAGAGCCGAAGTGTCAACTAGATAAAATAGAAAAGGGTCCTACCATAATGAAGAAATTAGTCAAAATAATAGCAAGAGAAATTCTAAAGTATATGAGGAAAATGTCTGCAATTCGCCAGCATAACCAAAAATTAATAAAAGATGACATAGATCATTACAACTGATAGAACATGGTGATGAGTGAGGAATTCAGCAGCATGAAACATGTCACATCCAACACAACTGAAGATGGAACTCAGAATTTGAAATAGGGAATCGAACTACCTCTTGAGCAACATGGCCATGTTTTTTCTCCATATCAGGTGATCTGAGTGCATTTTGGCTTGGAAATCCGTGTTGAGCAGGAGATAACTCTTCAACATGATTTTCCTCAACCCAGCAAGAGACAGAATCAGTAACCATACTAGGGCCATATACAGATGATTCTGGAGTTCCATCAGCGGCTGACAGAGATTCATCTGTGGATTGAGGGCCACTAGACTTGTCTTTACCTGACCTTTTATTCCTCAAAAAGAAAAAATTTGATACTTTCCCCTTGAATGATGATGTGACACTTCTCCCCTTGGTCAAATCATGAGGCACTTGCCCGTTGCAAGCATCAATATCTGATAATCTAGTGCTGTTTCTATAACCACATGCAGAAGCTGATACGGGGAGAGATTTTGACCTAGGGAGATTTTTTGTTGAACCAACAAGACCAACTTCCTCTATGAGATCACTTGACTGGGAATATGATACCCTTAGCCCCTCTTCACCAGTCTTGTTTTCTCCCTTGTTTTCGGAGGAAGTAACTGCATCATTAATTGCCAGCATCTCACCCAAAGTACTAGAGCTTTTCTTAATAACCCTTCCTTCTTGAGGATTACTAGTTGATATCATGCTAGCCCACCTCTCAGAAAGTCTCTTTTTTGCCTCTCTGCAAACTGATGACTCTGGAGAATAAGATGCACGACTCAAGCAAGGTGGTGAAAAGGGGCTATTAATTTGATTAATGCAGTCCCATGAATGCCTTGAAAGGGGTGACATGGCTTCTGGATCACTTAAATTTTCCAACATGAATTCTTTTTCCGACTTGTTGAATGAACTATTGTCACCACTATAGCCATTAGATAATACAGATGATAGCAGCGTTTCATCCCTCCTGTGACCTATGAACTGTTCTCGCATATGTTTTGTAACTCCTGTTGCTATTTCCCTCGTTTCATTCATGCCTTCATCTTCAGCTTCTTCAAATATACCTCCATGACAAGGTCCAGGCGATGAAGAAGGTGGTGTGGTTTGATGTGTTATACCAGCATTTGGCTTCAAAACCACAATTCTTGTAGGTTGATATATATTATTATCAACATGAGCGTAAGTCGGGGAACGACAAGTCGAATTTCTATCTTGCACGGTCCCTTGAGCCATCTGAGGTTGTCTTTTCATCACATTTTCATGCTTCCTCCCTAGCACAGGAAATTTATCATTATCGAACATCTTTGCTGGTCTAAGAACAGTAATGCGCTTTGTTTCTGGAGGCGTATAAATTGATTGCAAATCATGCAAATGCTTGGAGAACATAGGATTCGGTTCTTGAAGAACCTTGAGAAGGAATTCCTTATTGGAACTCAAAACCTCCAATGCATCTTGGAATTGCCTAGATTGGTGTAGTTTTCCTTCTGTAGCCAGATGTTTCGCTTCCATGAACTTCTGACGAACAAGAGCCAATTTTTTCTGAGCTGTGTTTTCCATGTGTCCTACTCTGTGTGAGTTCTCTTTGAAAGTGTTTAACCCTTGTGGTTGCTTCTTTATTTCGTAAATATCTTTACAATCTTGGTATTCTTTGCATTCTTGAGCTTTAGACTTCATCCTCTCATCCACAACATGTCTAGGTTGCCAATATTGAACTGGAGACCCTGAATGGCTCACAAAATCTGGAGACCCAATTTTTGATTGGTTTCTCCACATGATTGAAGTAGGCTCGTTTTGTGGAACGGCATCTAGTCCCATCAGCTTGGCAACCACATTAGGTGGGCTCTGTTTTGTTTCTTCCCTCGACATTTCTTGAGCAATCAGCATCTTCATAGGCGTACAGTGGGAGTTTTTATTAGGTGAAGTTCCCCGTATGTTGGACACCATCTATACATCCATAAAAACAAGCAAAAACTGAATGATACGATCTTCTAAATTGAAAGAAATTTGCCATTAATCACTGACATCTACTTCAAAGAAAGAATATGAGGTCCTTACCATTTCGTTCTCTATCACATGTCTAGGAGAATGATGATACACTCTTCCTGCATCTGATCTTCTTGAGAGAGATCCTGTGAATTAACCACCTATATTAATATGCTGCAAACTTTCACAGACTTCTTTTCAAGCAAAAAGTCTTTTATGAACATATACTGATTATCTTCTTCACTGCATTAATTTGGATCTGTATATAAGCATCTTTTTGTGATTATGAATTTGAACAGGTTAATTTTGAGTCATGCCAACATACTGCAACTCTGCAACAGATGATAATATCCCAACAGCCTTTCAAACTACACTAATTGTAAATTCAAAAGTGAATCTAATCAGACAACTTTCTTCCATCATCATAAAATCACATCAAGCTTTTACTCAAAAGGTAAAGGAAAGGTAATGACCATCGTGGTGTGGTTTATCTGTAAGCATCTTCTTTCCATTCATTCCCCCACTTAAATCAAGAAAGTTCACCATTCTTCCCAAGCATCCTGGAAACTGCTTCTCCATATTGTGGACGTTTTTATTCTGTGCGGCGTTCATTTTGACAACTGCAGGATAAAATAGAAAACTTAAAATCCATAATACATATCATTATGAAATTCTAAGGAGACTTTAAGTCCATCGGTAAAAATGTATCATAAACACAAAAAAAATCTCATAAACACACAATAAACATGGAATGTTAAGGGAGAGAAACTACAGCTTAAAGGTTCCAAAACACCTAACATCAAGAAGTTGCTTGAGGTAAAATCTTTCAATCTTGCAGTGCACAAAACTCAGTCATTAGAAACCCAATCAAGTAATGGAATCTTTGAGAGCTGAAACACTTGAATTTGAAGAAAAGCTTGGGCACATCAGTCCAAATAAAAGAGACAAGTGAGAGAACATTTCTTAAGCCAACAGATATGGAACAGAAAAAAACTTATCTTGATAACAGAGAAGACAAAATATTAAGACAAGTCTTACATTCCATGTTTTGCAGAAGGAATTTCAATTTATCAGAGCGTCTTAGGTTACATCAACATCATAAAATAAATACCACCTCTTTTGTTTATTTTCTTTTTCATTAAATTAAATAAATAATTGAACAATCAAACCCAAAACCAGAAGTCTGATTTTTTTTTTTAGTAATTGACAAAAGTTACTGTTCAATGCTAACAAAAAGCAACAGCTTTTTCCTTAAAAAACAACTACAACGCAACCCAATTCTAGATTTTTCTTTTCCTTTTATATTTAGTTTCAGATTTGAACCCTAAAAGCTAAAATCAAGCATAGAAAAAAGCAAGAAAGCTTAAAAAAGCAGCTAAAAGAAAGGGGAATCTTGAAGACACCCAATTGAATAAAGAGTAAGTACATTCCATCATCATATCCAAAATCATTGAATAATAATTAAAAAAAAAATACTAAAGTGCCTTGAAAGTGAAAAAGGGTTATCAGACATTTTCAAAGCCTGCTGAACTTCACAGAGGGAAGTAAACAACAACATATGCATAAGAGCTATTAAATAATGTGCCAGTATAATGAGTGCAAGCAAATAAATTACACTAACTCATAAAGTCATAGCA
The DNA here is from genome assembly GCA_024138025.1 of Combretum micranthum. Taxonomy (NCBI): domain Eukaryota; kingdom Viridiplantae; phylum Streptophyta; class Magnoliopsida; order Myrtales; family Combretaceae; genus Combretum; species Combretum micranthum. The sequence continues at coordinate 463,826 of JAMXBD010000412.1, forward strand.
TGAAGCAAAGTAAAAAAAGAAAAAAAAAAAGAAATGAATTAATTGCTAAAATAAGATTTCATTTTGATTGTAAGTAAAGTTTATATGCAGTTTTGAGAATGGATGGATTGGGAGGAGGAATGGGACCTGAAGAAAGAAAGTGGTGGATTCCGGCGAACGGAATCTGACATTGGAGAGAGAATGTGGCGGGAGAAAGGTGTGAGATCCACTGCGGAAGTTGTGGGGGAGAGAGAGAGAGAGGTGTATTTTATGGTCCACTGGTTTTGGTGTCGGAATAGGAAAGGGAGAATACAGTGTGACAGTACATGTACCTAAGTGGGCAGCTGACTGATGAGAGAGAGAGAGAGAGAGAGAGATTTTCTAGTGATTAGAAATTTAGAATTTAGAAATAACGACTAGTAATTGCATTTCAACTATCTAAGGTATAAATTAGAAATAAGAAAAGGAAAGTCACAAAAGTATAATCAAGTAAAAAATAATTCATAAAATAGTTAAATTAAACTCTACGTTTAGAAAGACGAGTTTAGAAGTTTATATTACCATAAACTCATTTTAATTCTAATTTTAATTACACCATACTAATCTCTTTGAAAGGCAAGTTTAACTTACCTATTGCAATAATTAACATTAGGCATCTTATTCTTTGTCAATCTGGTGTGGATCGTATTAGTTTTAATCACACGGATCAATGGGGAAAATAATGTACCAAAAATAAATTATTTTTCGATAGCAACTTAAACGGGTATTACTTTTAATGTGGAAAGAATTACAAAACCTATTACTCCATTTTAACTTGAGCCTTACAGCCATTATTGTCAAAATCGGCTTGGACCGACCGATTCAACCAGAACTGGCACTAATGTCGAACCAGGACTCGCCCAAAACCCATTTTTACAATGAACAAGCAAGACCCAGATTGATTCGATCGACCCGAACGATCGAACTGCATTGAATCGGGTCGAATCGATCCACCCAAATTGGTTGACCAAGGCTAATAAAAAATAAAAAAATAAAAATTCAAATATTTATTCATACTTTATTATAAATTTATAAAATATAATCAATATATCATGTCAATTTAATAATTAATTGATGAATTTGATTCAAATATAGATTTAATTGAGTGATATTATATATATATGATATTTCATAATTGAATCATCTCTTATATTTTTACTTTTTGTGATCCCGGTTCAATCCTCGTAGAACTCGGTTCGACCCTTAACCCTTGACCTCCTAGCTTGTTCAGGTCAAATCCCAAATCTAGTTCTAACAGCATTGCTTATAGCCAAGCAACACAAGCTAACTTGGTTGAGGTTGTTTCAATCTCGAAAAAGAACTATTTAAGACTTGTAAAAGGCTATTTCATGTTTTTGAAACTAGTAATTTTGGATTTTCTTAGACTTTGGTTATTAATTTTCGTTTGGAAGCTTAGATCAATAGAGTTTAGAGAGAAAAAGTGTGAGTTTTATATTAAACTGATCTTTTCAAAGATATAGGTTCAGTATAATTGTGTTAAGTAAGAGTTTAATTTGCTAATTTTTAATATTCTTTTTATTTGATGCCATTTTTATAAATTTTTATCAAAATATTTTTTTCTCTTAACCTTATGAATTGCACTTATTTTAAAGTTCTTCTTGGTATTCTTTATCCGCCATTAATTCTGACTTGACACGCATTGGGGTAGCTAATATTGACATGATATGGCATCTAACTTTACCAAAAATTTTAAATGCATGCTCAATTAGATACGGCATTGATCTACACACTAATATGAGTCAACGCATCCTAGATAAACTGAGAAGGTAAATTATATTGCAAAGCATTAATATTTTGAGTAAGTTTAAATAAAAATTAATATTTTAAATGGTTAGAAAAATAGTTAATGTTATATAAAATAATATAAATAAAAGGTTTTTTTTTATTTTTTAAATATATTATCTACTTGAAATATTGATTTTGTTCATGTCAAATGTCTATTCGTTACTGGACCTATTTTATCAAATGTTGATTTTTTTTTATAATTCGAAAAGTTGATATTTTATTTAAATTTATTTTTAAATATTGAGACACTTAATATAATTTTTTTTAAATTTAAGTCTTTTTGATAAATGATACAATTCCAAGTCCTTATTATAATTTCTAAAGATAATGGCAAGTCAAATGTCTTTACTTCTAGGTTGTGACGATTTAGTATCTGATCTTTAGATTTTGATAAATTAGTACTTATATCTTCAAGGTATTAACAATTCAATGTTTACATTAAATAATATTTGAGAGATTTTTATTTTAATGACAGGATAATAATAAGTACTTAACAAAAAATTACTAAAATTTAAAGATATAGCACTAAATTGTCAAAAATTGAAATAATAAACCTTTGTTCTATATATCTCATCATTAAAATAAATATCCATAAAATATTATTTAACAGAGATATTGAAATATATTTTAAAAATATAAGCACTAATTTATCAAAATCTAAAGATGGATATCAAATTATCAAAATATATAAATATATATATAGACACTTGATCTGTCACTAATAATTTGTAAATTACATATAGCAATATGAGGTTTATTACTATATTTGAAATCTGTTGATTGCAAAAATACCATGCGCCTACATCCAAATAGATTCATTTAAAAATAAAATGTAAGAGTAGTGAATTTACATAAAATTATGAATATATTTTCTATTATTTTATTAATATATTTGGATTTTATTTATTAAATAATCTAAATGCATGTAGACCTAATTCGCTTGTTAAAAAATTCTCTCCAAGTGAATTTGTTTTTTAGTTGAAAAATCTTGGTAAATATATCTTAGCCAAAATTTAGAAGTGGCTAAATAGAAGTAATTTATATATAATATATTCTAAAGATATTAGTATACATTACTATATATGGATTTTATATGTTTTACTTTCAACGTAAAGGTTATATACCTAGCTGAATGATATAATAAATGTCTTAGTTATTAGTTTGTTTTTTATTTAGAAATTATCAATTTTTATTCCAAACCTCAATTATTATTTTATTAGTATGGAAAATTAATTATGGATGAAAACCAAATATTTTAAGTATACTTCATCTATAATTTTTTTTCAGTGTTTGAGGCGATATGATTATCAAGATGAAAATTCCAAATTATTCACTTAAATTATGCTGGACGATGAATTTGATTTTAATTTGTCATTATAAATCATTCTAATTAAATATCAATATGTGCAAGTTTTAATTAAAACACTTCTTTTGCACACATCGATCAAGAAGGACATGGCTGATGATGGTTAATGTATAAGTATCCAAATCCTCTAAAATTTGGGTGGTGGTTTGATTTGACTTGTTTGCAACATTTTTTTGCATAATTTTTTTCTTTATAAATTTAAAGCTTATATTACTTTTAAATATAGACCATCACCGAGCAAACTTAGTTACTTAGTCAATTTAATGTCTTTCTGTCAAACATAATATTTTGATAGTATTTTCTCAATAAAATAAGTCAAATTTAAGCAATGTATGCACATTTCTATAATTTTTTACAATATAAAAGATTATCTGAAATTCACTTTTTAGATAAAATAGTTATTGAAAACCATTGAACCCCAATATTATTATAATATTTTGAACAATTTATCTGTATTTTTTTCGTTAGTCCATATTACATAAAAAAATGTATAAAATCCTTTTCAGATGAAAAATATTAACTTCAGCTTTTCATTACTACTAAGTTTAATCAACCTATTGATATATTTTCAATCATTCATTATAATCCATTAGATAATATTTCTTTGTACCAAATTAACATGTTTTAAACATTTAGATTGATATGTCCTTTTAATATCTGTCATTCTTTGACTGTTTTTTCCCTCTTATCTTTCTTTATTTTATTATCTATTATTTACATCTTTTCTACATTTGATACTCACATCTACTTTATATATTTGTATATATTACGTATATTTATTCTTCTTATATTTTTAAAATCCCTATTACCTAAAAATTCTCTTTCAAATTGGTTTCAAAACAATATAAAAATTGGAGCAAAAAGCAGTAAACAAGACAACCGTAGTCTCTTATATGTTATTAGATTTTCTACCGCACAAGGATAACGAGTAGGTGGGGGCCTGCCCCCGGGTTTCCTTTCTTCTCCTCGTCCAAGCTCTGTTCCAAAGGGAAATTTGATGGTTTCGTGATTAATTTTGATGAAGTTGTTTTATTATTCTAATAGTTTATTTTATATTTAATCATGATTAAATCATAAAATAATTAATATTTTAATTATTATATTTATTTTAATAATTAAATTATTGATTGAATAATCTTATTAACAAATTCATAAAAGCTTTTCATTTCAAGTTGTAATTGAATCTAACTCATTAAACTCTTATGTTAGATAAGAAATCGTTAATTCAACCTCTCAATTAAGAAAAAAATATATTGGATATTATATGCTATATATATATTATATATAAATATTAGTAAAATTTTAATATATAATATGTTCAAATTATAAGTAATCATTATATATAAAAATATTCTACCATTTATGTACTAAAATTTTATTGGCGATCCCCAATAATCATTTTTCCATTTGTGAAAATCTACCAATGAGACCCAATGTGATGCCTGTCTATTAATAATCTCTATATTCCTTTAAACCCTTAATGGATATAAAACCAATCCAAAATTTGGCCCTATATATGTATATATATATATATATATATATATAACTAGTCTAGAGTTTTCGTTTTCGCACTTTTCCTAGCTAGTACTACTAAATATTCGCGAAGCCCTTGAAATCATGACGAAAATAAGACCAAACTAGTAATGTCATAAGGTGACCTGTCCCTTTCACATTCGAAAATATATATATATATATATATATATTTAACATCGGAATAATACCCTCCTATAGAGTATAAGAAAAAGTTAAAAAAGGAAAAGAGCCAAAAAAAAAACACACACACACACATTGGAACAATACAAATTTACTCCACGTACTTTTGCCAACAACGAATGTTTAATTCAGTTTCATCTTTTCTATATATATACATATATATATATTTTTTCCTGTTATTAAGTTCAACAAAAGCTTACCAAATATTTTATATGGTTTTGTTAATTTTTTTCTTGATATAATGTATTTATCAACGTACAATGAAATATTTAAAAGCATAATGCTAATCGAACACTTATAAAATTTAGATTAATCTCTAGTTATGGTGGTACCAAGATACAAATTTAAGCTCGAATCCGTTAAAATAATTTATAGAACCATAGAAATTTACTAAAGTTTAATGAAATTTATGAGTAGTAGAGCATAGAAGAAGTAATGTAAAAAATGATACTTAAAGTTCGGTTTTAAAAAATTTGGTACTTAAAGCAAGTTTTTATATACATTTTTTCTATCTAAAGTTTGGTTTTGATAATATCGGTACTTGAAATAAGTTTTTCCATATATTTTTCCTATCTAAAGCAAATTCAATCGCGCATAAAAAATGTACATCAAAATTTTGTTTATATACAAAAACTATCAAAACCAAATTTTAGATATCAATTTGAATTTTTTTTGTAAATGTTTATATATCAAATTATTCAACATCAAATTTTAGGTACCTAACTGAACTTTTTATTGAAGGTATATGTATCATTTTTGACATTACGAAATTGAATAATTAATTCATCGCATTCATCTGATCTCATCTTCTTGATCATATAATATATCGTTCATTTAAATATCACGGTAAGCATTTGCTCGCGGGTCAGTTAAAAAGACAGTAAATCCACCACTATTTTAGAAGATTTGTCAATTCATAATAATTTATGTTTGGTCCGCTGGTACGGGAGTTCATTTTTAGTTTTTGTTTTCTAATTTACGAATATTTTTGTCACCTGATAATTCCATTCGACACTTATAAGATTCTTAAATTGATGATAAATATAAAATTTTAACAAGTTCTGCTTTTTTCGTCGGAAAGATCTTTAGATATATCTATATATACATATATATTTAGCTAGTTGAGTAATTGTTTGGTTAGTTTTTTTTTTTAGTAAATATAGAGTTTTTTTAATAAATTATTTATAAAAGATAAAAGCAGATAAAAAATTAATTATTTTTATAAATAAATTAAATATAAATATAAATCAGATATAATTATATATATATCATTTTAATATAAATAAAAAAAAGGCCATTTAAGTGTGCATTTTCTTTCACAATGAAACAGAGATTTTTTCCTTTCACACCTTATATCTACTTTGCTGACTTCAATGAGAATAACATCACTTCATTTATTGCATTGCCTTGAAAAACAACACAAGCACCGTACCGTCTGGATAATATAACTCCACAAAGTCGTCTTCCTTTGTAGTCGTTAGGCTGCAAACAAGCAAGACAGCTCAACTTGAAGTTGTGCAGTAAGCTTTGCTTGGCATGAAAAAATGAATGAGAAAGGAAAAATCGTAAAAAGAAAGAAAGTGGATGGTGGATTAGAATAGAATTGGTATTTTTTTTATTTGATTTGTAAAAAGTTCTATCATCAAAAATATCTATTTCGTATAATGAAAAATAGATATGAAATTCATATTCCTTCTTTTTACTAAATAAACATTAATTTCTTATGAAAAACATCTTCTTCTTCTTTTTAAAAAATATCCTCATTATAAAATAAATAAATCAATATTCTTTTCCAATCTTATTCCATCCTAATAAATCAAATGTGACATATGTTTTTGGATAATTAATGGGAGAAAAATTGATGAAGTCTTAATTATTTTAAAAAACAAAATAAGATATAACAGAAAATTACTTATGTGCTCCGAAAGTATAATGAGTATTTAAAAAAACAATATAAGAGTAATTTAAAAAACGATTTCTCTTTTCCTCTTAATTTCTCTATATTGGAGAGACGAAGAAATAGTGGGACTCAAAGCAAATAATATATCATTTTTCCTCCGCTTGTCTTTTTCTTTAGAAATAAATAGGAAATAAAATTTAATCCCTTCCATTCCCTCTCTCCCCTAAACATTCCTTCATAATTCTCTTGTACTAAACATAACATAAATAAACCAAATTGGAGTCTACAATCGACATGCTAAGCATGAGCTTTAGCCTAGGCTTGTGTCTTGGTTCGTAAGTATGTTCAATAAATAAGCTTGTTTATTCAAGAAAAAAATAATTTTTGAATAATGCATATACCTATAACTTAGTATTCATTAACTATTCATCCATCTATTTATTTATATATTTATTTTTTTATATTTAGTTTCTTAGATTTGTATTATCTTCAAAGCTCAATAAACAAGTTTGTTTACAAAAATGGGCTGACCTAAATCCTAAATTTCAACTTTAACAAAAGTTTAACTCAAACTTAAATTTGATCATTTTAAACAAGATAGGTCCATGAGTTCAACACTAATGATCAAGTTGTCATATGTTTCTACATGAAGTACCACAAGCCAAAATATAATGTAGGATGAAGAAATGTAGCTTTCCACGACAGTAAGTGGAGTAATTGTCTTCTTATATCACGTTTGGTATATGAAAATGAACCCGAAATGGATATGTGATTCTAGGTTTTAATCTCATTACTATATTTGGTTACATTTTTAAAAGTCGGAATTGCGATTCTTGGAGAATCGACAATTCCGATTTTGAGGGAGAATTCGATTCCGCCCTGTAACCTTTTTATCCTCTTACATATTTATTATTTATATTAATTACTGAAAAAAATTACAAATAACAGTCAGTTCTATTTTGGTTCCTCGATGTATCTAAACAAAAGAATGTATTTACCATTTCACATTTCATTTCATTCTATTTTATTTCAAATAATTCCTTTATACCAAACGTGACATAAGAGTTAATGTGTTTTTACAATTAGATTACAGATTCAATCATTTCAATTTAAAAAATACAAAAGAAAAGATACTTATTAAGCAATTGATATTGTTACATTTTTCTGTTAAAGGTCAAAACTAGAACCATGGTAGACTTATGTGTTGTGTTTGGCAATTTTTTAATGTGGAAATAAACGAAAATGGATGGAAGGAAAAGAGTGGAAATAGAAATGAGTGGAATATTTATTTTATGTTTGGTAATTTATTAAGGAAATGGAAGGAAATGAAGAGAAATGAAGTTAGTGAACAAAATTGTCCTTTTGATTTGATTTTAGGTGTTTCACTTGTCAAGGAGAAAAAGGTCATTTTAAAACACTGTTCACATTTTCTACCTTTTTTTCCCAGATTTAGAGCACAAAAAAGGCAGCATTTTTTCCACTCTTTTCATTCCTCTTCTACCACTTTCCATGCATTTCCACTACACCCCAAACATAAGTTTTCCACAGTTTTCATCCCTCTTTCACCACTTTCCTTCATCTTCCATAGCTTTCTTCCATTGCCAACACATAGCACTAGTTAGTAATAACTACTCCATGAATACCTAGGGCTTTTAGAAACACCTTAATCTAGTTTTTGTTCTACATACCACTAGAGGTCAAAAAGTCTGCCACTAGGTTTCCTTCTTGATATTCGTGTGATGGTATGTAGCTTTTTAAAATAGTAGGCCAAACAAAATACAGTTTAACTAATTTCCACAGTTGAATCTCCTTGCAGTTCGATGTCTACTTTTAAGCCTACCGGTTATTATCCTCTATTGTTATGTTTTAAAATCTTTTGGTTAATGATGTGTTTGGTACCTTAACCTATAATAAAGTGCTACATGGCATCTAACATGGAAATTTTATATATTTTTATTGTCTTTTCATTATGAATGTTATTTTATTTTTTATTAATTATTTATTATTAACTACACAATTATTATATTTTACTTATATTATTTTAATCAATTACACAATTTATATTTTATATTATAATAACTTATTTTCAAAAGAAAACTTAGGCTTGTTGAACCATTAGCCTATTGTAGAGGTATGGATTCGAGAGAAGTAGTCACGTTAGTATGACATGAGTATCGCATTACATGTGTAAACCCCGAAAATTTTATAATTCTTAAAAATAATCCTAGAAGTCTAAGTATCAAAATTTAAATCCCAAAAATCGACTCAAGATAAAAACCAAATTCTAGATCGAGTCAAAACACTGGAAACAAAACCCTAAAAATTGAATCAAGTTAAAACTTAATTCCAAATAAGATCAAAAACGAGTTTTCTGAATCTTGAGAAAACGAGAACCCTTGAAACAAAATATAAAGTCCAACTACCGGTATAATCAACGTCCGTAGGCCAATTAAATCATCTACCCAATTCCTAAAACGCGAATCAAAACGATAGATCCAAATACCGCTTAACAACGAAATGATAAAATCTTAAATCCTTCGGTAAAATTTTAGAATCACAATTTTCAATTTTCACCAAAAGTCAAACTGAATCAACTCATAACCCTAGACTCGGTTAAACGATCCCGAGAACTAAAAACTATTAAATAATTACAAATAAAATAAGATAAAACATAGATGTCGAGCTAAAAATATAAAACGATCAAAACTCGAAAATTATACGATCTTACGAATATCTCGACGAAACCGAAAGTCAAATCGGAACCCTAAAATTAACAAAGCCTATAACGAACCCTAGTGTTTAAGATCCGGCAATCCCGTGTTTTCAAACCCTAGAAAACGAAATTAAGCCAATAACTTAAAATAGTTTGTAATAATATAGGGTAACATAAAAATATCAGATTCGTGGATTTCGAGTGTCTTTCGGACTCAAACGGGATCAGTTCTCGAAAACGTGTCATGGAGCTCGAAATATTAAAAATATTCCGTTTATACCAATAGACTCGTAAAAATATAAAAATTCCAAAAATATCAGTTTTAGAATTTTTCAGTAGCTAAAAATTGCAAATATCACATTATTATGCGTATTTTTATTACTACCGGTACTTTAATTGTCTAGTTTACTATTCATAGTACTTTTCTACTATTCATTACTATTTCACTATCTCTACTTTTTCTTACACCTACATATCTATTTTTTTACTTTTTATATTTCCAACACAACTTTATTCACATCAACTTTTCACGTTACTTCTTTTATTACACAAAAAAATAAAATAAAACAATTTCACCCTCTCTCTTGAAGCAAAACCAGCGCCACTCCTTCCCCATTTCCCTCTCATTTATTTTCTTTTTCAATTATTTTATTACATCTAAAATTCACTCCAAAAATTCTATAAATACCCCATTCCTCTTTCATTCTTTTGCACAATTCATTTCTCTACCAAAACTCTCTCAAAATCTCTCCACAAATCTTCTCTTCAAGAATTCTCTCTACCAAAACTCTCTTAAACCAATTCCTCACAAAAAACCATTCCTTATACACAAACTATCTATCACATATCACTACTCCCATAATATCCATTTCATCTACCATCTTCATACCACTTACACACTTTAGGTAAAGATTTCTTCCAACTATTATTCACTCATGTCATGTAATTTAACATGACTATGGTGTTGTTTTGAAACTCATATGAGTAGTAAAAGCAACAACATGTTCATGTTTTGTTCTTGTACATAAGCTTTCTATTTTATTATGTTGTTATTATTATTGTTATTATTTGCTTCTAATCTAACTTATATAGTATTATGTATATTATGTATATATTTATTTAGAGCATATAAGCTCATTTGTTATTTATTTAATTTCAAGTTATGCAATTTATTTATTTCATGTTATTATTAAGACTAGTCTTTCTAGTCTTAGACTTGTCCATATCAAGTCAAAACAATCTTTTGTTTATTTTCTTTAATCTTTCGGGACTAGTCCATTCTTAGTCCCGGATGCCTTGATAAAGCTAAGGCTCCAATACTTGACCGGGATACCTTGATGAAGCTAAGGTTCCTCATACTTGATATTTTATTTTCTCGCTTATTATTTGTTTTAGTATTTTCTTATGTTCTTATTATTTTATATGCTCATGATACTTGTATCTACATAATGTTAATGTCTCAACTAAACTAAAAAGTAGAATTTCAATTTATTAAAGGAACTCAAAACTAGATTTTCGATTATGTAATTTTTCATAAAATCATGAAGTTATTATCAACAACATAAAAATAGAGTTTTCTCAACGTTTTCATAAATAACAAAGATAGATTGCCAAGGAAACATAAGAAATAAATACTTTCTTATATATTATGGTAACCTAGTTTTAGTAAAATAGTTTGTTAATATTAAAAGCTTTACAAAAGCTTAAGATTTAAACTCTTTCAACTCCATAACAAAACTAAGAAACAAACTAGTTTTCAAAGTTAAGATTAATTCAATCCATAAAGTTAAAACCCACTTAGGAAAACAATGACTTTCAAGTTCCTAAAAGAGAAACTATTTTCAAAGAATATAAATAAAAATTAGAAATAAATGATTTTATCAAATAAAGATGACTCTTTTCAAAAGAAATAAAAGAATAAGTTTTAAAAAGCAAAAACTTATATATTAGAAATAAATATAAGAAGACAAGATTTATTTTCTAAAACCATCCTAAATACCAAATTATAAAAAGGTTTTCAACAACCTAATATATTTTTTGATAAAATTGATCTTTTATCATTAGAAGTGAAATTTATGAAAGACTAAGGCTAAAAGAAAATTTACTTGTTTTGGAAAAAAAATGAAGGAAATAAAATAAGAATATATTCATTTATAATGAAAATATAAAGTTTCTTCCAAATACTTAAAAAGGAATTTATCAAGATAAGTTTTAACACTTTAAAAAGATTGTTTTATGAAATAAATTGTTGAGACACTATCATTAGAAATTTTGCATATAAAGTGAGCTTATCTATATACTCAAGGTATTTATCAAATATGTTCATATATATATATATATAGATATATATATTGTTACAAAAGGATTTTCTTTAAAATAAAGTTGAGCTAGAAAACGGATTTGCAAAAGTTTGGTAATTTTCATTTTAAATCTATACCTAATGTTTTCGAAACCCAAATGACCTTATATGACAAAGATAACCTTAGAAATGGGTAGATCATTTCGAATAGGTAGAAAACGGTATATTATATGCGAAATTCCGAGTTAAAATGAGCAAGTTATGGCCATTTTAAGTTGGAATTTCTCTTATACGATTTTACCGCGATTTTAAGAAAAGTCTAGAGTATCCAAGAATAGAAAATTCATGAAAGACTTATCGCGGGTATTTCTTTTGTTTAGGTGACGAAAGATACAAGATTACCCTACCTGAGGATTACTACGACTAAGAAGATCGCGAAATGGACCAGTGAGTTATTCCTCCTAATTTCGTTACCTTGCTTGTGCTTATAAAGTAATGGCATTAGTAGACTAAGAAAAAATAGAAATGGATATATATATTTGGGGAATTCGGGATTATGTATATGTGATTCTATGTTTATGTATGAAATGAGAATTAAGAATATCGCAACTTCGAACTGCTTGTTTAAATAATTTTGTTTACTTACTTGTATGACTATTTATTATTTGCTAAATTGATTGATCGCCCCTAATAAACCTTAATAAGGTTTAGCTTAAGAAAACTAAAACGCTCACGCATAGCATCCATCGAGTCACATCTTTTTCGGAAGGTTGCTACTCCTACGCATAGAGTTGGATTGGCTGTGATCGTGCGGTGCCACGGGCCATGTTCCTTCCTGGAGAATCCAAATCGCTTGGGGAAAGCAACTTTAGGTTCGAAGCCGAGCCAACCGAACGCTGTGGGTGAGGACCGGGGACTAGCAGTAGAAGGTCGGGGACCTTCAACCCTGATTCCCTAACCTTTGATACGGAGGGGTAAATCCGTTCTATATATAGTTTCTGGATAACTATATATATATATATATATTTGTGTAATCATGTGATTGTTGCATTGTATGCATAGCATATGTGTGAAAATATAAATAAACTTGTTTGAATATATGGTGCGAATAAAAGGAATATCTCACTAAGCTAGTTATAGCCTATACCCCTATAGATTTTATTGAAACAGGTATACCTGTGGCTTAAATTGAGGATCATGACATTAAGGAAGTCATGGAAGGATGATTAAGCTTCTATGAAGGAAATGGAACCATAAGATGAAGTAATTTTGTAAGGCTCTTTATATATAATGACTTATATGATTAGTGATGTATATTTATTTGAAGATAATAGATGGATATGCCCCTAAGAATTGAAATGAAATATGTGTATGTTTTATGATAAGTATTCTCTTTGCCTTGTTACTTATTTATTATCAATATAAATTGCGCTACTTCGATGCGTTTCCTTGGTTGTGATGTACGCCTTGTACATGATATGAAAGCCTTTGCGTGACTAAGGTAGTCATTTCTAGGCTTTAGTATTGTGTACAGCGGACTGCCACATTTAGAGTACCCCTCGGGGCGTGACACGTGGCCTTATGAGGAGTGAAACATAATGACATGTCAGAGATGATTAAGAGAAAAGTGAAATAGGGAGGAGGAGTAGGCAGTCTCAAACACACTTGTGATAGGTGGCGCTATCAAGCATCGAACCCTACAAGTAATTATAAACAAGTGTTTTGATCTCTTAAGATAGATTTCAAGTGCACTTTAGTGCTTCTATCTCATTTCTTCCTTTTTGAATGAGGAGGGACTTGTGGTATTTATAGAACTTGGCCATCAACATCATCCGTTAGATCACGTTGACAGTTGACGGCCAAGATGCGTCTTTTTTAGTGCATGAGCCAAATTGAGAAAGGTTGAAGGACGAACAAGCGAGTTCAATGAGCCCTACTCTAAGCCCACCATGCCAAAACTCCCTTGATCATCCTAATAAACTAAAGCGGACTCACTAGGCCCTATCACTAGGCTTATGAGTCAAGCCCAAATAAATAAATAATAATATTTGATTTCAAGCACATTTACATTTTGCCTTTTGACCAAAATTCTTTGGATGGAGTTTAAGTATTTTGGGCATTAGTTGCATTTATGCATAATTTGATTAATACTCAGTGCATGATGCTACCAAGTGCTTTAATAGAAATGAAGACTCCACTTCTTATAGATGAATCATTAAATAAGAATCTAGAACCAGTACTACAACTCACACTCATTGCATAAATTGTATTACTAGTGTGCAAAATTATTTCAACACTATTCTAATTACATGTGTCACCTTAGTCTTGTTGAAATGGTATTGTCAACCCTATTTTTCCATCCAAGTTTAGTTTACTCATCTCCCCATGCTTGTGTACACGCCACGCGCACACACACACACACACATGTTATTGCATGACTAAATCCTTATATTCATAAAGTAATCTCCTTATGAACTCCATGACATATTTCAATATTCACTAACATTAGAATTTACCAGATTAACATGACGTAAAACCATATAAGATTTCATTTATCAACTTAATAAAGTCCTTATCTTCAAATACATCAAGTCACCATTTAGAGATGTTGTATAGTGCATTAAAGTCTCATCATAGCATATATCCTATAATTCAAACTTTCTTTATTGCTTAAAATGTCACACCATCTAAGTCGGTCATTGGCATTATATTCTACTATAAGTTTGACTTTTCAAATAACTCCAATTAATATTTATTTACACTTCTTGAAATACTCCAAACCTCCACTTAGATTAGAAATTGAGTTTAGATAGGTTAAATGAATCAAATGAAGTATATGAAATAATTAGACAAGTTGACATAATTAGATTAGTGATTAATTAAGTTGAAATTTGAGATTTCAATTCCTAAATCTCTAAACATGTTATTTAAAATGTTTAGAGGATTCATAAACTCTTGATTCTTAGCTTAAACACTAATTCCTATATCTTTATAGAATTTGAGTTCATTTGTTTGTATAAAAATATCATTTTTTAAACCCGAACTCAAAATAAATATCTTTTTATCTAAAATAAATTCCTAAATTAAGTTTTATTATAAGTTCTTAATTTATGGCCTATTGGTTCTAAAATTATCTTTTAAATATTTCTAGAACTATAAATATTGATTTGATAGCTCTAAAACTAATACCCTATTTTGAAAATACCTTTATATTTATCATTTCCCTTTATTTTGTTTTCATTTTTTCTTAACCTGCCAATCCTTTTCTTTATACTTTACGTTTCTTTCCTTCTTCTTCTCCATTTTCATTTCCCTCTTTCCTCACTTCATGTCTCCAAATCTCAATTTCAAGGAAACTAGAAGAGAAATCAAAGTAAGAAATAAAGATTTGAGAAGAGAAATCAAGTAGAAAAGCTCCAACAACATGAAGAAGAAGGAATTGCATGAGTAGGCTTAAAGCTAAGTTTTCTATTTTTATGTCTCTTTGTTTTACTTGTTATTTTACAATTGTAATTGATGAATTAATGTTGAATTGAGTTGGAAGTGTGTTTATATTTGTATATGTTAGATTAATGTTAATGGAAGTTGAGTAGATGAGGAAGATGATGAATAGTGGAAGTTGGGATTTGATGAAGTTTGGATTTATTTGATGTTGTTGCATGAAGTTTGAAGTGTTAGAAAGTTATTATAGATGTTTATTTGATGTTAGAATTGATATAGGAAGCTTAGTAGATGATTTAGAGAAGTTTTGATAAGAGTAAAGTGTGAAAACCATGTTTTCGTAAAGCTGTTCTGCCGTCAATACCGCCTCCTAGAGCTTCTACGCTACCGAATTTGAGGCGGTGTTGAAGTGATCAGAAGGCATTTTCTTAATGCTGCCTCCAACGCTACTGGTGTTGAACCTCTACACTATCGGCGTTGAGATTTACATCGGGTGAAGTGCCGCGTTCATTTTACACTGTTGCCCTGTTTCGTAGCTTGATCGTATTTTGGCCATAACATTTTCATATGACCTTCGATTGAGGTGATTCAAGTTGCTATAGAAATATTAAAAAGAGATCTACAACTTTTATGTTTTGAGTTTTTAGAAATTCAAAACGTATCGATGCTTAAATTTTAGTTCTTTCCAGCTATTATGTTTTTCAAACTAAGTCAAAAACTTGTATTTGCTTTCTAAATGTTTGTTGTTAAGTGTAAATGGATCTTTTTGAGCTAACATGCGATGGATAAGATATTTGATGTGTTATGTTAATTGATTGATATAATTAAGCATGAATTAAGCACATTTGTAGATTTAATAAATAATTTGGATTAAAAATAGAAGTTAGTTATAAAATGAGCTTAGTTGATAATTCTAGGTTCAACTTGACTAAATGAACTTGAATGAACTAAAATTAATTAGATTGTTTAACTTTGATGAATTTGGCTAGGTTTAAGCTAAATTGGGATTAAGTAACATGAATCTTAGATATATAATGAATTAGTAATGAATCTAAGTACAACATGACTTAATAAACTTCACTAAGCTAAAATGAGTTAAATTGTTTAAGTTTAATCAACTTGACTTAGTAAATGACTTAAATGACTAACTCTAATAAATTTGGCTAGGATTTAGTTAAAAGAAATTAATGGTTAATAATTGGTTTAAGTTAATGAGATAGGATAATCTTTGAATAATATGAGGAATATGTTGTTTCAAATGTATGTTTACTTGGAAAATGAATGTTTTGGTATATGAATTCTTTGTTGATGCTTTAGTAATAAAACACTATAAATAAAGAGAAAAGAAATTCTTTAACAGATAAAGGAGAACTATCCGTATTTTAGCGGGGCGATATTCGCAGCCATAGCGGGGTTCCAAGTTAGTGTCTGATCAAATAGGGTTAATAAAAATTTGAGAAAGCGAATGATTAGTTTAGTTTAGTTTCTTATACGAGTTCTTTCCTTAACAGCAGTATATATCTGATTTATCTTCTGGATTATTTTCTGAAATTCCTTCCAAGGCTCTGTTTTGATTTCGTATTCAAGGTATACAGTAACTTGCGTGTTGGATGTTAGGATAAGCATCTAAAATAGATTAAGAACTTAAACTCGGCTTAATAATTGATGAGTGTTGGTTGTCTATTACGCCGTTGAATCTAGTTCGAGAAACGGCAACCTTGTCATGATGCAATGACACGGTAGTTAGGCGCTTTAATCTTAGTCATGATGTAATGACTTTACCATGATGTAATGACTTTACCATGATGTAATGGTACGCTATGATGCAATAGTGATTCTTTTATAGTTAAGCGGGTGATCGGTAGAGAGTGTAGTGTCTGTATAATGTTTGCTTAAACTTGGAGGGAAATACCATGGTTTAGTTCAACGTTTATGAAAACGGGTGAACTAGATTTATGTTGTGGACTAAGTTAAGTAAAACTGAGTAATGGCTACAAACTCTAGATGAGATTACTTTTATAGAATAGATATAGGGGATATAGATATCCGGACTGCTTATATCAACCTCCTGAGTAGCTGCTGTTATTCAAGCCCCTTAGATTCCCATTGGCTTGTTTCGGAGTGTGAGTGCTTCATTGTTGATTTGTTTATTTTAATGGAAAGATAATAACTTGTGGATTGATGCATTGCATTTAGTTAAGCACGCGTGCCACTCCGTGTGTGATTGTGTTACTATGTACTGAGCTTCGGCTCATTAGTGTTGTTATTGTTCTTTTCTCCAGGTGATATATTAAGGATGATGTTGATGATAATGTTGGTGATGATGATGTTAATGATGATTTGATGAAGATGATGATGGTGTTCTATGTTGATGATGATGTTGTTATTGATGGAGCTGATGATGATGACTTTTGTGATGATACTTGACTCGGGTTTTGGGCGCTTGTGATGAATCGGAGAGGATTTGTGGATGAGTGAAGTGAGTAGGAGCGTGGATGTAGTTTAGTTATTTTATTTCTTTTTGTTTTGTATTAGTGAGAGCTGGATTTATGATTTAAACTTGTTAGTAGAGCCCATGTTTTGTAATTTAACTTTTCCAAAGCTTTATTTAATCGAGTAATTTTCCACTTGAGAGAGTGGAAGTTTTGAAATGTCTTTATTTCGAAATTGTTTTATAAAATTTATTTTCGCTGCTAAATCCAGTTGTTGCCACAATCTACCTATATGATTTCATAACCTAAAATTGAATAGCAATGTTCAACATAAACACCTTCTTTTAAAACAACCTTCCGTATAATTCGTAAGAGTTATACGTGGCTGGGGACTTGGTGTGCTTAATTTGAGAATTAAGCATGTCGGGTCTTTACACTTCTCATGTGAGCATCTTTTTACAGTAGCGCAAAGGTAGAAATCCCATGTAAATCTCATTATAATCCCAGCAGGATATATTGAATCGTAATCTATGGCATCCTCTATCCAATAATCATCAAATATTAAAATTTAATACCATCCATGTGAAAAGGTGGCCTTGATCATTTCTTCTTCTTCTTCTTCTTCTTCTTCTTCTTCTTCTTTTAAGTATAAAACGGGGATCAAGTTTCGTCCCCATAATAATTTCACAGATTTTCTCAAACTCTCAATCTGGTAGATTCCTAGATATCCTTATCATCATATGATCTGAAAAGTGAAAGATGATAGCCAAATCTCTACCACAACAAAGCTATAGGCCTGGGGCAAGAATGTGAATCTTCTGTATTTGAATCTTTGGCACCCATTCGTTCTTTGCATTCTCTATTAGATTCCCATCTCTAATATTGATTTCTCTATAATTTTTTCCTTTGCAATATATAATATATATATTATGTTAGGTCACGTTGAATATCTTCATGCTAATGGCCATACACACCCAGGAGGATTTTTCGTATTATCAACCTAAACTAGGATAAGACAATCAACGGTAGTCCAACGTTGACAAAACTTCTTCACAAGTAGGTGGCGTTACTATTATCTATTTAATTAAACTCCACAACCTCAAGTAGCCGTACTATTAGAGTATCATATATCAAACACCAAGAAGTTAACAATGCAATAATCCTTTCACTGCCAATACTGGGATCTTAATCCAATACCAGGTTTTTTTCTTTTCCTTCCCCTTTTTTTCCTTTCCAGAAAAAGGAAGTCACTAAATTGATGAAAAATAATGATGATGATACCCCTACCAAGTTGTAACTGCATATATTTTATTCTTGATAGAGCTAGAATAATCCTCCTTTTTATTCCTCGATAATCTCGATCATCATAACAATCTTGATAGTTCTTGATAGTCCTCACACCATTGATAGTCTTCATGAATTTGATGCTTTTGATACTCTTGACAACATTGTGACCTTGATAATATCAATAACCTTGGTGGGATTGATATTCTTGACAATCTTCATGTTATTGATAATTTTGAATGCTCTACTTATGGTTAGCATCACCTTTTGGCATTTGATAATAATTAATTATCAACAAAATCAATCATTCTTGTGATATTTGTCGAATCATAAGATCGTAAGAGTGGATACTCTTAGTTGTCTTATGCTTTAGTCATTCATATAATAACCATGGTGCCTCATAATTTTTAAGAGGAAGCTCTTCATCGTTTGTGTTTCAACCGCATAGATAGCAATCTTAAGACCTCACACTCTATGATGACACTCTTGGCCATCCGTATCCCAAACCTCATGTGACAATCTTGGAATCACACATTGCGTCTGTGTTCCATTCCTCATATGATGACATTGGCACTGTACCACTATGAGAGAGGCTCTTCTTAGTTGTTCGTATCTCATTCGCTCATGCGATGATCTTGGAACTGCACCACTGTAAGAGAGGACTCTTTCTCATCTTGTGCACTTGGTCATTTGGTGAATGATTGTGAGACTCCATTACTTCAACAAGAGACACACTTCATTATTCAATGCCCTCTAACTATACATAAATTCACTTACTACTTTCTTCTTAGTTGTTGCATGATATGCTTTGAATGTTTGAGTGTTGATATTTCTAATTAATATACTAATGCGCTTGTTGTGTCTTGCTTATGCTATTGATTTGAATTCACAAGTAGCATCCCTTTCCATCATCTATAGCATCCATATGTATGTGACTCCCTTTTATCATGTATGTGTGTCTTTTTTTTTTTAATGACTGTATTTCTCCTCCCCTAAAGTGGTAGTAATCGTACGTACTCGTTGCCACCACTTTTGAAAAATACCTTGAGGATATGCAATAAAAGAGATATTACATAATTAAAGATCTGTACATAGATATTACCTCACGTAATAGTGAGTCATGATGGATCACTTCTACACACTCTCATAGTAGTATAGTGATGACTTAAAGAACTTTAACAAGTTATTGAGTAAGAGAACTGATACGAAGCTTTCAAAATCATCGTAGCGTTACCAATCTTGTTTCATTGTTGTATCTAACCATTCGTATCATTTGTTGATGAAGCACTGTGCCGTATTTTAAAATACTTCACATATTATAGACTTTCCTCCCCCAGTTTTTGTATGTCGTATCTGTTTTATCTTGAAGAAAGTTGAAGTGGTTTAAGAGAAGCATGTGATCTCGACTCTAACACAATTCACTAGTTAGTAGCTATTTGATGTTTGCTTACCACTCATCATGTTATATTATGACAAGCTTCAACACTAGTGGAGACTATTTATAGCTTTCCTTGAGCAAGGTTCGCTATGTAATAACAATAGCGTTCATCTCATGGGGCGGTATGATAGCCATGTCTCAGCATCAAATATCATTATGAATAAAGTCCTTTGTAACAATGACTATGTGCCTCGGTGTAGAGCTTGACCTAGTCGCATTAGTACAAAGTAACATGATAGTGGAGCTGCTTAGAATTAGTGATCTAAGAGACCTCTTGTAAAACTTGCATGAACATGATTTTTTTCTTTTTTGTTCATCTCAATGAACGTCAAGCTCTAATTGAAGAAATATATAAAGTGCAGTTGTATACACTCTAATTGAAGAAATAAAATCATTAAGTTGGTCCTTGATGAGCTAATATTATAATATAAAATATAAATTGTGTAATTGATTAAAATAATATAAGGAAAATATAATAATAGTGTAATTGATAATAAATAAGTAATTAATAATAAATAAATAAAATAACATATAATGAAAAATAATAAAATAATATAAAATTACCATGTCAGATGGCATGTGGTATATCATTCCAGGGTGATAGCATCATGTCAAGCTCATAGACAAAGGTAATGTTTGTGTGCATTACCGTTGTTTTTTTCTTTTTTTTTCACTTCTTATGTTGCTTATGTTGCTTTATTGTAGATAAAGGTATTTTAACTCGTTTCATATAAGGTATAAATATTGAACCTTTCGAGGCAATAAACCGTAGTGCATTCCATTATTTATGAGGAAAAATATTTAATAGTAATATATACTATGTGTATACATGATGGATGATTATTAGTTATATTTTAATTGGTATAATAAATTGTTTATAGCTTTTAAAATAATTGACATTCATGATCTATGAATACAATCACATATAAAAAACAATTGATATTTACTCACCATATATATATATATATATATATTATATTATATATGACGTTCCTTAACCAATGAAACCTTTATCGATCTGTCTTGACTCTTAGATGGATCATACAAGGAGTAACTTACTTGAACTCATTATTGACCCAAAATTGACGATGAAGTGGAAAAAATCAATTAGAATAAGATCAATACTTAAGACAGATTCAGTCTAAATTATTTGTAAAATTCAAGATTTTTACAAATTGTTTCTTACCACCTTTTTTTTTTTTTTTAATCATACGCATATGAAGATAATCAATACTTCATAATTAGATATTTGCGAGTGAAAAGAAACGGAAGCGTTACCAAGTGATTTCTAGTGATTCTCTATGATAAGTCAATTCACTTTTTTTAACTCCATGTTAGGCCACACTGGCAAAACGAAATCCAGCTAAAAGATAAGTTACAAGCTGCTTGCTATTAATCGAAATTATATTCTATTTCGTATTCTCCAATTCTATTTTATTCTATTTCACAAAATTTACCTGATTCCCAAATAGCCTAACATCAACACGAATAAAGTGGAGAAACAAGCAAAACTCCTCGAAGGACTAGGTCTGGTAGATAACAAAATTTTACTTCTAAATACAAAGTAAATTTTACAAGTTTTTCACTTCTAAATAGAAAGTAATATTGAGAAAATTTTATCACAGCGAGTTAGTATGAGCAGATGATGATTTCTTTATTTCTTATTCAAGTGTTCTTTTATCTTCTTCGCTTTTCGTCTTATAAAAATTTATTTATATGATTGTTTTTTAATGTTCTTTATTTTGCTTCAGTATGGTAATAAGCTTTGCCTTTTGACCTATTGTGGAAATTTTAGTTTACTTTTTCCATTGCATATAATATATATATATATATATATATATATTATATGTATATAGAAAGTGCGGTCTCTTGTCTAAAATGTTTGCTTCAAAATTATCTTCTTATATTTTTTTTTCATGATTGATACATTAAATCTTTGAGTTAACTTATGAAATTTGATATTGTGCCTACTACGTATCTAATATAATTATTATGATGAATCTTTATCAGATTTATTAAAGGTATGTGTAACTCGAGGAGTTTAGTCTCACATTTATAGCTTTGGCGTGTTCTTAAGTTAGTATCACCCTTTCTCTATTTAAGCATTCCTTAATCTCCATCTTATTTGTAGAAATTTCTAAAGAACTCACAAATCCTCTAAAACCTTAGGCAAGCCAAATCTTTTGAAATGATAAGAAATTTAAGCATCCCTCCTATCCTAGTTCGTTCTGACGTTATTTCTTTTGAATCGCTTGCAACTTATTGAAACTTCTCGATAGAATCTGCAATTCACAAATGATAAGAAAACCATAAAATCTTAATCTATCGTATTCAAAAAATCTTTCATGAACTATTTCCAAGGAGGTTATGAAAATCTTAAGTAAACATTATGAGCAAGTTATTAATGAAAATATAATTTATAATCTATAGGGATTAACAAGAACGAATTATGATCTTGGATGGTGATAGGATAACAAACACCTCTTTGATTCCATAAGTTGAGATATGATTCTTTAACCAATCTTATTACAATATGTTGGTGAAGTATTGTGTAGAATTACAAATTTCTAACGAGATACACAGATATGGTGAAATGAGATCATAAAATAATCTAAGGTTAATGAAAACTTGAGTGGAAATCAAATAAGAAATTATAACGTTTTAGACTATTGATCTTAAGAACGAAACTTGCAAATCGAGTTTGAGATAATAACAAGTAATTACATGAGAAATTGACGAAAACCAATTTACAAAGAAAGTTAGCCAAAAAAAAAAAAAAACAAAGAAACAAGAAAGTAGGTTAGCTTAGTGCATAAAGGACCTTGGACCAATCTAGGAAAGGAAATGTGGCTAGAGAAGACAACCAAACAAGGTCACCCAACCAAATATCTCCACATTGATTTCTCTAAGTGCATGCATTATTGGTAATATAAAAAAAATGAAAAGTTTAATTGGGAATTGGAAATTTGCAAGAAAAAATTAGAATTTAGGTGTTGTAATCCTTTAATAATTTGACTTTAATACAAATTATATTATTTTATGATAGAATTTAGATTTTGAAGTATATACAAACTTCAAGTAAGTTGCTATTGTTAGGGATAGGGCACGATGCGGTTCTAACCATATATTACTAAGGCTGCAAAAAATTGAGTCGAGCTCTTAAAGGTTTGGGCTTGGCTCATTAACAATTTATCAAGCTCAAGCTTAAGTAGAAACGAGCTTTCTTTTGAGTTGGAGCTTTTCGCATCTAAAAATTGAGCTCGAGCCAAGCCGAGCCGAGCCGAGCATAAATCTCAAAGTCGATAAAAAAGTTTGAAGACTAAAAACCATATATTACTAGGGCTATAAACGAGTCGAACCAAGCCAAACTGAGTTAAGCTTTTAAAGGCTCTAGTTTAACTTGTTTAAAAATTATCAAGCTTGAACTCAAGTAAAACTTTTTATCAAGCCAGAAACTTAGGTTCAAGCTTTACTCGTTTAGTTAAACGATCTTTATTTCAATACTTTTTATTGAGACCAACCTTTAGTTTATCAAGCATGAAATTGACTCGTTTACCTTTCTTTTTTGACTAAAAAATAATACATAAAAGCCTTTAAATATATATACATACATATTAAATAAAAATTATATTTTTTTTGTTTTAATTTATATATAATACATCATAAATATCAATATCAAAGGTCTACTGTAACACCCTAAAATTTCATTAAGGCATATACCACCACGCATAATATATCTCATGTATTACAGCTCAAGTTTCCTTTAAAAGAACTTTTTTAAATTGAACATTTATAGTCGATTTTAAATTCTGAAACCATTTAATTAGATCTTGGAGACAACTGTATTTGTGATGAAAAAACAACCTTAATAAAAACATTTCTAGCTTTTACTCATTCAAGAGCGGAACGACTTTCCCAAAAACAAGCTTTATAAGCTTATTACAAACATGGGCATCTTCACTAAGCCCTTAAAGAATATATAGACTTTAAAAGATTAAATTCAATCCTTGAAATGAAATAAAAACAAAATCAAATAATTCATCGGCCTTACATCAGTCCACTCTTCTTCCCAAAATTCCTATAACCCAAGTCAACATCATCATCACCATCAGTCATCAACATATCATCATCAATTATCAATGCTACATCTTGAAAAAGACAATAATAATAATAATAATAAGCTGAAACCCAGTACACAGTAACACAAGTACATACAAGATGACACACAAGCTTATGTTAAATAAAATGAAAAAAAAAGGTTATTGTGATTAATTGAAATAAGCAAATCAATACTGGAGTACTCACTACAAGAAATTTGGGCTTTAAAGACAAAAATTTTGTCTCTAAACATAAATTTTCGTCACAAAAACAATCATTGCTAATTCCACTTGTAAAAATATAACTTGTTTTACCTATTTTTCATTGCAGAATTTTTGTCTCTAAAGGCCAATTTTCTTGTAGTGACTCACATTTCAGAATAGTCCTAAGACTCTGGGGGTCCTGAGTAACAATAGTTGTTCATAGGGTTGAATAGACAGCTCGAATACCTATACCTCTTACATAACATTACGAGAAAAATAGCCTCATCAAGGGTTCAAGGTCGTTACTCATCTTTACTTAGTCTCAATCCATAACATTATTTAGTTCAACCAGTCCTATAAACATGAACTAAACCATTTTACTTCACTTCAATATTAAGTAAACATTACGCCGATACCCTTTGCCCCATCAACTACTCACTAGGCCACTTATAAATGTCATTGCATCATGATAGGGGTGGCTTAACTGCCTAACTACCGTGTCCTCTTGGGATAAGGTTGCCGCTCCTTAGACCAGATTCAATGGCACATGCACAAACAACACTCATTTATTAAGCCAAGTTTAAGTTTTTAATTCATTTAGGATGTCTATCTTAGCATGCAACACACAAGCTACTGCGTATCTTTAAATGACATCTACAATCCAAAAGAATCAGGAGATGGACTAGAGGGTAGGTTTAGAAGCAAATATCCGTTTAAGAAATTAAACTATATAGCAACTCAATTATTTATTAACTTACATCAACTTTCATATTAAACATTCATTTTATTCTATTTGATTAGACATGTAATGGGAACCTTGCTATGGCTACGAAGATTACCCTGCCAAGATACATACAGTTCTTCGTTGTATATCAAATTATTTATTATATTAAACAAAACTTTATTCTAACATATTTTAGAAATGACGTACTCCTTATCATCCAAGGTATAACCTATCATATTAATCTAAGCTAGTTACAAGTTAACTCTATATTAATTTAATCTTAGCCAGGTTGAATATACCTAGTCAATCTAATTCATTTTAGCTCATTAAATTTTATTAAGTCATTAAGTTCATTTTATACTTAAGATTATGTAAACTTAAATTAATTATTAATCTACAAATTATCCTAGCTCATTCTTAATTATGTAAATTAATTAACATGATATATTAATCATCTTTTATCTATTTCATTTTATCTTTCTTTCTTTTTCTTTTCTTCTTTATGTATAGCACTAAGGGACATATCACACCTGTCATGGGGGCTGTAATCCCCATCACCAGCCTCATCATGCCTGTGATGAAGGCTGTGATGGTTATCACATGCCTTATCACATTTGTAACAAGAGGAAAATTGGTGACCATAGACGATCATGCCCGTGATGGGGGCTATGATCCCCATCTGCGTGATGAGGCCATAATGATTATCACGAGCCTTATCACGCCTATGATAAGGGGAAAATTTGAGACCAGAGGAGATCATGCCCTTCCTCACGGTTGTGATATAAGTTGTTATCTTCAAAAATCCATAATTAAAGGAGATTATGCCTCTTGTCACGCCCTTTATCCTCCTTAATTTTATTTTTTGTGTAGATAACCGGCCGTGATATAGGCGTAATGAGCAGGAGGAATATGTTACGTTTTTTCTTTGTCTTTTATTAAACATACATCAACAAATTATCCTATAAACACTTATATGTATATATATATATATATCTATATATATTTCTACCTCATATTTCCACAAATTATTTTAGCAAAATATAATCTACACATGCATATATATATATATCTGTGTTTTAACATATATGTTCATATATTAATAACTTATCAATTCTATCACATGATTTGCATATATCAACTTCCAATTCAACATTTTCATACATAAACAACAATTAAAACAAAGAAAATCACAAAACTCATCTTTTTAGAAAATCCAAACATCTTGATCTTTCTACTCCTACTTTTCTTAAGTTCTTGAAGTTGTTTCTTACATGATTTGCATCCTTCATCTTATTTTCTATCTTTGATTTCCCTTATGATCTTGTTGAATTTGAGATTTAGGTTTAAGGTTTGAGGAAAGAAAAGGAAGAGAAGAAGAAAATGAGAGAAAAGGAAACGTAAAAGAAAGAAAAAGGAAATGGAAAGGAGATGATAGGAGAAGAGAAGAGAAGAGAAGAGGGGTAGGTGGCAATTAAGGAAGAAAAGGGAAGGAAAAAGTAAAATATAAAGATATTTTAAAATAAATGTATTAAGTTTAAACATTTCTTATATTTATTTAAAAAATTATAATAAGTTAGAAATTAATTTGAGAACATATATATTAGAAATTTGTGGTTTGATATAAAAACACAATTCAAAAGTTTAATTTATGAAAATCTGACATTTAATTTGGGTTCGGGTCTAAAACTGATATTTTTAATCAAGTAGTTGTTTTAAAAAATTATCGGGATTTAAGAAAATGAAAGTTAACTAAGATTCAAGGGGTTAGGAGTTTACAAAACATTTAAAATCTCAATTTTAATTTAGATCTATTTATTAAGATAATTTATGTCAAATTATTTAAACATAATTCCTTGTTTGTTTTACCTAAATTATTTAACTATCTAAGATAAACTTCTAACTAAGTTCACATTCGATACCATAATTAACTATCTATTATGTTATTCAATTAAATTGTTTCTAATTTAACTAGGTGAGGGTTTGGGATATTTCATTTACTAATGAGGGTATTCATGAGCCTATTTACAAGTCAACTCACAAGTCTAAATTAAAACTTAAGCTTAGCATGTTTACTAATTGAATTTGTAAAGACCCGAACTATTTAATCCTAAAATTAAACAAGTCAAGTCCCCAAATCACATATAATATTTTCATATTATATGTAAGGTTGTCCTAAAACTACTTGTTTATGTTGATTGTTTGTTTAATACCACTATACCTTCATTTAAAAAAAAAAAAACTTTTCAAACAAAGATTGCTCACATGAGCAATCTATACATATATACATTAAAACAAAATATTACAAGAGCTTGTGTCAATCTTATGGCACAATAAAAAGGATTTCATCTTGTTTAACCCTAATAAGAAAACAAACTTTAGAATCTCTTTACACAACACAAGGCTTAATTAACAAGCCTTCTATACAAAATAAATTTAAGTTTCCAAAACATCTTTCTACAAAAACTTCTTCTTAAACCACTTGCCACTTGGAATTCTACTCGTCTTATTCATCCAAGAATTTATCCCAGTCTGTTCCATATCCCAAATCATCATAACAGTCATCATCATCACCTAAAAAGAAACAATAGTGAGCCAAAGATCCAGTACACAGCAACAAAACCAAAGGCAAAATGGCAGGCAAACTTAAATTAATGCAATGCAACAACTTAATATCTCATTTTATCTTTCTTTAATATTTATTAAACAAATCAACACTGGAGTACTCAAACTCCGAGACAATCTAGGGAAATCTGGGTTCCTAAGTAATGCTCTCGACACTTAGGTGGTTGATATAGGTAACCCATATATATATATATATATATATATATCTCTCTCTCTTAGATAGCTTTACAAAGAAAAAGTAATCTCGTTTAGGGTTCATAGCCGTTACTCAACTTTACTTAACTTAATCCATAATATAAAATAATTCACATGCTCCCATAAACATTGAATTAAATTATATTATTATCTCTTAAGATAAGTAAATGTTATGATGTTACACCGTTACTACATTCCCTATCGATTACCCGCTGAGCCATTTAAAAAGAAGTTACCATTGCATCATGGTGTACCAATGCATCATGGTATGAAGTCATTGCATCATGACAAATGGCTTAAGCGCCTATTTTAATATGTCATTGCATCATGACAGATTTGCCACTCCCCAGAGCAGATTCAAAGACGAAAAGCACAATCAATTCATGCAAAACTTAAGTCGTCTTGAATTTAAGTCAATTCAAAGTATGTCTATCTTAACAACCATTCAAGCAAGTCACTGCGTACCTGTGCTATGAAGAGGATCAATAGGAGCACTCAAAAGAGGATCAGTGAAAGAACTCAAAGGAATATCTATCACTGTTACAAGGAACATCAACTCAATTAACATTTCTACTTAGTTTTTTGCATAAAATATAACTAAATCTAGGTCTAGCACTCATGGAATTTCAAATAAATATAACATAAGGTCATAACATATCATCTATACATTTATCAAGGTCATAAAAGCTCACAAAATCATCATTACACATCAAATATCATTAATCTATCTCATTTTAGTCTAAAAAGATCAATTTCCTAAGCAATCACACACTTAACATGCAAAAACAACTTTTTAAACTTTGTTTGGAAAAATATATAAGCTGGAAAGAAGCGAAATTTAAGCATTGATAAGTTTGAAATTTATAATAACTCAAAACATGAAAGTTGTAGATCTCTTTTTAATATTTCTATAGCAACTTCAATCACCTCAAGTTGTGTGTAAAGACCCCGGCCCACTTAACCCCCAATTATTAAGTGTGCCAAATCTTCCGACCACGCATAATACTCAAATATTAGGATCAATATTCAAGTATTATACGTAAGGTCGTCTTAAAAAGAGTGTTTGTAATGGCTACCTGTTTAAAACAAATATAACATTCATAAGCTTAGAATTAGAAACATTACCACTACATAGGTAGTGGGTCATTAACTATATACAAGTCATACATAATATATTTATACATTACAACTTCCCAAAACATCACATAAACATAGAGATCTCACTTAAAACCTAACTATATTACAAATATAATTCAACACAAATTACATTCCAAGGCTTAACAAATAAGCCTAAACACTTCAAAAAGAAACTTCATCAAAAGGAATCCTAAGCATATCTAGGCCTCTCTCCTAGTCATCCATAGAGTCTTCCCAATCATTCCCATAGCCCATATCGTCATAGAGCTCGTCATCAAAATCGCCTGCAAGATAGCAGCATGAGCCAAAGGCCCAGTACACAATAATGCAAACAAATACATATGCAATGCTCACTTAACTAAAAACAATGCAATAAATCACCACAACTTCATTATTTTTTTAGTTAAGTGAATAAAACAACACTGGAGTATTCAAACTCCGACTCAAGCTTGGGAATTCTAGGGGTCCTGAGTAACAGCAGCTGCTCAGGGGGTTGATATAGATAGACCGGATACTATATCTCCTATATCTAACCGATAAAGAACAATAGCTTCATCTAGGGTTCACACTCCTTTATACAATCCACTTATCCCGGTCTATAATATCAATTAGTTCAACGGTCCCATAACCGTGACTAAAACATATTATTTCCTCCCGAGCCTAAGTAGAGAATATACCGATACAGTTAACCCTATTAGCTACCCACTTAGCCAATAAAAGAAATCACCATTGCATCATGGTGAACCATTGCATCATGGATTTGAGTCATTGCATCATGACAAAGGATTGGGCTAAGTGCCTAAACTACCGTGCCATTGCATCATGACAAGGTTGTCGCTCCCCGGATCCGGATTCAACGACGTAAAGCACAACCAATTTCAATATCTTTTCATTAATCTTTGATTAAGGTCAAATTGATATATGCCTATCCTAAGCAACAATCAATCAAAGTATTGTGTACCTGTACTAGCTCGAGAATCAATGGGAATAACCGAAAGGGGATCACTCACTGTAAAAAGAAGTAATTATAAACTCACACTTAGTTCTAGTATATATATTCATCAATTCTCAAGTATAATCATCCAAAGAAATTCAAATAAATCATTACAACATCATCACATAGCATTTAGATATCATATATTATCATACAATACTCAACAAATACTTAAATGATCATTTATCAAGCTTGGGAGAACCTTTAACAACTAACAATAAGTTTTAAACTTTGTTTAGAAAGTGTATCAGTTGAAAAGAACTAAAATTTAAGCATTTTTAATTTTAAAATTTGTGAAAACTTAAAACATGAAAGTTGTAGATCTCTTTTTAAGCTTTCCAACGCAATTTGAATCACCTCAATCGGAGGTCGGATGAAAAAGTTATGAC
Source organism: Combretum micranthum (assembly GCA_024138025.1). Taxonomy (NCBI): domain Eukaryota; kingdom Viridiplantae; phylum Streptophyta; class Magnoliopsida; order Myrtales; family Combretaceae; genus Combretum; species Combretum micranthum. Next base: position 494,598 of record JAMXBD010000412.1, read on the forward strand.
TAATTTACAAAACAGCGTCGCAACAGGGAAAACTATCCGAGAGCGAAACGCCCTAGCAAACGGGGCCGTTTGGGAGACCATTTGCACTCAGGGAAAATGAAATTTTGATCCGCGAGCGCAACACCCTTGCAAACGGGGCCGTTTGGGAGGCCGTTTGCTCTCAGGGAAAAAGAAATTTTGATCCGCGAGCGCAACACCCTTGCAAACGGGGCCGTTTGCGAGGCCGTTTGCTCCAAATGGGGCCGTTTGCACCAGCGTTTGACAGTTTACGAAATTTTTTTCAAACTTTAACACTTTTAACTTACTTTTCTCAACTCCTAACATGTCCTAAACCTTATACAAACTTCATACAACACTTCTTATGCATTTAACAACATAAAACAAGAGTGATTCCACTCCTCAACTTCAAACAAGTTCAAACACTACTCTACATAAATCAAACACTTCTTCATCAACCTTCACCAACCCTAGTACACTTCAAACAATCCTAATACTTGTCATACTTCAACACTTCAATTCCAAACCACATGAGGGCCTTCTACAACCTATCTACAACAACTCAAGCATTCTAAAGCTTTCCTAACAACTCTACAACATTCCAACAAGAATTTAGCATACTAACTACTTATTTTACACCACATATGCATATTTCATGAATTAAGAGGGAAATAAAGCATCTCAAACATCAAATAAACTTACCTCAATGTATCTATAAGGCTTGGGGAAGGATTTTTGGTGTGTTGAGTCCAAGAAAACTTGTTTTGGGTCTTGAAAATTTGTGGCCTTCTTGAGTTACGAATTTTCTTTTTTCCTTGCTCTGTTTTGGAGAGTCTAATGATACAATTAGACTTTTGTGTTTATCCTATTATTGTTGACTTTTGAGGAGGCAGATTTGGGAAAGGCTTGGGCCTTATTTGGGCTTGGAGTTGGACTTAATTTGGGCTTAAGAAGGGTAAAATAAAATCTGCTAAGTTTAGTCTCTAATTTAGGCCTAAAACAAGTTTAAATCCAACATATACAATTCATTACAATAACAATTAACACTAACATGATAATTTCTAACATGAATAAACTATCAACCTAGATATATTTACCATAGCATATTATCTAATCACATATGTTATAACCACCAACATTACAAATACACTAATCCACTCAAACACATACACACATATAATTATCAAATTTAGCATGCATTAATAATATAAATTATGGCTATTTCATTGTGAAATAAGGAAAAGTATACTACCTAGCACATGGCCGTGCTCGAGGCTGTGTAGGGCACTAAAAAGTGACCCGAGAGGAGTTTTTCAAGGTTTTATGACCAGCACAGCCACATACATACCCATGTATAAGGTGGGGCAGAGGTCGAAAAAGTGGCCTAAGAGCTTATTTTGATTAGCACAAGCTCGTGCACGGCTGTGCACCAGGTAGTGTTGATATGGAAAAATTTTTCGACAACTATCCACGCATTTTCTATGTTTCCTTTACATAATATATCAACTTTTACAAATTCTGTAAACCTCTGAAATTTTCATAATTTTTAGAAAATAATCATAGAAATTAGAAACTAAAAATCAAAACCATGAAAATCAACCCAAGTTAAAACCAAAATTCGAAATAAGGTCAAACACAAGAATTCTTAATCTTGAGAAAAAGAGAACCCTCAAAACAAAATAAAAAATCCAACTATTGGTTGATTCAACATCCGTACACCAATCAAATCATCTATCCAATTCCGAACACATAAATCAAGATGATATATCCAAATAACACTCGATAACGAAATACTAAGACCTTAAATCCTTCAGTGAATTTTAGAACCAAAAGTTTCAATTTTCACTAAAAGTCAAATTGAGTTAACCTGTAACCCTAGATTCGGTTAAACGATCCCGAGAATTGAAAAATATTAAATAATCACAAATAAAATGAAATAAACCATAGATGTTGAACTAAAAATATAATACGGACAAAACTCTAAAATTTTATATTCATACAAATAAAATCAACAAGCTGGAAGTCAAATTGGAACCCTAAAAGTCAACAAAGCTTACAACTAACCATAGTGTTTAAGATCCAGCAATCCCGCCTCTTAAACCCTAAATAACGAAATGGAAATAATTGTTAATAATAGTTCGTAATAATATAGGGAAGCTTAAAAATATCAGATTCGCAAATTTTTAGTATCATTCAGATCCAAACGGGACAGTTTTTACCGGATCTCAGTACACCAGACGACAAATATATTCCATTAATACCAATAGACTCGTAAAAATATAAGGTTTCCAAAAATATTAGTTTTAGAATTTTTTTGATAACTAAAAATTACAAATATCACTTTTATACATGTATTTTTATTATTACCGATATTTTAATTGTCTAGTCTACTATTTATTACTATTCATCTATCTCTACTTTTTTTTACTACTTATTCTTACAACCTACATACATATTTCTTACAATTTCCTTTTTCCCATAAAAATTATATACCACATATTACTAAACTTCTCTTACACTTTTCTTCTAAAATTAATTTTTAATCACTTTTCTCTCTCTTCCCTCTTCATTGCCGTCCACCATCTCTCTCTCTTTACTCTCAATTATTTTTTTTTCAATTAATTTAATTACATCTTATTTCACTCCAAAACTCTCCCAAAATCTCTCCACAAATTCTCTCTCCAAAATTTCTCTCTACCAAAACTCTCTTAAACCAATTCTTCACAAAAATCCTTCTTTATACACAAACTATCTACCATATATCACTAACAACATAATTCCATATTCATCTTCTACTTCTTAACACATAAACACTCAAAGGTAAACCCCTACCAATATTTTACCCATGTCATGTAACTTTACATGACCATGGTGTGAGTTTTCTAAATTTAATGTTATGGAAGCTACACCATGTTCATATATTGTTCTTGTTCATGAATATCCATTTCTATATTTTTATGTTGATTATTATACTTTGCTCATATTATTGTTATTATTATGCTAACTTCTTATTCATATCTAACTAAATATATTTATGTATCTATATATATTCTTTAGAGCATGTAAGCTCATTTGTTATTTATTTATTTTTTTTTTATGCTTTGCAATTTATTTATTTCATGCTATTTTAAGACTAGTCTTTCTAGTCTTAGACTTGTCCTTATCAAATCAAAACAACCTTTTCTTTCTTTCTTTTTATTCTTTTTGAGAATAGTCTATTCATAGTTCCGGGATACTTTGATGAAGCTAAGGTTTCCAATGCTTGATATTATTACATTGCTTATGATTATTATTTTGTTTTTCATCTTTTTCTTATTTTTTCATCATCTACATACTACATGCTCATAATACATACATCTATATAATGATATTGTCTCAACTAAATTTAAAAGTAGAATTTTTCTTTAATAAAGGAACTTGAAACTGAATTTTCTATTATGTGACTTGTTAATAATACAAGTTTTCTCAAATAATGAAGATAGTTTTACCAAGGAAATATAAGAAATAAACACTTTCTTTTCATAATATGGTAACCTAAGTCTTAGAAAAATAATTTGTTGGTATTCAAAGTTTTCACAAAAAGCTTAAGATTAAACTCTTTTCAACTCCATAACAAAACCAAGAAGCAAACTAGTTTTCAAAGTTAAGATAAAATCAAACCATAAATTTATAAACTCACTTAGAAAAATAATGATTTTCAAGTTTCTAAAGAAGGAACTTATTTTCAAAGAATATAAATATGATAAGATCAAAAACAAAAGATTTTATCAATAAAGAGGATTATTTTCAAATAAAATTTGTAGAGGAAATAAAAGACCAAGTTTTAAAAAACAAGAAATTTTATTTTAAATAAGAAATATAAGAAGAAAAGACTCATTTTCTAAAGCCATTCTGAATGCAAATTTATAAATAGGTTATCAACAACTTGATAAACTTTTGATAACTTTAATCTTTTATCACTAGAAGTAAAAATTATAAAAAACCAAAGTTAAAGAAAAATTTACTTGTTTTGAAAAAAAAAGGAGTGAGAAAAATAAAATAAGAATATACTCATTTATAATAACCTAGAAAAATATAAAGTTTTTTCAAAATACTTGAAAAGAAATTTGTCAAGTTAAGCTTTAACACTTTAAAATCAATTGTTTTATGAAATAAATTGTTGACACACTATCATAAGAATTTTTGCATATAAAGTGAGCTTGTCTATATGCTCAAAGGATTTATCAATCATATATATATATATATATATATATCAATATTTTTTACTAAAGGATTTTTGAATGAAGTTGAGTTGGAAAATTTTTTCGCAAAATCTGGAAATATTCGTTTTGAATTTGTATCCTACGGTTTCGGAACCCAAACGACCTTATATGATAAAAATAACCTTAGAAATGGATAGATCTTTTCGAATAGGTAGAAATTGGTATATTATATGCGAAATTCCAAGTTAAAATGAGCAAGTTATGACCATTTTAAATTAAAATTTCGTTCTATGCGATTTTAACGAACATAGTGAAATAGAATTAGAAGGTTTAAGTAGAATTTTTACGAAATACTCATCTCGGGTATTTCTTTTGTCTATGTGAGAAAGGATACGGGATTACCTTTCCTGAAGATTCGACTAAGAAGATTGCAAAATGGACGAGTGAGTCTTTTCTCTTAATTTCGTTACCTTTCTTGTGCTTGTAAAGTAGTGGTATTAGTATAATAAGAAAAGATAAAAATGGATATGTATGGGGAGTCCGATGATATGTATATATGTGATTTTATGCTTATATGTGAAATGAGAATTAAGAATATCGCAACTTCAAACTGCCTGTTTAAGTGTTTTGTTTACTTACTTGTATGACTGCTTATGGTTTGCAAAATTGATTTATTGACCTCCCTCCCTCCCCCTAATAAACCTTAATAAGGTTTGTCTTAAAATAATAAAACACTCATGCATAGCATCCATTGAGTCACATTTCTTTCGGAAGGCTACTACTCTTACATATAGAGTTGGATTGGTTGTTATCGTGCTGGGACACAGGCTATGTTCCTTCCTAGAGAATCCAAATCGCTTGGGGAATGCAACTCTAGGTTCGGAGTTGAGCCAACCGAATACTTTGGGTGGGGACCTGGGGACTAGCAGTAGAAGGTCGAGGATCTTCATCAATAATTCTCTAACCTTTGATATGGAGGGGAAAATCCATCCTATATGGTTTCTGTATGACCATATATATTTGTGAAATCACGTGATTGTTGCATTGTATGCATAACATATACGTAAAAATTTAAATGAAATTGTTTGAAACCATGGTGCGAATGAAAAGTAATACCTCACTAAGCTAGTTGTAAGCTTATACACCCATAGATTTTGTTGAAACAGGCATACTCGTAGCTTAAATCAAAGATCATGACATTAAGGAAGTAATGGAAGGATGTTAAACTTTTATGAATGCACTGGGAACATAGGATGAAGTTACTTTGTAAGGTTCCTTATATGTAATGTATGCTATGTTAGTGTTTGAAAATTTCTAAGAAGTGTATTTATTTTGACTTAAAGACAATAGAGATATGCCCTTAAGAATTGTAATTTACCATATTTATGTTTTATGATAAGTATTCTCCTTGCCTTATTATTTAATCATTATCAATGTAAATTGCGCTACTCCGATATGTTCACTTGGTTGTGATGTATGCCTTGTACACGATATGAAAGCCTTTGCGTGACTGAGGTAGTCATTTTAGGCTTTAGTATTGTGTACAACAGACTGCCACGTTTAGTGTACCCCTTGGGGCGCAACACATTCAAACTCTCTTTAAAACACATAATAAGCTTCCTTCTACTTGGTGTATGAACTTAATATTATCTATTCACTTCCAACTCATCAAACAACATAAATATCACTTCGAATTCCACTCTTCATTCAATACAACATTCAACACATACACAACTTCACTAACACTTACTACACTACTCATATTCCACTTCATTTTCACCAACACACTTCAACTACTTAACATACACATATTACAACTTCATATGGTAGCTCAAACACTTCTCAACAATTAGCTAACAATTGCAAACTATTAAAGCTCACAACAACACAATATTCATATTTGACATAATCTCTAAATTAACAAACTTGCACTAAATATAACATACACTTACCCCAAGAATTTGGGCTAGGTTAGAAGGCTTTAGTATAATCTCTTAATGGTTAAACTTGTAGGAATTTGGATGGGGGACTTGGCCTTGATGTTGGAGTGGTTTTGGAAGAGAAAAATGTTGAGTTTGAGTATGTTTAGAGGGTTGTCTTGAAGAAGGTCTGATTTTGGACGAAAATTACAAGATTTTTAGCTTAATCTTATCCATTCTTTGACTTTAAAAGCAGCACATTAGCAAGGCTTTTAATTGGGCTTAAGTTGGGCTTTATGTGGGCTATTTGTTTGAATTGAAACAACGCTTTGGGCTTGTTTTTAGGTTAAAAAAATCTGCCATCACACTCACACATACATGCAACATACATTAAATTAAATTTTACTTACTTCGTCATTCATCCAACCACATTAACTAAACATAATTCTTAATAACACAAATACACATATACCTATATATTAATATTAAGCACTTATTATACTAATGCAAACACATATATTTTACACTCCTAAAACACATGCGTTAAATTATGCTACTTAATCTATATGTCATATTTCCTATTTATTTATTCTAATGTGCAAAACTATTAACACACATATATAACATGATATTAGAAATTCATGGCTATTACAGAATTTAAGCTAAGCTGAGCTTAAAGAGAGCCAAGCTTAAATAACTCGCGAACTATGTGACTTGTTTACAACCCTACATAATACTATTCATTTTTTTCCTAAATTCAAGCCTAATCACACGATTCAGTTCGTAATCTTTTCAAACCAAGTAGAAAAAGGTTCGGTACGATTTGGTTTATAATTCTTCCATTTTTATTTTTAAAATATAAATACATTCTATTTGAGGTTTCAATTACACATTTCTTTTCACTAATGTAAACACGAACAATAATATTTGAAATTAATTATTTACCTTAATAAAAAAAAATAAAACTTATAGTAGTAAGAGAATTTTTTTCACCATAAAGCTATATGTATATGCTAGTATCATTCTCTTAATTAGATAATACTATCTAATATGAGTTTTAAATTTCAATTTGTTATACTTCTAATCAACACCTTATCAATTACATAAATCAACAAGTAACTAGGTAATATAAGCAAATTAATTAGTTTGAGGAAAAAAAAAGTTCAAAACACTAGAGGCTAAGACCTAAACATTTACTTGTTTGTAAATATAGTACAACCATTGAAACATGACATTATCTAAATGAAAAATTAAAAAATAATAATTAAAAGAAAAGAAAAACAAAATGTTTTAGTTTTTTTTAAATATATAAAATGGTTTAGTCGATTTGCGTTCCAAACCATACCATGAATCATTTCTTTTGAACCAAACCGAACTGAACAATTTTTGAAAAAACCAAAACTTTAGTTGGTTTGGTTTAGTTTGGTTAGTGGTTTAGTCAAATTTTTTGAATAGCTCTACCTATTGTTATTTGTTGCTTACACATGATAGGTTTAGTGTTATTGAACTAAATAATATTTAAATTAAATGATATTATATATATTGTTTGTGTGTTTTTTGCAAAAACATTTGTAGTTGTGTAGACTAGTGTTTTTAATCGTGTTTCTTGTAATACACACCGTTTGCAATTTCCTAGTTTTTATTTTTGGTTTCCCACTTTCCATCAAGAGGTCTTGGGAACTTTTATTTTGTCGAGTTTAACATGATTGAAAGGTTTTTGTAACATCCTAAAATAAGGATATTACAACCCGTCGTATGTCCTTCTCTATAAGAACATGTTAAGGTTATAAAATTCTAAACCACAAATAGATTCAAGATATAAAACTTCAATACTCTCATAGAGTTATTTGTTTAAAACATGTCATGTAAAACTAACTCTTGAAAACAAACTTGTTGGCATAAACTAAAGCCAACTTTATCTAAAAATTAATCATAAAAACAAATTTTATAACTCAGTCTTAAACACATAAAACATATGAAGATCTTTTTAAACAGTTAAAATTTTCTAAATTCTAAATTCTTCTTCATTATTTCAAAATCTATTGATCTTCAGTAGGAATGTCAAATCCACTATCGCCATTCCCATGATCCACATATATATTAAATCCTAACAAGTCATAGAATACCCGATCTTCACCTTTTCCTAAAAAAGATAAAGAATGAGCAAAATTGGCCAGTACGCACAACATTTATATTTACATGCACTATTTCTAATGCAACATACATAGATTATCATCTTTTAAATTAGCCACAAATAATACATTTTAGAACCACTAGCAATTAGTCCTAAACTTGGAGTAAATCACGACTCCATAAAAACAAGTTTTATATAAAATAGCTTATACATATGTATATTGGTGCTTGGATGCGATCTACCCACTAGTGGCCATACTGCCAAAACCTAATCTATCGGAATCATTTCTATGCACGAGTCCACTCGAGACAACCTCACACATAGATCATCAGGTTGCCAGCGTTAGTATCACACTCTACTTGGTCTTTATTAATTGCAACCAAAACAATCAGCAAAACAATGTATTAAGCCATATAATTAGATTGATTTGAAATACTAAACCTAAAACACATTCAAAAAATAATTATTAAATCTAAAAGCACATACAGCAACCAAGGTAAGGTCGTACCTGAATCAATTTCAACAGTAACTCAAAATCACCAATTCCCCTTTAGAACACGACTTAAATTCACCAAAACCTGATATTATAAACAAAACTGCTTTCAATAGCATCACCATCATATAAACCTAATTGTATATATCATCTAATACCCTAATCTATATAGGAACATAAATCTGCACCTTCCTTCTCGATCGAAACACAAAATTCCTCTAAAGAACAGATTTTTTCTCAACAAATCTCCCAAACCCTAGAAATGATCCTTAATCCTTCTTGATTCTTCAAAATCTAGATCTCCCAATCAAGATAGGTTTTTATTCAATTTCCCCTAGGTTTGGATTCCTCAAACTCCTATGGATGCTAGCAGACTTGTAGAGAGGATTTTCTAGGTTTAGAGATGATTTTAGAGAAGGGGGAAGCCTAGTTTATATGAAAGACAAGGAATAACTGTTTATCTCTAATAACACCTCTTCATCTTTAGTAACAGCTCTTCATCTTTAATAGTGATATCTCTTCATCTTTAATAACATCTCTTTATCTTTAATGACACCTCTTTATCTTTAATAATGATGTCTCTTCATCTTTAATGACATCTCTTCATCTCTAATAATGTCTCTTCATCTTCATTCACGCATCTGATAATCGATAAAACAAAAACCGACAAAAATTAATTAAACTTTAGGGTTAACCATAAAACCCTCTTAGTATATATCAAATGACATCTTTACCCTTCAATATAAAATATTTATTTACATATTACATTTTTTATAATTTTTTATCAATTAAGTGTGGCATGTGAAATCATTTAATCCACTGATTGTAGCATAACCAATTGAGGATAACCATAATATCACGGGATTTCTAGATCTGCCACTTGTGGCAAAATTCTATTTTAAGTACAAATAAGTTAGTGTTTTTTTAATTTATTTTCTTAATTCGATTTCCAATTGGTTCCTATTTGTGATTATGTTTACATGTTTGTGTATGGATATGATGAGTGAAAAATTAGTTTATTATGGGGATAAAGCCAATGGAGATAATTGAACTTTATAAAATGTTCGTTTTGGAACCTAAGCTTGGCAATTGTTCATTTCAATACAAAAAGTTTTAAATTAGCCTAAATAACATCCTCTGTTACTTTTTCCTTCAAATAGATGTTAAGTCTGTTGATGTGGACTAAGTTATATAAAAAAAAAAAAAAAATTATTTCAATTAAGAGAGACAAGTATGGCATCCAAAAACTTCGCCTCTAAAAAAACTTTTAGAAAGGGAAGATTGTGATATGAGACATTGGGGGTTAGCAACATTTACCCTAAATTTATTTCAATTCACCTGTCTCCATTCCTTAAGTCTCAGGTAAAAGTATTTTCAAAACTCTCTCTCTCTCATCTGCATTCATTACCTGTCTTCTCCCTACCAACCCTTTCAGTAATGCATGCGACCACCTTAGATTCACTTTGCATTAAATGAAATTTTCAAGCATGATAGAAGACTAGGATCTGATACAGATTTGCATGCAAAGTAGTAATCATGTAAGAAGATATGCTTTGTAACTTTGAAAGTACATAATCTAATACAAGACACACGCCTACTCAAGAAGGCATGTTTTGAGTTTCTCATGTATGTGTTCATTGTTGTTGTATGTTCTATTTAGTGCAATCTATTATTTGAGATTCTTTTGTTTGTACATAAGCCATAAATATCCAATATATATTTGGTTTAAGAATAGAATGGGTTGCTGCGTAATAAATTTTTTAGTTATGTGTTGTTATTATTGTATACAAATATTTATGATTTGTAAAATGATGCACTCAAGGATTTTTACTGAGCAAAAATAGGTTTTTTGTTTCAAACATGCAAAAGGGTAAGAGGTCCTTTATAGTGTTTTTCAATGGAGCCTTCAAGAAGGAGCAACACGATGTGTCCTATGAGGGTAGTAATGGTATTGTCATTGCGATTTAAATGGGTAAGATGTCTAACCAATACATTGTAGATTTAGCATCAAGTATTGGGTAAATAAACTAGAAATTATTAGATATAAGATTCTTGGGAAAATAATGGTAGATGGCTTTAGGGCAATTTATAATGACTTTGATGTAATGTGTAATGACTTGGAACTCCACCTACCAAGGTACTATTTGCTTTAGCGAAATACCGTACGTTTTATCCTTATTGTTAGCTACTTTCCAAGAAGTCACTTATCCTAGGAGTGCTCTCCACTAAGCACGATTAACTTTAGAGTTTGGATGAACTCTAAGTTATTACACCAAAAGGTACCTCAATAATTAGAGTCCCACCACCTTATATTTGATGGGTGTTACATACTCTCCCACTTACAGAATTGACGTTCTTGTCAGTTTCATCACACAAATTTAAACCACACTAGACATGGAAGACATTAGAAGTGCTTCATGTAGGCTCGAGGTGCTCCTACTCTAAGGTATTTTGCCCTGTGCAGCACTTAGTTCTCTCACTTCTAGTTGGTGAACTGCTCTGATCCCACCTTTAATGACTTAGAACTCCACCTACTGATGTATTGTCTACTTTGGTGAAAATGCTGCACAATTTTGTCTTTGGTGCTAGCTACTTCCTAGGGAGTCATCCATCCTAGGAGTGCTCTTCACTAAGCATACTTAACTTTAAAATTCTAAAAACTCCAAGCTATTACACTAAAAGACACTTCGATGAATAGAGTTCTACTACGTTATATTTGAAGGATATCACATTATGAGTTTACTAAGTCATTTTGATACTTATGATAATGTAAGATTTTGCTACACTCAGCTAGTGATTTAAGCTTTGGAGAGTCATCTAAGCAAAGAACTAATATTGTAGAGGAAGAAATTGATAGTAAAGATGAGAATGATGATTATATTGGTGATCTTAGTAGTGAGAAGGAGTCAGATGAGGAGATCAAAGAAGCTAGGAGAGCTCTTAAGTTAGCCAAACAAAGAACTACTACTAGGAGTAAGCAAGTTGATAATGAAAATAGGTATGGATCAATTATCATTGATAAGGACGACTCTAATTATGATCCATTAGAGGGAGATGATGAGACATATTATAGTGAAGGTGGGGATATGGATGATTTTGAAGTATTACATGTGGAGGGAAGTGGTAAGGAAGAAATCATTAGAACTCGAAATAGATGCCTAATTTATGATAACAAGGCTACGAAACCTAGCTTTTTGTGTCTATGATTTTTATTGGTGCAAAAGAGTTCAAGGATGCAACTCTGAAATACTCTGTAGTTGAACAAAGAGTGTTCAAGTTTGTAAAAAATAACAAAACTCAAGTACGAGAAAAATGTGTGAAGGAAAATTACCCATAATTAATGTATTACAAAGACCTTTCATCTAAAAACACACATACCAAAACATACCTATGGTATCTCCTTGAAGAATAAGTGGGTCAAAAGTAGAATGATGGTTAAAGTTAGATCAATTATAAAAGCAGCACCAAACATTAAGCTACATGCTCTAAAAGAATTGATGAGGAAAGAAATGGGCATTGTTGTTTCAATATCACAATGCGAGCAAGCTAAGTTGAGAATTGTTTAAGAGCTTATGGGATCTGAAATGAAGAAGTATGCCCTATTGTGGGACTATGCCATGGAGTTTTAAAGGAAATATTCAGGCTCCACCATTATTTAGAATATTCATAGAGACTTTGATGCAAATAAGATTATGTTTGACCAGTTCTATGTATTCTTTTATGCTTGCAAGATAGAAATTTTATAGGGTTGTAGAAAAATAATTGGTATTGATGGTTGTTTCTTGAAGGGTGTTTGTAAGGTAGAAGTGTTGTGTGCAATAAGTCAAGTTGCAAACAATCAAATGTTTCCTATTAGGTAGGTTGTTGTTACTTGTTAGGATAGAAAATAAGGATACTTGGAATTAGTTTTTAAAGCATCCAGTGGAGGATTTGGAGATTGACCAAGAGGATTGAGGTGTGAGTTAGACTATTATTAGCAACAAAAAAATGTATTATCAAAGTTTTATTTACATCAATTTCCTTTATATTATCACTTTTTTTAGAAAATGGTAGTGTTTATATTATGTAATGGCAATTTAACTTTTAGGTCCATAACAAGAGCATTTTTCTCATATGTAGGGCTTGATGGATGCCATAAACACTGTAATACCTGTAGCTAAACATAAAATGTGTGCAAGGCACATCTATGCAAATTGGAAAAGCAAATACAAGGGACAACTTTTCAAAACACTTTTCCAGGCAATTGCAAAGGCACAAACAAAACAAATTTTGAGGATGCATCTTGGTATTTGTATGGTGACAACGACGATAGCCACACTTCCTTGATGAAAACAGAAGTAAAGCACTAGTGTAAGTCCTTCTTCAATACAGATGTTAAGTGTGATACAGTTGATAATAATCCTTGTAAAGCTTTTTAGGATCGACTAGTGGATACAAGACCAAAGTCAATTATTACCATGCTTAAGGATATTAGATTCATGGTAATAGAGCATATTTACTCATAACAAGATCGACCATAAATGGACTTCAAATCATGGCCTTAGAATAATCAACAAGTCAGTGAAGAATAAGAGGGAAGCAAGATGATGTATGATAAGGTGGAATGGTGGGGATGAATATGAAGTCCAATATAACTATGATGTTTTTTATGTTGACATAAGCAAGCGCACATGTGCTTGTGGAGCTTGGGATTTGTCAGACATCCCTTACTGTTATGCTATCTTTGCAATAGTTTTAACTAGTGGCCTACCTGAAGACTTCCTTGATGACCATTATAGCAAAAAGATGTTTTTGAATTCACATGTATATTTAATGAAAATGATGCGTGGGAAGAAGTTTTGGAAGAAAACCAAACTTCAAGGTCTAAAACCATTGTCACTTAGGAAAAAAACTTGGTCAGCTACCCAAAGCAAGGAGAAAGAATGCACTTAAGCAAGTAAGAGGAGATTAAATGACAAGATATTTGAGAAGGGTGACATGAAGTAGTTGTAAGCAGCAAGTGCATAATCCTAGCACATGTCAACTAACATCCGAAGGAGTGGAGCAAGCTTCATTAAATGAAAAAGGTTCCCATCTAGCTTTTGGCTCTTAGTTGTCTTTATGCATTTATTTTTTACTGTCAGTAGAACAATATGAAGAATATTCTAAAAGTGTGTATATTATGTTCAAGACAATCAAAACTGATCTTTGTTGTGAAACACTTTTGTTATCATGGTTTCTAAAAATGTTGTGGGCATACTTCTCATATGTACATGGTTTCTCTTTTATATCCACACAGACATGTAAAGCTTAACCCCAGGTGAGCAAGAAAAAATAATAGTAACAATGAAAATGTTGCCGTAGATCATTGTCGTTGGTTGATAATGAGGTATTTTCTATAGTATAAAGTTTGCAATCATATATTCATCTTTTTTTTTTCTCTAAATTCATGCTAATCACATATTTATTTAGTGTCAGAAATGCTTAATGAAGCAAAAAATGCTTCCTTTCATGCTATGAATACTGGTGACCAATAGCCAACCCATGATCCACTAATCAATGTAAATAATTTTGAACATATAGTCCTTTGGGATCGGTTCAATTACAATATTCAAGATAATCGGAACATGTACCTATGGTAGGATACACAAGAATTTGTGCCCATTTATTAGTCTGGACAAGTTGATCCAAATCCACTAGGAGCCACACAATCCCTAGGGAGTGAACGTGAGCAAGGAAGAGATGTAAGGAAACGACAAAAAAAAAAAAAAAAGGTATGATTGTCCAATAGACGCACTTGTTGTTACCCAAGAGACTACTAACATGGGAATATTCTCCAGCTCAGATAAAAATTCTTCAAGCAACAAAGCATAAGACTCATGGCGTCACAAGAAGAGCTATTCTATGACAAACAGACAAAAAGCAAAAGGGGTTGACACAGATGGAGTCATAACCTCGATTGAGGGTTTCAAAAATTCAAAATCTAGATTTTATTGGTTTTTGACATATGAAGCATGTTTGCGTTGTTAGGAGAATTGAGGCAAGCCAATGGTGGCTTTTATTGTCTTTTGATAGATGTGTACATATAAATCTCCATATATCTTGGTGTTTCTATAGAGCTGCTATTAGTTTTTTTTTTTTTTTTTTTGACATTATGTAATAGTTATCTAGCAAATGAGCTTCTTGTTAGTTCATGAAGTTGATATTTTGTAATAGACATCATGTGCTATTAAGTAAATGAACTTCCTATTAGTATTGGGTAATTTTGTGAATTGCAGCTTTTAATGATAATTGTTTCTATGTTTGTTTTGGTTTAATTTTTTGAATTGCAGCTTCAAATGATAATTTTTTACCTACTTGTTTTTGTTTAATTTTGTAAATTACAGCTTTTAATAATAACTGTTTCCTTGCTTGTTTTATTTTTATTTTCTTGATAAGGATATGGTTTTTATAGTAGACTAGTTTAATTTTTTTATATTGCAACTTTAAATAATAATGCTTTCCTAATTACTTTACATTTTTTTTTTTAATATTGACAGAATGATACAAGTTTTACAAGATTAAATGATAATCGATTCTCTGTTTGTTTCACCTTTTTTTTTTCTTTTCTTTTAGTTTTGAACAAGAAGGATGAAAATTTTACAGTGCACTTAGTTTAATTCTTTGAATTGCAACTCTTAAATGGCAATTGTTTCTCCCTTTTTTTTAGTAGGTTTTAATTATTCAGCAGGACTCTTAATAGATCCTAGTTGTTTAGTGAACATCTTTGAATTGCAGCAGCCATCTTTGAATTGTAACAGGATAATTCATATTTAAAGTCTTAAAACATGCTCTTTCTTGTGTCTAATTTAAAAATAATTCTAATTCAAGCCATTTGTTATTTAATTGCAAGCTTTTGCAGTCAACTTAAATATGTACGAAAATTTTTCATTAGATTACGCAATAATGATGACAAATATTAACGAACTAGCAAATTTTGTAAGAATATAAAATACATAAATGAGACAAATCCAATTTTTAACATCAAATATGTTATGCAACAGGAATTTGCTTACAATGTTATAAAGACCCATCAACAAAAAGTCCTTAAACAAAGCATTTATTACACACTAAGAAATTACATAACAAGGACACAAAACCCTAATATATTAACATACCAACCAAGCCATTTCCAAACTATAGACACTTTCGAATATCCCAAATTATCCAATATAGAAGCAATATCAGCAAAATCCAAGGTATCTACACCTAATTCATTACCTTCTCAATCCTACAACTTTTTTTTTTCTGTATCTGTATGCTCCATCAAATCTTGTCTTAATATTACAAGCTTCTGCTGCAAAAAAAAAAAAAAAAAAAAAAAAAAACCAATTCCTTTTGCAAATTCATTAAATCCAACGCCTCAACATTTTGTTTACCCATAGTACCTACATCACCTATGATATCAACACACTTGAAGAAATCACATCTACGATTAATGTAGTATGCAGGGCAACTAAAAAACCTTCTTTCATAGTTTTCAAAGTCCACTATTTGTAACCTACGTCTCAAACCGTAGAGGCAATATACATTAGTTAGGTTGTTTATGACAGGCTAGATAGGAAATGATGACGAGATGATGTTTGGGATGTATTTCTCCTCACCATTGCAGTGTTTCACCATTGATTTGAGACTACACAAAGGAATTGTGAAATAAGGGTTGGATTAAGGTTTATTTTTTCGTCTGACTAGGGCTTATAAATAAAAAATTGTGTTTTGGTAATAGGATGTAACAAATGTTTTTCCTTCTTTCTAATGACTAGGTCAACAGACACACATGGGCACCACTTCTTTTTTGTTGGTCCATGTAGGTGTAATTTAACATCTCTCAATTTTAATACTAACAAAGTTCAAATACCTACATTGGCTTTATTCCATTTATTATGTGGTGTGATGTTTAGATTGTCTATTACATTGGTTATTATAAAATCACATGTGGTATGATGTTGTACGTATATGTATGCAATGGATTTATATTGGGTGTTTCCAGTTTACACCATATTTTCAAGGAAGGGAGGTGTTAAGATTTAGTACCTAAACTTTACATGAAAATTCATTTTGGTATCTAAACTTTGAAGTGGCTAATTTAATATCAAATCAAACTTTTCATGGCGATTTTCACTACTTTCCTAACACCATTTGCTCTATTTGCATATGCAAAAGAGGTAACCTATAATTGAATTTTTACTACATTTTATAATGTCATCTAGCACAAATAGATTGCATTTTTTGCGTCAATAAATAGAGCAAACTGAGTTAGAGAGCTAGTGCAAATAATAAAAAAAAAAAGTTGATTGAATGTTAAATTGACCATTTTAAAATTTAGGTATCAAATTGAATTTGCATGAAAAGTTCAATTATCAAATTTGAAATTTTCTCTTTTCCTGGTTATGTAGATGCTGATTGAGGATCATTATAATCTTATAGATGGCTATCTTTCTATTAGTAGTGGGACCTGTGATAGTTATAAAAGTGAAAAGATCTAGCAAACTATCTAGAATAGGGATTTCTATATTATTAGTTTATATTTAGAAATTTTGTTAGCCTTGTGAGATTGATTAGTTTTGTAGATTTTTTTTTGTGTTCAAGATTGTTAACAATATTTGTGGATTGAGCTATTGAGATTTTTTTTAGAGCTATCTGTCATCTAATGATTCAAAGGTTTTTAGTAGCATTGTGTGCATATGCTTTGATGTATATGTATGGTGGAGCTTTTGACGCCCTTGTCTTAGGGTACGACACTTCGTTTTTACAAATTTTTCCAATAGAATTGTAAAGACCCAACTTGCTCAATTTTCAAATTAAGCACATCAAGTCCCCACCACGTATAAACTTACAAATTATATGTAAGGTTGTCTTAAAAGAAGGTGTTTTGTTGAACATTGCTAAACCAATTTTAATTGTGAAATCGTTTAATTAGATTTTCAGATAACTGGATTTAGCAGCGGAAAATCAAATTTTATAAACAACTTATAAACTTCTACTCCCTACAGAGCAAACCAGTTTTCTAAGAACTAACTTTATAAAAACACTTTATGATCTACTCTTAGGGGTAGATAACCATTTACAATCAATTGGGCATTAACAAGCCCTTAAAAAAATACAATGTATAAAAATATCCAGTCCTCTTACAAAACAAAACAAAAGAAGAAACAAAATACAAGTAATATCTCGATCCTATCACACTTCACTCATTCTCCATATCTTCAGAATCGCCCAAAACCCGGGACAAACATCACCAATAGCAACAACATCATCATATCATCATCTCATCATCCATCATTACAATATCAACAAGAACTCATCATCATCAACTTCATCAACATCGTCTTTATCAACAACAAAACCTGTAAAAAGAATAACAACACAAGAATGAGTCGAAGCCCAGTACACAGCAATACAATCACACACGGAGTGACACACGAGCTTAACTAAATGCAAATGCAACAATCACAAGTTATTATCTTTCTTTAAGGTAAACAAATCAACACGGGAGTATTCAAACCGGGCAACAAGGATAGTGGGGGATCCTGAGTAACAACCTTGACGCTCAGGGGGTTGATATAAGCAGTTCGGATACTTATATCTCCTAGATAAATCTATCCAATAACGAAACAATCCCATGCCCCAAATCTGAGCAGGGTGCCGCTCCCCGAACCGGATACCAATTCCACCCCAGGCTCACCCAATCTGTGAGGGGGCGCCCCTAGGCACTCATGCCACCCTGGGCAGGGATTGGATTTAACGGCGTAAAACACAAATCAACACTCACAATTAAGTTTTTCTTAATATATATAGTTTTCATAAATGCCTATCCTAACACAGAGACAAGCTAGTTACTGCGTACCTTGAATATAAAATCCAAACATAGCCTTGGAAGGAAATTTCAGAAAATAATCCAGAAGATAAAATCAGATATCCATCACTGTTTAAGGAAAGAACTCATATAAGAAACTAAACTAAACTAAACTAATCATCCACTTCATCAAAATCATATAAGAACTTAAAGCTATTTATTTATTCAATCTCAAACTCATTTTATTAAATCCTATTTGATCAGACACTAATGTGGAACCCCACTATGGCTGCGATAAATCGCCCGCCAAAATATGGACAGTTCTCCTTTGTCTGTCAAAGAATTTCTTTTCTCTTTATTTATAGTGTTTTATTATAAAGCATTAACAAAGAATTCATAAAACCAAAAATTCATTTTCCAAGTAAAACACACATTTGAAACAACATATTCACATATTATTCAAAGATCACCCTAACACATTCATTTAACCCAATTATTTGTTACTAACCCATTTTAGCTTAACCTAGCCAAATTGATTAAAAGTTAGTCATTTAAGTCATTTACCAAGTCAAATTGATTAACCTTAGCCATTTAATTCAAAAGCCAAGCCAAGTGGATTAAGCTTAAGAAATCTAGTTCATTTTAGTTTAATTGAGTTCATTAAGTCAAACTCATTAGAATTAATCATTTAATCTAATTACTAAGCCAAAGTAATTAAACTAACTCAATCTAATTTATTTTTAACTCATTTAAATTCATTTAGTTAAGTTGAACCTAGGTTTGTTAACTAAGTTCATTTTATAATTAACTTCTAGATTTAATCTAATTATTTGTTAAATCTATAAATCTACTTAAGTCATATTTAATTATATCAACCAATCAACATAACACATCAAAAATCACTTATATATCTCATTTTAACTCAAAAAGATCCACTTCCTAAAGCAAACACAAATAAAACAAACAAAAACAAGTTTTTAACTTTGCTTGGAAAATATATCAGTTGGAAAGAAGTGAAATTTAAGCACTGATACTTTTATAATTTGCAAAAACTCAAAACATGAAAGTTGTAGATCTCTTTATAAGCTTTCCAACGCAACTTGAATCACTCAAATCGGAATTCGTATGAAAACGTTATGATTTATTTACGAAAACATGTTGCTGCAGGAAACAGATCACGCCCCATTGCTCGCCCGTGATTTTAAAAGATTTGTGACAGACCAAATCACGCCCCTTTGGTCGCCTTGACATGTGAAAAAGTGACAATCAGCTTAAATCACTCCCCTTCGCTCGCCCGTGGTTGGTCCTCTGACATATGTTACGAATTTGCTCTATTTTCAAAATCCATTTTTACACTTTTTTCACCAACTTATACATCTCCTACATCAATTCTAACATCAAACAAACACTAATAACAACTCCTAACACTTCAAATCTCTTCCAACAACTTTAAACTACAATCAAATCATCACAACCCACAATTAACTCTTCTTCCTCAAATCAACTCATATCAAACTTCAACTCACAAATACAAATATAAACAACACTTCAATTCATTTTCAATATCAATTCATCAATTGAATAAGTAAACAACAAATAAAACAAAGATTACTTGAAATAGAAAACTTATCTTTTAAGAACTCTTACACACTTGATCTTTCTTTACACTTCTAACTTGTTTTCCTTCATCTAGCTTCTCTCCTAGCTTTGATTAATCTTCTAGATAGCTTTAATTAATCTTCTAGATAGCTTTAATCTTGAGATTTGTGGAAGAAATTTGAAGAAAAGAAAAGAAAAGAAGAAGAAAGGAAGAGGGAAAGGAAGGCATCGGTTGGGAAAATGAAAAGAATAAAGGAAAGAAAAGTAAAGGGGAGAGAGGCAGAGAAGGAGAGATAAAAAGGAAAATAATAAGGATTATAATTAATTTAAACGAATATAGGTATAGGCTTAGAACTATCAGATCAAATATCTATAGTTCCAGAAGTATTTAAAAGATGATTTCTGAACCGATAGGTTATAAATTAAGATCTTAAAATAAGAACTTAATTTAGGAATTTAATTTGGATACAAAAGATATTTAATTTGAGTTCGGGTTCAAAAACTGATATTTTTTATTCAAGCAAATGAACTCAAATTTTACTGAGACTTGGGAACTAGTGTTTAGGCTAAGAATTAAGAGTTTAGGAATCCTCTAAACATTTCAATGACTTGTTTAGAGAATTTAGATTTCAAATCTCAAAACCAACTTAATTATTAGCTAATTATATTAAGCCAACTTGTCTAATTATATCCTATAATTCATTTTATTCATTTAATCTATCTAAACTCAATTTCTAATCTTGGTGAAGGTTTGGGGTATTTCAAGAATTTTCACCTCTGCATCTTTCAGAAATGTGTACTTCTCTATCTTTTGGCACTTCTTTACTTTGATAAAACTTTTGGTATAATTTTCGACAGAACATTTGATAGAACGTTTTAGTAGAATTTTTTAATAGAAATCTGAAAGAATCATCATGTATACCATTCCATTGGAACTTTTAGTAGAACTTTGTTTCAATTGATCTAAATTTTTCTCAACTTGTCATGTTTGATTTCTAATTGATTTTGAAGTATAACAGTGCACTAAGTAGTAGCATCAATATCATCACTTAAGAAAGTGATTTGCTATTATCAAAATATCTTATAATAGTTAACGGTATGGATAATATGATCTTAATAAGTTGCAATGGAGCGCTAATTTGGTATATTCCACTAGATTTATTGATGTTTGTCTCTGAGTTTAACTCTTAATTTTCTTTCACTAATGTCAAGGTCTAGCTATAATCCAATCTCTATAGTCATTGTCTAGTTTTGGTTGATGTGCAATCATGGACCTATAGCCCATGCGTTTGTTTCACGATATCAAGTTTTTATTTTGTCACTATCAAAAAGAAAAAAAGAAAAAAAAAGGGGTTGTGTGAAAATAGTAATTATTTGAATGAAGTCTTGTGCTATAGCTAAAGGGGTATTTTAAAACACCAAAAGGAATACATTGATGAAATGTCTAAAAGGTAAATTACATAAAAAAAGTCTCAATGTTTGAGGGTTAGTTCATTTAACATTCCAACATTTCAAAAAACTCAAAAGAGATCACAATGATTGGAAAAGTGTCTTTTGAGTTTTAATTAAATATTTCTCCTATTGATACATATCAATGGAGATGTTGGAGTTTGTGACCCGATTTCTGTAACCGACTCCCGTAGTTAAATGTTAATGAATGAATATTTGACTATACATTTATTATTCATTCATTATACATTTAACGGTCATAATTCAAGCCTTTATTACTCATTAATTACATATTTAAATGTCATAATTAGGCCATTATGTCGGTTATCTTTACACACACACACACACACATATATATGTTGTTTCTAGGGTTATATACACAACACATCACATACACAAAATTTTCATTGAGAGATCTGAAAGTTTAGAGTTGTAATTCTCTTAAACTTTTGTACTTCTACTTTAATATAGTGTGATTCATCTCTCACCTCTGCCCGTGGTTTTTCCTGAAAGGGTTTCCACGTAAAATCTGTGTTTTCTTTACTTTCTGCTTGCTATTATCGTTTTTGATTGCGCGATTTGTTTATAACAAATTGGTATCAGAGCATAGGTTTTGATAATGGCAACCATGAAGTACAATATTCCTCTTTTGGATCGCAACACTAGATTCTCACTGTGGCAGGTGAAGATGCGAGTGGTTCTAGCACAGATGGATCTTGATGATGCACTTATAGGGTTTAATAAGATGCCTGCATCTTGGTCACCGGATGAAAAGCAGTGAAAAGACCGAAAAGCCCTTTCGCAGATCCATCTCTATCTATCGAATCAGATTCTTCAGGATGTGCTTAAGGAGAAGATCGCGGCCGCATTGTGGTTGAAATCGGAACAACTATGCATGACGAAAAGCTTAACCAGTAAGTTGCATTTGAGACAGAGATAGTATTCTCATCGTTTGGAAGAAGGTGCGTCTCTTGATGATCACTTAACAACCTTTAAAGAAATTTTTTCTGATTTAGAAATGTTGTAAGTTAAGTATGATGAAGAGGATTTAGGTTTAATCCTATTATGTTCTTTGCTTCCATCATATGCGACCTTTAGAGATACCCTTCTGTATCGTCATGGTACTTTGTCGATTGATGAAGTTTATGCTGGTTTAAGCTCTTTGAAAAAGATGAAACATCTTGTAATTAAATCTGAGTCTACTTCTGAAAGTTTGGTAGTACGTAGTAGGAGTCAAGACCGTAAGTCTAGTGGGAATTCTAGAGGCATATCTAAATCTTCAAATAGATTTAAAACCTGTAACTATTGTAAGAAGAAAGGCCACATTAAGGCAGATTGTTATAAACTGCAGAATAAAATTAAGAAGACTAGTGAGAATCAAAAGCAAAATCAATATGATAAAACGGCTGAGGCCGATGTTGTTGAAGATCATACTGATAGTGATCTTCTTGTTGCTTCTGATAGTGATTCATAGGCCAGTAAAGAGTAGATTTTGAACTCTTGATGTTCCTTTCATATGTGTCCTAATCGGGACTAGTTTTCAACATATGAAACGATTTCTAGAGGTATTGTTTTGATAGGAAATAACACTTCTTGTAAAGTTGTAGGTATCGGAACGATTAAGATCAAGATGGTTGATGGCGTGATTAGAACGCTTGGTGATGTGAGACACGTTCCTGATTTGAAGAGAATTTTGATTTCTCTTAGTACCCTTGATCTGAAAGGGTATTGGTATACCGGCAAAGGTGGAGTCCTGAAGATCAATAAGGGTTCACTGGTGGTGATGAAAGGCCATAGAAAGACTGCTAATCTTTATTCATTGTAGGGTTCTGTTGTGACAGGTGATGTAGCCGCTGGTTCCTCCTTGTCGGATGAAGATGCCACTAGGCTATGGCATATGCGTCTGAGGCATATGAGTGAAGCTAGTATGGCAGATTTAAGTAAGCGAGGACTTCTAGATGGGCAGGGCATCGGCAAATTGAAGTTCTGCAAACACTGCGTATTTGAGAAGCAGAAACGGGTCAGGTTCACCACAGGTACCCATAATACTAAAGGCACTATGGACTATATTCATTCTGACCTTTGGGGTCCTGCTAGAGTGCCCTCTAGTGGTGGTGCCAACTATATGATGACCATTATAGATGATTACTCTAGAAAGGTTTGGGCATATTTCTTGAAGCAGAAAAGCGATGCCTTATCTATGTTCAAAGTGTAGAAGACGATGATTGAGAAACAGACTGGAAAACAAGTGAAGCGTCTACGCACTGATAATGGCTTAGAATTCTACTCTAGCGAATTCAATGACTTGTGTAAGTCTAAAGGGATTGTTAGACATCTCACGGTTCCTGGTACACCCCAATAAAATGGGGTTACAGAACGTATGAACATGACAATTATGGAGAGGGTGAGATGTATGCTCTCCAATTCAAAGTTGCCAAAATCTTTTTGGACGGAAGCTGCCTTCACAGCTTGTTTGCTGATCAATAGATCTCCGTCGGATTCCATAGAGAAGAAGACTCCACATGAGGTATGGTTTGGATCCCTTGCAAATTATTCTTATTTGAAAATATTTTGATGTTCTGCATATGCTCATGTAAACAATGGCAAACTTCAGCCTAGATCCCTAAAGTATGTGTTTCTTGGTATTAAGACTGGGGTTAAAGGATATAATTGTGGTGTCCCGAATTGAAGAAAGTTGTTATTAGTAGGGACGTTGTATTTAATGAATCTGCTATGTTGCATGATTTATGTCCTGCTGTTACTTCTAATGAAACCCAGCAGAAACCAAGTGTGCAGATGGAGTTTGATATCAATACAAATTCAACAAAGTCTATCTTTCAATCGACTTCTACCTCTCAGCAGCCTCAGTATTCAATTGCCAAGGACAGACCCAGGAGAAAGATAAGGCCTCCACAGAGATATGGGGAAGTGGATCTAGTTGCATATGCGTTGAATGTGGCTTATGATGTTGATTCAAGTTTGTAACCATCTACTTACACAGAAGCGATTGGTTGTGATGATTCTGGTAAGTGAATGATAGCCATGCAAGAAGAAATGGAATCCTTCCAGAAGAATCCAACATGGGAGTTAGTGAAACTTTCTAAGGGTAAGAAAGCCGTTCGCTGCAAGTGGGTTTATAAGAAAAAGGAAGGAGACTCAAGTTGCGAAAGACCCAGATACAAAGCAAGGCTTGTAGCAAAATGATACAGTCAAATACTAGGTATTGATTTTATTGACGTGTTTTCTCCTGTTGTGAAACATAGCTCGATTCGAGCACTGCTTGGTATTGTGGCTATGGAGGATCTTGAGTTAAAGCAGCTTAATGTGAAGACTGCGCTTTTGCATAGAGAACTTGAAAAAGACATTTACATGCACCAACTGAAGGTTTTGGGGTCTTAGGGAAAGAAGACCATGTGTGGTATAAAAGATTTGATTCTTTTATGACTTCTCATGATTTCAGGAGAAGTAATTATGACAGGTGTGTATTTCAAGCGCTGTGGAGATGGGTCATTTCTGTATCTACTTTTATATGTGGATGATATGTTGATAGCGGCCAAAGATAGAGGAGATATTGATAGGGTCAAAGCACAATTGAACAAAGAATTTGAGATGAAGCACTTGGGTGCAGCCAAGAAGATTCTTGGTATGGAAATTTCAAGTGATAGAAAATCAAGTGTATTATACTTGAGTCAGGAAGGGTATATTGAGAAGATACTCTCCAGGTTCAGTATGAAGAGTGCTAAACCTGTTAGTGCCCCTTTAGCAGGTCATTTCAGACTGTCATCTGATCAGTCTTCTAAATCAGAAGATGAAATTGACTATATGTCAAAGGTCCTTTACTCTAGTGTAGTAGGGTTTCTTATCTATGCAATGATTTGCACGCGTCCAGATTTGGCATATGCCGTTAGTGTTGTCAGTAAGTATATGGCGAATCTTGGCAAGGAACACTGGAAAGCAGTCCAGTGGATCTTCAGATACTTAAGAGGAACTACTAATGTATGTTTACATTTCGGGAAAACTAGAGATGTGGTCATTGGTTTTGTTGATTACGATTACGTCGAGGACTTGGATAAAAAAGATCTATCACAAGGTATATTTTCTCTCATAGTAGCTGTATGATTAGTTGGAAAGCCACTTTACAAGCTACTGTTACTCAATCCACTACGAAGGCGAAATACATAGCTATTACAGAGGCGATTAAAGAGGCTTTCTGGTTGAAAGGGTTATTTTCTGAACTTAGTAATTTGAAGACGTCTATAGTATTTTGTGATAGTCAGAGTGTGATTTTTCTGACTAAGGATCAGATGTTCCATGAAAGGACTAAGCATATCGATGTCCGTTATCACTTTGTGCGTGATATTATTGCTTGAGGAGATATTGTTGCGAGCAAGGTGAGCACTCATGCAACCCTATAGATATGTTGACTAAGACACTTTTCATTGCAAAGTTTGAGCATTGCTTGAACTTGCTAAGTATCGGTAGTTGATTGATTCCTTTGAGGAACTTGTGGAAGAGGTGGAGTTATTTATCAAAGTTTTGGAGTTTATTGTGTTTGTTACTCTATAATTCGTATCAAGGTGGAGATTGTTGGAGTTTATGACCCGATTTATGTAACCGACTCCCGTAGTTAAATGTTAATGAATGAATATTTGACTACACATTTATTATTCATTCATTATACATTTAACGGTCATAATTCAGGCATTTATTACATAATTAAATGTCATAATTAGGCTACTATGTCGGTTATCCTTATACACACACACACACACATATATATACATGGTGTGTGTGTGTGTGTGTGTGTGTTGTTTCTAGGGTTATATACACAACACATCACATATACAAAATTTCCATTGAGAGACCTGAAAGTTTAGAGTTGTAATTCTCTCAAACCTTGGTACTCCTACTTTGATATAGCGTAATTCCTCTTTCGCCTCTGCCCGTGGTTTTTCTCGAAAGGGTTTCCACGTAAAATCTGTGTGTTCTTTACTTTCTACTTGCTATTATCGTTTTCGATTGCACGATTTGTTTATAATGGGAGACCTTCAAAGAAAGGTTTTCTAAGTTTTAATTAAATATTTCTCCTATGATACGTGTTAATGAAGACCTCAATTGACTCACTTATTCAAACGTTGAGACCTCTTTTGTACTTTTTAAAATATTGGGACCACAGATGAACCTATCCCCAAAGGTTGTGACTTTTTGGTATAATTTACCTAATGTTTAAATGAAGTACATGCTTAAAATTGCATATGAGTATTCCACTATTCATAAGGCATGAGTTTAAGGGTATGTTTATTTTATCCTTTTTCTGGTACTTCTGATATCTTATTTTTATCGTTTTCAAATAGATGTTGGTAAAAAAAATACAGATGAAAAACAAAATTTTTTACTCATAAACAAATCAAATACGAATAATATATTGATAAGTTATAAATGCAGATTAGGTACAGATAAGATGCTAATGAAAATCAAACAATCCAAACAAACCCTAAATTTTTAATTCATGGACTTATATATAAGTGCACTAGCTATCAAAAACTTTTATGTAGATTTATGAATAAGGGTTATTTCATTATAGATGCTTTATATCACTTCTTCTCTTCTTTTTTCCCATTAACCTCATAAGCGTTCATATATTTAGATGAAGATTGTTGTGGTATAACATCACAAAAACCTAATAATAAAGTAGAAGGCATGCATTATATTCCTACTTGTAGACACCTCATTTTGACATTCTTTTGTCAAAATAGATACCTAGCTTAATATATACATAATTAAAATAATTGAATTTTGCAAATTATAAATGTTAAAGCTAGGAATGAAAATTAAATCAATTTAATAGAAATGAATATATATGATAGTATTATATTTTCGTTTTTTGTAAAAAAAAAAAAAATTTACTATTTATCGTCTTCTAGCTTTGGCCGCCTGATGGGCCATGTTTGAGACCATTTTTGGCTTGGTTTTCGACCCGTCTTTTACAAACCAAGCACGTTTCTTAAAAATAGGCGTGGAGTAGTTTATGTTGGTATAGAATTTAGTTGTTTTCATCAAGAAAAAGGATTTAAAATTTGAATTTGAAAATTAAAAAAAAAACTCGTTTTTAGTTTCCGGAAAAAATGCAAAATTTGAGATTTTTGTTAATGACAGTTGTTTAACGTTTAAAATCATAACGGTAATGACAGCTATTTGTAATAATTGACCTTTTTTTACGTTAATGACAACTAATTAATAGTTGTAATTCATTTTTTTCGAATTAAAATAAAAAGCCCCAAATTTAGCTCTATAAATAGAAGAAGAAAAAACGAAAATAAAGGACACAAAAAGCAAAGAAAAGAAAAATCAAACAAGCATTTTATATTCAGGAAATCGAGAGCTTTCATTTCCCTAAGTTGATTATTGTCGAGAACCACCGAACGGCCGTCATCGGAGTAACCGCGATCCGACGACCCCCTCCAGCGTCCACGACGACCCAGATCCATTCCTTCCTCCATCGGTGTATCCTGCGCATCCGTACTTCACATTCCTGGATGCTGGTAAATAGAAGAGTAAAGACTGATCTGGCATATTTTGGTTGAACTTCTCAAGGAGGCAACCGATCCATCTGTGGGGTTTCTTTCGTGAGTCAACTTGCCGAAGTGGGTTGAAGCCATTATTCGCAAACTGCCAGGGGAGAGGATAATAAAAATCAACACTGTTTGTGGAGAGTGGATTGAACACCCCCTTTCCAACCGAAACATTAATCTGGTGCGCTAGATCAACTCCGCCATCTCCACGCGCCGACCCTGACTCCATTCATCAATCCACGCGCAGGTAAGTTCCTTGTTTTTTTTTTTTAAATTAATTTGTTCAATAATAAAGAAGGAACAAGATAGAAAAGAAAAAAAAAATAATAATAACAAGTAAGAAAATAAAAAAAATAATAAATGATGAAATTAGTAGACTGTTTGCTTTATAAATGTTTAAAAATAAAAATAAAACAAAATATAAGGAAAAAAAATTTTGTAGATGAATAAAAGGATTTAAAACAAAATAATGCTAATAATAAAAATAAAAAATGTTAAATCAAAATAAATATGAATGACTTTAGAATTTGTATTCAATGTACTGTGGCACCAACTTTGAATCAGGATTCAATTAGTACGCATGCATGATTTCTTGAGTTCGAGTTCCTAGGATGGCATCACAATGGAGACGTATTCCAATTTCCGTTAAGTACATATGAATAGTAAAAATGATAATGGTAGAATAATAAAAAACGTAAAATATATATGAATGTGTATGTATAAATTTATAGACATATAAATCATAAAGAAATTAATTTCAACCTTAATCACACTTAGAAAATGTACTTTCTATATATAAATTAAATTGGTAGTTTTTTTAGGATTTCATTTTGAAACTTTTTTTTTCTTGTTAATGAATATTTGTCTCATAAACTTGTTCTAAAAATATTAATTTGAAATTTAGGATTTAATTTATCATGATAGTTTTTGAATGTTCTATTTTTTTTGCATTAATATAGTAATGATTTTGTTTTCCTGTGATAAAATTGAATTTATATATATATATATATATCATGTTAGATATGTGTTCATAGAATTACATTAAGATCTTGTTATTGATAACTATAATCATGCCCTAATCATGAGGAATATGAAAATTTTTTTAGAGTTTTAGGTTTACAATATTTGAATTGTGTGATCATGTATGATGATTAGTCATTAATATTCCTTTTATGCCATGATATAGTGATGACTTTGATTGTAATAATATTGAATTTTATGATTTCACCATATATGAAACCACATTGAAATCTTGCCCTTCATAATGTAATTTCAATGATATATAAATCTTGATTATGCCATGATATTGCTTTGTTGAAATTAGTTTGTTAAATATTGATATTCCTTATAATATTTTTATTATTGATGATATGTGTGATCAATTGATATGCATGATATGTGGTTATGATTTCTTGTTCAAAATTTTGTCACCTAGAAAAATCCGATTTTCCATAAAATTGCTAAAACCTAACTTGATAGATTTAGGGTTCATGTTAAAAGATATGTATATATTTTTTATAAAATTAACAAACTTAATGAACTTAAAGCGAAAAGATTTCGAAAAATTTTAAAATTAACCAACAAACTAAATTTTTCTAAAAGAACTACGTGTGGTCTGATCCCGATTAGCGGATCTGTAGGCACCTAAATGGGCGACTTAAAATATGTAAAAAATTATTTTTGTGAATTTATTTGATTTGTTTAGTTTATAATATATGAATATTGATAGAATTTGATAAGATTTGATTAATTTAATATTTCGAGTTTTTAGATTATATATGATTATTGATGGAATTTGATTAGTATTTTTGCTTATTAGACATATGTTTAGTTAATTAGATCCTGATAAATAGTTTAGATTTTGAAATTAGGGTTTAAAAGAAAGCAATTTAAATTGAAAGTTAAAGTGGTAACCATTTAGGTTTTAATAGTTAGCCCCGAACTCAAGTTAATTTCTGGTTCTCGTTTTCAAAATCGATTTTTTCGCAGATCAGTAGCAAAACCAAAATCAACCTACCCATTGGTTTTGGTTTATTTTTCTCTCGACTTTAGTCGAGTGGCGACTCCAAAATAAAATTTTTGTTCAAAATTTCCTTTAATTCTTAGTCGAGGGTTCGTATTGAATGAGTTAGGGTTTAGTATGAATCGGATTAAAGGAAATCGAAAACCAGGCTCGATAGCTTGGCGACTCCACTAGGGAACTTTTTAGAGGGCTAGCCACTTTATGCTTTTCATATATAAATTGCTTTCTTTTTTTTATCTTGTATATTTGTAGATATTTGTGCTAACCGTGTGCTTATGTGCAGATATTATCTATATAGAGTTATTAGAGGGGATATTTATTTTTTGAAAAAAAAAAATGTGTGCTAGATGTGGTCAAACCCGGTCCACCTTAGGTAACTTAAGACGGGAGGCACCAGTAGGTCTCGGGTGTTGTGGTTACCCACCATTCGAGACACGAATTAGCCTCCCACTCTAGTTAATGTGGCCTATGGCCCATTAATTGGGGGACCTTTAGAACCCACCCTTCTTGCATTCACTACATCAAGGAGATGATGATCAAGCTTTGTAGCCAATCAAAATGTTTTTCAAAATTTCTTTACAAAACAAAAGCTAAATTTATAGGAATTAACTTTCCCTTGTAATTCGTTATGTAAATGTGTCTTGTAAAGTCCTTGTAACCTCGTTTTTGTCTTTGCATTCAGTTTAGTGTACCATGAAAATGTATATACCGTGTTGTAACACATCTCTTTGTAATAGGTGAATAAAGAAATGGCATTTGGTTTTGGATAAAATTTTCTCTGTTTAGGTCATGTATTTCACTCCTTGAGTAAATTCAGCTTTAATGAAATAAAATGGTTTTTTGCTACAAAGTTCTCATCATCTCAATTTACATGCGCATGCGTTTTTCTTTTCCATATATATTCTTGTCTCTACATGTTCTTGTATATTCTTTGCTACCTGTTTATTTGTTTTTGTGTATATATTAACCGCTAACCGTTTGCTCATTTTGTTGAGAATCATATAATAATATATACATTTTCTTCTCTAAACTATGGAAATTTTGTTTTTGAACAAAGCAGTTTCTAAAAGATAGCTCCTAAACGGTCAGACCCGGTTCGAAGTCCGATCATCACTAGGTCTAAATCCAGAATGGCTAGCAACAACGACAATAATTCTGGTAATTCCAATGCGATGTCCGAGCAAAGGCTCACTACTTTGGAACAAATGGTATTCCGAATGGCCGAACAAATGAATCTTCTCACGCAAAACCTGAAGGCCCCTCAAGATACTACTGCAGGACATTCTGGGGTAAAGAAAGGGACTGATGGTCAAACTATTGAGGAACAAGTAATTAATCATGAACCACTAGCCATTGTTGAAACCGATTCTTCTGAGTTTAAGAAGGAAATTGAGGCTCAAAAAAGAAATGGAGAAAAGGCTTCTTTCTCAATTCAATGAGAAACTCAAAGTTTTTGAGAAAATGGAAGGATTTGATCAAACTGGAATCACAAGCTTTCCTACAATCGAAGCAGGAGCTTTCCCTGAGAAGTTCAAGATTCCCGACTTTGAAAAGTATGATGGTACTGGTTGTCCAAAGTTGCATACTAGGCTCTATGTGAGGAAGATGAGCCGGTACACTCAATATGAGCAATTCATGATCCAAACTTTTCAGGATAGCCTTACCGGTCCAGCTTTAGCATGGTATGCTCATTTGGATCTTGATGAGATTAATACTTGGGACAAATTGGCTAGGGCTTTCTACAATCAATATAAGTTCAATATTGAAGTGGCCCCTTCTATGTGGGATTTAAGTAATATGAGGAAGAAGAAAGATGAGTCCTTTAAGGAATATGCTCAAAGATGGAGATCAATGGCATCTATGGTATCTACCCCTATCCCGAGAAAGATTTGACATTCACTTTCATCAATACTTTAGAAGAACCGTTCTTTACTCATCTCATTGGACACACTACTGCTAATTTCTCTGAGATAGTATTGGCCGGGTGTAGAATTGAAAGTGCCATTATTACCGGGAGGATCCACGTGGAGAAAAAGGCTACAAATTTCAAGTACTCCAACAATAACAAAGGGAAGGATACCACTGTCAGTGTAGTCAGCTCAACCCCATACACTAAACCTACTCAATCCTACACCTACCAACAAACCCCAAACACTAATCAACCCTTCACCCGTCACAACAACCACAATCCCAAAACCAACCATTCAATAGACCCAAAGACAGTTCACCAAAATTCCCGTACCCCTTAGCCAAGTTCTAGCCCGGCTTAGAGCTGACAATCTGATCACCTTTGAAACACCTAGAGAAGACTACAAACCCAGATATTATAACCCCGAGCAAAAATCGATTATCATTTGGGGCAAATAGGTCATTCTACTGACTATTGTTGGAGGCTTCGGAACAAGATTCAAGACCTCATTGATGCTAAATTGGTCCAACTAGATTTCATTGAAACCCCGACCCCTAATGTCAACACCAATCCTCTCCCAAACCATGGGCCCACGATCAACATGATCACGATTGAAGAACCCGAGCCTTTTATCGGAATGATCCAGTCCAATCCAAAGAAGATAGTTATCCAATGTCAAGGAGAGCAGAAAGAAGCCCCATATGAGGTGAAATCGATGAGGTATCAATTCCATGTGCCCATTGCACCGAAAGACTATAAAGCGCCCCGTTCAACTATCAAGCTGTTAATCAAGTTCCTAGGCCCATGGTCGGAAAACTTGGGAAAGCTTCAGAGCCCGAAAGAGAGAAAACATTGGCAGAGGAATTCTTCCCACTAAGAAAAGATAAGAAAAAGGAGGAGGAATCTGATGAGAAAACAGCCTTGACCAAGATTATGAAGATAAGTGATTATAAGATTGCTGATCAACTCGCTAAAGTCCCGGCTCAAATATCCTTAATGGGTTTGTTAATGACTTCTGAAAAACACCGGGAGGCTCTCTTTAAGATACTCCAACAAATCAAGGTTCCCGAAGGTGTTGCTACTGAAACAATGGAACATGTAGTAAATTCGTATTTGCTTTGGACCAAATCTCTTTCTCACCTGATGAGTTGGGAGCAGAAGGCACTCAACACACAAGCCCCTATTCATAATGGCCAAATGTAATGGAATGATTGTAGCCCGAGTCCTCATCGATAATGGGTCGTCTTTGAATGTTTGTCCATTGGCTACTTTGAACTTACTTGGTATCGATGCATCTAACCTCCGGTCCAGTTCTACTATTGTTAGAGCTTTTGATGGATCCAAGAGAGGCATATCAGGAGAAATAGACTTGGAAGTTACTATTGGCCCACAAGACTTTACTATTCCGTTCCAAGTTCTAGACATACCAAGATCATTCAATTTGTTGCTTGGAAGGCCTTGGATTCACTCAGCTGGGGCAATACCGTCTAGTCTGCATCAGATGGTCAAGTTTATAACAAATGGACAAATCGTTACGGTGCTAGGAGAACAAGACCATGCTATCTTCAAAGACACGCTATACCCTATATTGGCGAAGAAGGATCCGAAGACTTTGGTTTACAAATCTTTGAAGAAGCCAATATGATTCAAAAAGAGGGACATTTAGGGACATTTGGACTGGGATATGTCCTACTCCGGTTGAGATAGAAGAGATGAAAAAGAAAGCCCGAAAGAAGAAAGGAGAAGAATGGTATAATACCCCTATTGAGTCTCCAGATATCAAAGTCACATTCCCACAACCGGCTCATGTCCAGAAACCAGACATTGCATCTGGAGCCTTCTTGCAGCTCCCATCCAGTTAGTTGAATAATTGGTTCACTATCCCCTTAATAACTCTAGGGTTACCTTTGAATCTGATGATAATGGTGAAAGTAAGAGATATCTTGCGCCGATAGATAACGAAAATACTGATATCATTTCTAACCCTAATGAGTTAGTCGTTGAACATGACATTAGTGATCACACTGGGATAGAGAAAAGTTGGCAAAAATATGAACAAGGAGAATTGAGATCAGTGAACCTACAGAAGTAGTGAATGTTGGAACTGAAGATGAGCCTAAAAATTTGAAAATAGGCACCACCTTATCCGCTGAGCAACGAGAAAGATTGATAAGATTATTGACTGATTACTTAGACGTGTTTGCATGGTCCTACGAAGATATGCCTGGTTTGGATACCTCTATAGTGGTTCATAAATTACCAACTAAAGCAGATATCAAACCAAAGAAGCAAAAATTAAGACGATTTAGACCAGATATCTTGCTCAAGATTAAAGAAGAAGTAAAGAAATTGTTGGAAGTCGGTTTTATAGAGGTATCCGATTATCCTGAATGGGTGGCTAATGTGGTCCGGTACTTAAAAAGAATGGAAAGGTTAGAGTTTGTGTAGACTTTCGCGATTTAAACCAAGCCACGCCCAAAGATAATTTCCCCTTACCTCACATAGATGTCTTGGTGGATAATACGGCTAGAAACCATCTATTTTCATTCATGGATGGCTTTTCGGGATATAATCAGATTAAAATGGCAGAAGAGGATAAAACTAAGACAACCTTCATTACTACTTGGGGAACATTCTGCTACAAAGTCATGCCTTTCGGCCTTAAAAACGCCGGGGCAACATATCAAAGGGCGATGGTTACCTTGTTTCATGACATGATGCATCAAGAAGTCGAAGTATATGTAGATGATATGATTGCTAAGTCTAAGGAAGATGAGGATCATGTGGAAATATTGAGATTATTTGATAGATTACGGAAATTCCATCTTAAGTTGAATCCCGAAAAGTGTACATTTGGGGTGACCTCAGGGAAGTTGTTGGGATTCGTAGTCAGTCAACAAGGAATAGAAGTTGACCCGGATAAAGTTAAAGCCATACTTGAATTACCTCCCCGAAGACGATCAAAGAGGTCAGGGGCATATTGGGACGCTTGAATTACATTGCTCGGTTTATATCTCAATTAACCGACAAATGTCGCCCTCTATTCAATTGTTGAGGAAAAATGCAGCTATTGATTGGGATAAAGATTGTCAAGAAGCATTTGATGAAATCAAGCAATATCTGATGAATCCACCAGTGTTAGTAGCACCAACACCTGGTCGCCCTCTTTTCCTATATTTGACGGTACTTCCTGAATCAATGGGAGGTATGCTTGGACAGAAAGATGAAGATGGGAAAGAACGGGCTATTTACTATTTGAGTAAGAAATTCACTGAAGGAGAACAGAAGTATACTGAAGTGGAAAGAACCTGTTGTGCCGTGGTGTGGATCATGCACAGACTGAGACAATATACATTGTATTATTCTATCGAGCTTTATACGAAACATGATCCGTTGAAGTATTTGGCTCAGAAACCAGGGTTGATTGGGAGAATTTCCAAATGGCAGATGTTGTTATCAGAATTTGATATCACTTATGTGAATCAAACTCAGTTAAAGGTCAAGCACTTGTAGATCAACTAGCCGAAAACCCGGTTGAAGATAGTGTGATTGATGGAGAAGCTCAATTCCCGATGAAGGCATATTGCTGGCAGATTCAGATAAAGAATCAGAACAGTCTACTCCTAAATGGAAGTTGTACTTTGATGGAGCAGCTAATGTATGCGGATGTGGAATTGGGGCAGTCTTAATATCACCAGATGGTAAACAATACCCCGCTTCAGCAAGATTGACTTTCCCTTATACTAATAATGTGGCAGAATACGAGGCTTGCATCATGGGCCTCAAGATGGCACTTGACATGGAGATAGATGATCTTGAAGTATATGGAGACTCCTCTCTCATCATCTTTCAAACACGAGGAGAATACAAGACGAAGGATGCAAAATTGGTGCCTTATCATCAATATTTACTAGAATTGGCACAGAAATTCAAAGAAATATCATTCACTTATATGCCAAGAAACCAGAACCAGTTCGCGGATGCATTAGCCACATTAGCATCTATGATTCAAATCACTGATGGAGTTGAGATCCAGCCCTTAAAGGTTCGCATTGAGGAAGAACCACATTTTGCTTGAATACCGAGGAAGTCCCAAGGAAAGATCCCTGGTATGCTAATATCAAAGAATTCCTCCAAGATGGCAAATACCCTGAAAATGCTTCAACAAAGGAGCGAAGAACACTAAGACGCTTAGCAGTTCATTTCATGCTCAGTGGTAATACATTATACAAAAAATCATTTGATACTACTCTCTTGAGATGCGTAGATGAGGCGGAAGCAGATATGTTGATGAGGAAGTCCATGAAGGGATATGTGGACCTCACATGAATGGATATATGCTAGCTAAAAAGATTATGAGGATGGGTTACTTCTGGATAACTATGGAATCAGATTGTATTAAACACGTGAGACATTGCCACTTGTGCCAGATATACTCCAACAAGATGAATGCTCCTCCCAAAGAATTGCAGTCATTATCTTCACCTTGGCCCTTCTCAATGTGGGGTATGGACATGATAGGACCAATTTCGCCAAAAGCCTCAAATGGTCACCGATTTATATTAGTGGCGATCGACTATTTTACTAAATGGGTTGAAGCATTCTCATACGCTAATGTTACCAAAGGAGTAGTTGTCAAGTTCATCAAGAGAGATATCATAGCCAGATATGGAGTCCCTGATACAATCATTACAGACAATGGTACCAATTTGAAACAAATTAATGTCTGAATTGTGCCAAAATTTTGGATCAAACATCGGAACTCTACCCCATATCGACCTCAGATGAATGGGGCAGTTGAAGCGCCAACAAGAACATCAGGAAAATAATAGAGAAAATGGCTATCACTTACAAAGATTGGCATGAGATGCTACCCTTTGCACTCATGGCCTACGAACATCCATCAGAGTATCAACAGGGGCAACCCCTATTCATTAGTCTATGGTGTGGAAGCAGTTTTGCCAGTTGAAGTTGAAATTCCATCACTCAGAATATTGCAGAAACCGAATTGAATGAAGCTGAATGGGTAGAAATAGGATTGATCAGTTAAATCTCATTGATGAAAGGAGGATGACCGCCTTATATCATGGTCAGCTTTACCAGCAAAGAATCGCTCGAGCATTCAATAAGAAAGTTCGCCCGAGAAATTTCAAAGAAGGAGACTTAGTCTTGAGAAAAGTACTCCCGAATGTTCAAGATCCTAGAGGAAAGTTTACTCCTAATTACGAAGGACCATATGTAGTAAAGAGGGTGTTGCCTGGTGGTGCACTAATTTTGACTAGAGTGGATGGTCCAGATTTGAAAGACCCTGTAAATTCTGATGCGGTCAAGTTGTACTACTCTTGAGAAATTAATGAAAATTCTATCAAGTTCAGAAATGTGTTGACTACTTTGTCTATGTGTGATCTAATTTTTGTTATCTATCGACAAAAAGATATCTCTAGCGGTCCCAATCATCAGATCAGTCATTGACCATCCACTTTAATTGATAAGCTTTCTTCATCCTTATATCTCTCAAATTTTTAAAACATGAGTACCGTGAGAGAGAGATTTGAGCAATTGATAAAGTTATAAAAACATTTAATACTTTGAGATTTGATCTTTTCTTAAAGAAATGCCTATTTCAACATAAGAAGTCGATAAGTTCAAGCTGCAAAGTAAGGGAGATACAAAGAACCATCTCCTGTATCGTTCCGACAAGACCATCAAAAGAATCCAGTTACCATCAAAAGACAAACAGAGATACTCAATTCAAAGGATAGCCACTGTGAAGAGCTCTAGCCTGACGAATAAACCTAGTGATGAGCGGACTTCACCAAGTGGTCTGACAAGTTTAGAAGCTTCTATAAGAATCTGGTAAGTTTTGAAAAAAAAAAAAAGAAGAAAAGAAGAATAATAAAATGAATATATTGCTAGAATTAAGTTTTTCAGGAAATTAGCTCTAGAAGCCATGCGAAGCATGAGGAAATCAAGATCTCAGGACATGAGATTTGGGGATCAGAACATGAGACCCAGTTCAAGGAATGCATAACCAAATCAAATGCCAGCTCAAGGAGCGCGTTTGAACCAAATCAGAGGCCAGCTCAAGGAGCGCCTATCCACATCAAGTGCCAGCTCAAGGAGCGTGCTTGAATCAAATCTAAGACAAATGCTAGCTCAAGGAGCGCTTATCCAAATCAGGTGCAGCTCAAGGAGCGCCTAAACCAAATCAAATGCTAGCTCAAGGAGCGCCTATCCAATCAAGTGCCAGCTCAAGAGCGCGCTTGTATCAAATCTAAATCATGCTAGCTCAAGGAGCGTCTATCCAAATCAAATGCCAGCTCAAGGAGCGCGCTTGAACCAAATCAAATGCTAGCTCAAGGAGCGCTTATCCAAATTAGGTGCCAGCTCAAAGAGCGCGCTTGTATCAAATATGAGACAAATGTTAGCACAAGAAGCAATCCAATTCAAAAGGCAGTTTAGAACATGAAGCATATCCGCAGAACATGTGAAACTTTCAAGAGTCTTTTCAAGCTTAAGGATCGCAAGCTCGTGGAGCGCCTTCCTTCTTTGCTTTCAAGCTTAAGGATCGCTAGCTCAGAGGAGCGCCATCCTTCTCTTCAAGAACATGAATCATTTCTATTCGAGAAACAACTTCATCTCTGCTCAAGAAACAATTCTATCTTGCTCAGAAAACGACCTCTTTTCAAGTAAGGACTCAGTACATGAGACCTGAATCAAGGATGGTTCAGTACATGAAGCATCCTTGCCCAAGAAGTGATTCAATGAGCATATCAGAACATGAAAAGCTCTCACCCCGCTCAAGAAGTGGGAATTCCAATGAGGTAAAGTCAAAATGAGGTCTACTTTATCTTTGTGATAAGGTTTTGACAAACCTCATCACAAAGAGGGGCAGCTGTAGACACTCATTTTGACATTTTTTGTCAAAATAAATACTTAGTTAGTATATACATAATTAAAATAATTGAATTTTGCAAATTATAAATGTTAAAGCTAGGAATGAAAATTAAATCAATTTAATAGAAATGAATATATATGATAGTATTATATTTTCGTTTTTTGTAAAAAAAAAAAAAATTTCTATTCATCGTCTTCTAGCTTTGGCCGCCGATGAGCCATATTTGAGACCATTTTTGGCTCGGTTTTCTACCCGTCTTTTACAAACCAAGCACATTTCTTAAAAATAGGCGCGGAGTAGTTTATGTTGGTATAGAATTTAGTTGTTTTCATCAAGAAGAAGGATTTAAAATTTGAATTTGAAAATTAAAAAAAAAACTCTTTTTTAGTTTCCGGAAAAAATGCAAAATTTGAGATTTTTGTTAATGACAGTTGTTTAACGTTTAAAATCATAACGGTAATGACAACTATTTGTAATAATTGACCGTTTTTTTACGTTAATGACAACTAATTAATAGTTGTAATTCGTTTTTTTTCGGATTAAAATAAAAAGCCCCAAATTTAGCTCTATAAATAGAAGAAGAAAAAACAAAAATAAGGACACAAAAAGCAAAGAAAAGAAAAATCAAACAAGCATTTTATATTCAAGAAATCGAGAGCTTTCATTTCCCTAAGTTGATTATTGTCGAGAACACCGAACGGCCGTCATTGGAGTAACCGCGATCCGACGACCCCCTCCGGCGTCCATGACGACCCAGATCCATTCCTTCTCCATCGATGTATCCTGCGCATCCGTACTTCACATTCCTGGATGCTGTAAATAGAAGAGTAAAGACTGGTCTGGCATATTTTGGTTGAACTTCTCAAGGAGGCAACCGATCCATCTGTAGGGTTTCTTTCGTGAGTCAACTTGCCGAAGTGGGTTGAAGCCATTATTCGCAAACTGCCAGGGGAGAGGATAATAAAAATCAACACTGTTTGTGAAGAGTGGATTGAACACCCCCCTTTCCAACCGAAACATTAATCTGGTGCGCTAGATCAACTCCGCCATCTCCACGCGCCGACCCTGACTCCATTCATCAATCCACGCGCAGGTAAGTTCCTTGTTTTCTTTTTAAATTAATTTGTTCAATAATAAAGAAGGAACAAGATAGAAAAAGAAAAAAAATAATAATAACAAGTAAGAAAATAAAAATAATAATAAATGATGAAATTAGTAGACTGTTTGCTTTATAAATGTTTAAAAATAAAAATAAAACAAAATATATAAGGAAAAAAATTTTGTAGATGAATAAAAGGATTTAAAACAAAATAATAATGCTAATAATAAAAATAAAAAATGTTAAATCAAAATAAATATGAATGACTTTAGAATTTGTATTCAATGTACTGTGGCACCAACTTTGAATCAGGATTCAATTAGTACGCATGCATGATTTCTTGAGTTCGAGTTCCTAGGATGGCATCACAACGGAGACGTATTCCAATTTCCGTTAAGTACATATGAATAGTAAAAATGATAATGGTAGAATAATAAAAAACGTAATATTATATGAATGTGTATGTATAAATTTATAGACATATAAATCATAAAGAAATTAATTTCAACCTTAATCACACTTAGAAAATGTACTTTCTATATATAAAATTAAATTGGTAGTTTTTTTAGGATTTCATTTTGAAACTTTTTTTTTTCTTGTTAATGAATATTTGTCTCATAAACTTGTTCTAAAAATATTAATTTGAAATTTAGGATTTAATTTATCATGATATAGTTTTTGAATGTTCTATTTTTTTTGCATTAATATAGTAATGATTTTGTTTTCCTGTGATAAAATTGAATTTATATATATATATATATATATATCATGTTAGATATGTGTTCATAGAATTACATTAAGATCTTGTTATTGATAACTATAATCATGCCCTAATCATGAGGAATATATGAAAATTTTTTTAGAGTTTTAGGTTTACAATATTTGAATTGTGTGATCATGTATGATGATTAGTCATTAATATTCCTTTTATGCCATGATATAGTGATGACTTTGATTGTAATAATATTGAATTTTATGATTTCACCATATATGAAACCACATGAAATCTTGCCCTTCATAATGTAATTTCAATGATATTATAAATCTTGATTATGCCATGATATTGCTTTGTTGAAATTAGTTTGTTAAATATTGATATTCCTTATAATATTTTTATTATTGATGATATGTGTGATCAATTGATATGCATGATATGTGGTTATGATTTCTTGTTCAAAATTTTGTCATCTAGAAAAATCCGATTTTCCATAAAATTGCTAAAACCTAACTTGATAGATTTAGGGTTCATGTTAAAAGATATGTATATATTTTTTATAAAATTAACAAACTTAATGAACTTAAAGCGAAAAGATTTCGAAAAATTTTAAAATTAACCAACAAACTAAATTTTTCTAAAAGAACTACGTGTGGTCTGATCCCGATTAGCGGGTACGTAGGCACCTAAATGGGCGACTTAAAATATGTAAAAAATTATTTTTGTGAATTTATTTGATTTGTTTAGTTTAGAATATATGAATATTGATAGAATTTGATAAGATTTGATTAATTTAAATATTTCGAGTTTTTAGATTATATATGATTATTGATGGAATTTGGTTAGTATTTTTGTGCTTATTAGACATATGTTTAGTTAATTAGATCCTAATAAATAGTTTAGATTTTGAAATTAGGGTTTAAAGGAAAGCAATTTAAATTTGGAAAGTTAAAGTGGTAACCATTTAGGTTTTAATAAGTTAGCCTCCGAACTCAAGTTAATTTCTGGTTCTCGTTTTCAAAATCGATTTTTTCGCAGATCATTAGCAAAACCGAAATCAACCTACCCATTGGTTTTAGTTTATTTTTCTCTCGACTTTAGTCGAGTAGCGACTCCAAAATAAAAAAAAATCAAAATTTCCTTTAATTCTTAGTCGATGATTCGTATTGAATGGGTTAGGGTTTAGTATGAATCGGATTAAAGGAAATCGAAAACCAGGCTCGACACTACTCCTATGGGGGAAGCTATATAATCAATATTACCTTGCTCAGTGACAAATACAATATAGAAACTATTCGGAACAAAATTAAAACGACTAGAGTATCCGCAAGATTTTTTTTTTTTTTTTAAGAAAAACAAAACCTAGCTAGTGTTCACCGTCTTCTCCCAAATCACCATTGTGTATATCACAAATCCGCTTGATACATTATAAGCATCGGCCCCACGAAACATGCCTACCAAATGGATGGATTGATTCAGGCGCAACCTTATTTTATACAACCAAGTCCAATTTAGGCCTATCAATTCCACAAGGTGCTACTTAGGCCTATGGAACCCAAGGATGATTTAGGTCTATTAACTTGAATTGTGGTTTTTATGGGAGTAAACCTATAACCAGAATGATTTGGGACTTAAAATTGGTCCACTAAAGTGTGAATTAAGATCAAGGCATAGGCCGGTTTAACTGGTCCAGAGCTGATCGATTGTTTAAACTTGTAGAACCTTCACGTCCTTACTGGACTTATTTGAGTTGCTCACACTAGGAAAGCCATTATCATTTTTCTTTTAATAAAAGTTTATATATATATATATATTGTTTGTATTAATTTTGTGGTTTCTTATTTTGTTGGCTTTTAGGAAAATTGTAAAACATTTTGCTATTTTTTATTTATTTGTTATGCTAAATATGTCATTTTAAGTAGAAAAATATTTTTCCCTATATAATAAAATATTTTCCTTTTTACGGGAAAATCTTAACATTTTTGAAAAATGTCTTATATATATATTTTAAAGAAGAAGTTGTTTTTCATATTATTCTCTATAATAAATAATATTATATTTACACACTATATTATATTATACATAACATTCATTTCAAACACTTAAAAAAAGTCTTTTCTACAAATACAACCAAACATATAAAAATATGTTATTTTGAGAGAAATATTTTTAATGAAAAATATTCTCTATTAAGAGATTTCTTTTTAAATAAACCAACCTTGGCTTAGTACCATACGGAAAAAGTAAGGGAACTTAAGTTCTAAAGAGAAATATCCAATTTGACACTCCATATCTTTTGATCAATACTTGGTCCAATCTAATATTGAATGAGCAAAAGAGTTGTGAAAGATTGAAAGGTCATTTTACACATATATCATGTCATATATTGATACAAAGAAAGCCATATTTACAAAATGAATCAAATCATAAATTATCATTAAGAATTTAAAAATGCTATGGATATTCTAAGTTCTAAATTCAATATGGATGAAAATCTTACCACTAGAGCTATATAAATCCATCCATTGGTCAAAGATCATTTGCTAATGTCTCAATGTTATTTTAACCAATCATAATTAAATATCTATTAATCTAGATAATAAACATGCATGTTTATTTATTTTATTTTCTCAAGTGTTAAATTATAATTGATGAAAACATAATTGAAATTCCATTTTGAGAAAGTAAACCAAGAATATTATGCTGTTAGTTCCAAACAATACGGGTACATCTTGTAGGTTGTTAGGTGTAAGTGCAACTGAGGAAGGGACTACTTTGACTCATAGCACAGCAGTTGACAAGCCTAAGTAAGCACCTCTTGAGTAGGACCTAAGAGAGGCTAAATATAGGCATGATTTGGTTTTGAATCAGAAATCAAACAGAAATCATCATCGATGGTTTCAGAACGGGTCCGGATAACCAGTTTCACGGTTCTTAAGCGACTCTTTGGTCTAGAACCTGTGGAATTGATCGTTCCACCCAGTTCTATTAAAAAAATATTATTAAACATATAATTATTAAGATTTAAATTATTTGATATAAATAGTAAAATTAATTATTTATTCACAATATTTAATATGTTATTATCAACAATACAAATAAATATAGTTTAAAATCATATGTAATTAATTTAAATAAACTTTTTATAAAAGTAAAATTCATTTTCTTAATAATGTGAGACTATTTTTTAAGTTGTAATTTTTCCTTTTTACTCATTAGAATATTTTGCAATCTCATATTATTAACTACAATTAATAAATGTGCATTCTAAACAAATTTTTTAAAAAGTTGATTAAATAATTCAACACTTTTAGATCCAGTAGTTATTTTGAGTTTAAAATTTTTTTATTTTTAATTTTTAAAAAAGGTGATTCCATGGTTCTAAAACCAAAACTGAGAACCGATGATTCCATGGAACCAGATCGGAACTATGGGAGATAGCTCCGGTTTCGGTTTCTTAATTTCAAGACCTAAAATCGGCAGTTATGATTCCGATTCAGTTTAGTTCGGTTCGATTCTAGAACCCATGCCAATGGTTAAGAGAGGCACTAAGGTAGCTTTCTAGTTTCCGATACAAATATTTTTCCTTACATTTACATTTATGATTTGAACTCAATGGCAAAATTAAATGAAAATATTGAGTAAAAAGAATCAAAGCAAAGAATATGAAAGAGTCAAAGAGGATGAAAAAAAAAATAGAAACGAAAAAGGAAAAGAAGACATGCAAAAGAAGGAAGTCTCCGGGTGAAGCAAGCTCAAGTTGGATGAGTGCTATCAATTGGTATTGTATGACTGTGATAGATACTTACTCCCCTTTTTCTCCCTTATTTTTAACAATAATGATGATTAAAATTTAAATGGGTTTTATTTTTGCAATAGAAGGAAACGAGATTAAAAGGG
The DNA here is from genome assembly GCA_024138025.1 of Combretum micranthum. NCBI lineage: Eukaryota > Viridiplantae > Streptophyta > Magnoliopsida > Myrtales > Combretaceae > Combretum > Combretum micranthum. The sequence continues at coordinate 539,321 of JAMXBD010000412.1, forward strand.
GGAGGCTTATTCGTAAAAAGAATTTTATAAAAGATAAATTTTAATTGGTGTTTTGTAAAAATGGAAAAAAGTACGTTTTAAACTCTCTACCTGGTAACGTCTTGCACAGATATTTGGGAGTTTAAGGGAATGTTTGGTTAGCTTTTTTTAGGAGATATAAATAATTTTTTTAAATTGTTTAACAATTTATTTATTAAAAAACAGATATAGATAAAAAAAATATTAGTAGTTTTTATGAAAAGATCTAATATAGATAAAATATAGATATAAATTAGACATATTTATATATATTATTTTGATATAAATATAGATATAAATAAAAAAATAGACAATCTAAATAGACCCTAAATGATCAAATGGGATTGATTTACTTCGATTTACTGTTCTTGCTGTTGAGGAAGATGGCTTTAATCTTTTTAGAAAAAAAGATGATGAAAAGAGTCAAAGTGGGAGGATTCTTTTTATTTCTAATTTTTTAATTATTACTTTTTATTTAATTGTTTATTTTTAACTTGCTATTTCCCTTGCCATGTATCATGTAATCACTAGTCGGAATTAGATGATGTGAGTGCACAGACGGTGATTTAACTCGTCACAATGACTTGAAAAGTTTGAATGGTACACAAAATTTAATAATTTAAAATATTTTGATAGTAAATTAAATATTAAAAAATCAATTATTTATTATTAACATTGCTTGGATGTATTTATTTTATTATATTTTAATCATTTTAATATCATATTTTTATTATTTTTAAATAAAAATATATCTATAAAAAACTAATAATTTTACTAATAAATAAATCAAACAAATATGATATAGATATAATATAAATATAATATATATAATATAAATATTATATAAATTTGATATAAACACAATACAAATAAAAATAAAATAATCAAAACACACCCCTATAATCTGTATTTTGGAGCCACACCTTCCACTAAAACCTTCATAGATATAAAACCAATCCAAAATTTGTACATAAAATAAAACTAGTCAGAGCAGAGGATTCTTTTTCCTAGCTAAAATAAGGCCAAAAAGGTAATATGACCAGTCTCTTTCGCTTGGAAGAAAGGTATTTTTAACATGGAATTGCAGCACACCCTGTAAGGTGAAAAACACTACATTGGAATAATACAAATTTCTTCAGGTGCACTTTTGCTAAGAATGAATTTTTAATTTAAGTTTTGACTTTTCTATATATTTCCAATTTTTACATTCAACAAAAGCTTACCTCATATTTTATATGTTTTGTTTTTATTCTTTTCTAGTTCTAGACATAATCTATCGTTTACCACCGCAATGAAATGATTAAAAGCATAATTTTCAATTTACAAATAAAAAATTTATTGATTTATCGAAATACATCACCATATATCTTTAACTATATATAATATATGATTGATTTATACATCTTATTTGTCTTCTTAGTAGTTTGTAGACAGATGCTTGATCAAGTTAAAAATAAAAGATTCACCGTTGTCTAAATAATTCACGAAAAAAAAGGACTTTTTTTTGCAAGATTTTAATTAAAATTATTTAGATTAATATCCCATCATCTGAAACAGATTCCTACAGATTTTAATATTGTATTATTGGGTCTTGGGGCCCTTTTTAAAAAAAAAAATTGACATAAGTCTACACTATTCTTGTCATCTGATAGCTTCATTCGACACCTCATAAGATATTTAAATTAGAAAAAAGGAAAAAAAAAACATTTTGTTGTTTAAAAAATTACAAATTTGCTATCGGGATCAACATAATCCCGATTTTAGGCAACTTGACCTCGTCTCTTCAAGAGAGGAGGTCTGTGCAAGTAAAACCTCGCATGACCTCGTTCTTCCCCCATTCCATCTTCCTTCTTGTCGTTACTTCCCTAAACTCTAAGCCCCAAATTGAAAACCCTAACCTCAATGCCGATTTTGTTGTCGATTGAATGCAATTAACTCCATCAACTTGTGTTTTTTGATCAATCGGTGTTGAGGAAGAAGTAATTTATTGGAGAGGAGTGGCTTAGGCGTGAGAACGAAGGAGAACAACGAACGGTGACAATTTGTGGTATGAATTCGTAAATTTCAAAATTTTTGTTGAATTATTGATGCTACATTTTCGAATATTTGTTGTATGTGTTGTGGGAATATTGGATGTTGTAAGATTCCGAATTTTTGCATTTTTTTAATTATCAATGTTAAATTGTCAAATATTGATTGTGTCAAATGAGCGCATATTTGTTGTACGCAAAGTTCAATTAAATTGATACAAATAAAGTATAATTTATTAGAAACTTTTATAATTTATAATATATTATAAATCAGTAATTGATAACAAAAATCAACATTTAAAATTGTAATTTATTAGAAATTAGTAATTTCAATTTTATATGAATTAGATTGTAAATTAGTGATAGAAATCAACATTTATAATTTTACGTGAAAGGAGAAATGAACTTTATATGAAGTCATACAAATAAACTAGATTAGAATTTAGTAATATTAATTTTAAGTTTAAAAATAAAGCCATATCATTCACTTCTTTTGCTGATTTTGTTAAAACACCATGTCAATATACTATTGAAAAATCGGGTTATATATAGTAGCATTAGGAGTTATGTTAAATTAAAAGGGGAGTTCAATTCATAAGTGTGAAGTTACAAATTTCATGCAATGAAGTTATTTTTTATGAGATGGCAGGGTTGGTGAGGAAATGGATAAGGCGGAGTCTGTACTGTACGCTCATGGCAACATTGTGCAAGGGGAGGATGGTTTTGGTTATGATAAGCGGTCGGTAAATGTAGTTAGTAACTCTACGTATGAGCAAATTGTGGACATCATTTGCGATAGACTGAAGGGAAATAGGTGTACACATCGGGTGGATCTATATCATAGGGTAGCTATTGGAGATAGGACACTACGTTATGATATTATTCTAGTGACAGATGATGATGCTGCACAGGAGATGTTAGTGTACGCGAAAGGGTCAGTGGCTGTTTATGTGCAGATATCTGAAAATGTATTGTCACAGGCACCAGTAGGGGAAATGGGCAAAGATAGAAGTATTGGGAGCGATGGGTTTGTAGACTTAAACTCCACTCCAGTTTAGACAATAGGCAGTGCACAGGTGGAAATGTGTGCACCCACCTCGATAGGTGGTCATGATACAGATACATTGTAAGACTCATTGGCAAGTGAATCAAGTGACAACTATGATGATGATGAAAATCATAATATCGAAGCTTTTCCCCAATAGTATGCTTCTCCTGGGGTACAACCAAGGAGAAATGAATGGCACCGCTTCATTGCTCCTACTGATGTTGATGTAGTAGGGAGCTCAGTACCAGTTCCGTTTTTCAATGCTGAAGTTAGTAGTGGTTATGTTGCATATGATGATGAGTAGGAAATGAGTGCTGGGAATTGGAGCTTCAGCGATGAATTCAAGGTTAGGATGCAATTTGAGATAAAATATCATCTCATACGGGCAGTTAAAATGTGGTACATAATGAACCATTACAATTTCAAAGTGGTGGACTCAGACCCAAAATCATGGGCAATTAAATGTATTGATACACATAATAGAGGTTGTAAGTGGAGACTTAGAGGTAGTTATAAGAAACATGATGGGTGGTTTCACATCACTAAGTGTGAAGGACCCTAAAACTACTTGGATGAAATCACTAGACAGGATCACTCTCAGTTGGATTCCACCAGCATATCTAGAAGCATCATATTAGAGATCCATAATTCTCCAGATATGAGGACTAAGGGTCTCCAACTGAATATCTTAAAACAGTTTGGGTATCATGTTCATATAAAGAGAATTCGTGAGATGAATAGAAAAGCAATTGAATAGGTGTATGGAAGTTGGGAAGATTCATATGTGGAGCTCTTTCACTTACTTAATGCAATAACAGAGGCAAATCCAGGAACAAAGCTTAAGAGGCGAACTGTTGATTCAGATTCCATGACACGTGTTCCTAGACAAGCTTTTTTGGGCATTTGGTCTTTGCATCGAAGTTTTCTAGTACTGCAGTATGTTTATTAAACGTGATTGAATTTATTTATGTACAGTTGATATCAACTAACTAACATATATTGGTTTATTCATTGTAGACCCGTGATTACAGTTGATGGCACTTTCTTATATGACAAGTACAAGCACAAACTGCTTATTGCAGTTGCAGTAGATGGGACAAATCATATAATCCTAATGGCGGCATATGCTTTGTGGATGAGGAGAAAGCGGACACATTATGTTGGTTTCTTGCGAAGGTGTTGGAACACGTTATCAAAACCGATCCAACATCTGCTTGATATCGGACCGGCATATCGGCATGATCATATTGTTGATGTGCCATATATGCCTATCGTTACATCTGATGATTACTTCCAGTGGTACCACGCGATCATCCGACGTTAGATCAGTGCATAGGGCTCTCATTAGCTATATGATAAGGTCACTGACTCGATAACCTGTGTAAGGAAATGTGTTATGTTTTTCATGACTCATTGCTCTACATTTTTTCTATTGCTGGTAGGCATATTTCATTTATAGAGTCCCAAACATGCCTCCAAAGATTACTCATTCCGCTGCACGAGATGTCTATCGTGTAGTTGAAGAGTTTATAAGGTTCAATTTAAATATCTATCGCTACCAGCACCAGCAGTAAGATTAGCATCTGATGACCCACAGGCAAGGCTATTCAAAGACGACGTCCACATGGAGAGAGGCATGGCGGGGACGGTGTCAGGAGCGAGGCAGTATGAGGTATACAGATCATGGATGAGCCTGAGCCATCTCGAGTACCTTCATTTGATCAGTTGGCTCTTCCTAGTTTCTTCATCACGAGGTTGGCCCATCGTCATTATCACACACACATTTGTTAGATACCCCCATGCTAAACTAGTACATAGTGAGTTTCATACCCCCTTAGCTCCATAGAAGAGGCGACCATCACCATCATGATATGAGGGAGGGACTCACATAGTGGAGCCAAACCCAGTCCCATTTTATCTATATAGTGATGTTGGTGGAGATGAGAATGGCACAGTTACTCAGATTGATCCATCTACACAGCATCCTCATCAGCATACACCATTCGTCCGTACCTTTGTGAGACGGGGATGAGGGAGGGGGTAGAGGCCACCAGTAGTAGATAGGAGATTTTCTAATTTTTTTATTGTTGGATAGATTCTTAGTACGATTATTATATTCCTTTTCTCTTGTACATTTGATGAAAACAAACAATCGGTCATTTATTTCATATTATGTTTTCTTTGAGTTTTATCTTATGTTTGTGACGAAAAGTTTGACAATACATTTGTGGTTGAATGATTTGGGATTGGAACTGCGTTTGGTTGGATTGAGTTTGGAATACTACTAAAGTTTGAAAGTTGTTTACCATGGGGGAGAATGGCTAACTGCTTATATAGTTATTTTTATTTTATTTTTACAGGTGATAAGATCATATTTTATATAAGTTTTGATGTTTAATTTGTGATAAACTTACCATAAATTGCTAGAATGGGTACTTGTTATGGTTAAAAGTCATGTTTCAGGTCTAATTTGAATAAAGGAAAGCAAAACAAGCAACTTTGAAATGAGAATAGACCACTCAGGGGGTACGCCGCTTTTCTAAAGCATAAGCTGCCGGCATGTAGCCAGCCTTCATGATACATAGAATGCAAAATCTTAAGGTTGCCTCTAAACACCGGCCTTGAGGCGGTGTACACTGTGGGAAGCTAAACAAACTGGCTCTATACCGCCAGTGTAGAAAGAAGAAAAAGCTAGCTTCTGCAATTTTATTCAACGCGGCTTTCTAGAAGTCAAAGTCGCCGACGTTGAGTTGGCTTACAAGATGAACAGAAGGAGTTACAATGTAGGTCCGATGATACGCTGCTGGCCTTGAGGCAGTGTAGGTTGAAGATCAGGAGGCATAACCAAACATGAATGCTAGGTTACAAAATGAACGATCGAATTTTAATGCATTGCCTAAGCCGACATGCTTTCCTTATAAAAATGGCCAACGTTTCATTTCTATGTATATACGCCAGCTAAATCCATTTCTAAGTCGCCGACGTACAAGCGGCCTACACTTGTAACTGAAGACGAAAGCTACTAGTACACTGCCTGTGCAATCAAGAGAGGGACTTTACGCCGCATGAAAGCCGTCGGTGTAGAAAGTGCAACTGCCAGCATACATGTTGAAACTGCAAATTTCCATTAATGCTTTTCACGAAATTTTTCCTATATAAAGGGGACTTCCCTCCTCTACTGTCATGAAGAAATCAGAGAAATAATTTATAATACATTCACTAGATAAAATAGTTTTTAATACTTCATAGAGAATTGTGAGAGATTTGAAGCTTTCAAAAATTTGTAATTGAAGATTTTGATATTTGAATTGGTGATATAATCTCTATTTTCTTATGCAATTTATCTATCTGATTTCTTTGTTCATAATGACATCAATTGCATATTCTTATCTGATTATTGAATTGTCATCCATGAGTAGCTAAATTTTTCTTATGAGAAGTGATGAAACCTAATCTTGCTAAAATGATCTTTAAAATTATGTTATAGGATTGTTAGAATTATGGAATATTTGTAATGAATCCTGATTATCTATCTTGTTTCTGTATGAAATTGGATTGATAAGAATTTTGTTAATTCGGAAGAAGAATTAGGGTTCATAGGAATTCATGAATTAAGATTAAACAACAATTACGGAAGTGGCGGAGTTTAATCTGATTTAAAAATTATCCCATGTAATTCATGTAATGTTTTATGTTAATTTTGCACTAAGGAATTAGGAGAAGTTGATTTAGGGCATTAGACAATTGTAGAATCGGGAGGTTTATAATTGTGAATTCAATTTTATTGATAATTTATTTAGCGGAAGTTAATAAATTATTTTGTGGTTTACTAAAACTTGATAGTTTTAGGTCTTGACAATTTCATACAAATATCTACAATTCTAACTATTCATATAATATAACTTCAGTATGATTAGCAAAAATTACGATGGATTCTGCTCTTTCCCACATTTATCTAATATATCTCTCTAACAATCTCATTGCATTCATCAATAGCTATTAAGTTCAATCCGAATTAGTTAATTAGTTTAGATTGATACAATTCGATTGCCTAAATATTAGTTGAAGCTAATACCGATCTAGCAGTTAAATTGATCCTTATGGAAACAATACTCTACTCACTTTTGTATTACTTGATCAGACCCGATATGCTGTTGTAGTATCCGTGCTCATATTTTTTTATACACATTTTAAGCGGATCAATAGGTTTTGCTACAAATGTAAAAATGAATCTGTTTTCCAAGGAATAAAAGGGAAATGAAATAGTTTTGCTTGACCTGTCTCTTCAAGAGACGAGATTATTAGTGCCTGACTTCGTCTTCTAAAGAGACGAGATCAAATTGCTTAAAATCGAGGTTATTTTGATCCTAATGACAAATTTATAATTTTTTTAAAAAATATAAATATTTTTTTTCCTTTTCTCATTTAAATTGATCATAAAGATAAAATTTTACAAAATATGCCTATTTCAGCTGTTTGACTAATGTCGATTGCATTTAATACTTTCAGTATGAAACAGAGGTTTTTTTTTCCACTTTAAATCCATTTTTCTGACTTCTACGAGAATAATATTTCTTCATTTAATGCGTAGTCTTAAAAAATAACACAAGCACCGTACTGTCTGGGTAGGATAATTGCACAAAGTCATCTTTCTATTCGATCGTCAAGATTGTCGTGCGTTTCTGCACGAGCTACCAATTCAATTTGGGGTCACTTTGAAGTGTCGGAATCTTACTAGTAATTTAATTCACATTTATATCTTATTTATATTTATAATTTATTTATATCATATTGATATTATATCTATTTGATTAACCTATAAATAAAAATATAAATTTTTTACGAATATCTATTTCTTAACAAATATCTGATTAAAAATGATAAAAATATGGTGTCTAAATAATTAAAAAATAATAAAACAACAAGCCCTAAGCTGGAATAATAAATAGGATAGTAAATGAGAAGGATCAAGCCTTGGTTTCAAAGGCTGGTACTTGGTTTATTTAATAAATTAACAATTTGGAGGTGTGGGTTATTAACAAAATCTACAAAATATAAGTTCAAGCTTAAACTCAGCTCATTTAGCTTAATAAGCTCGAGCTATAGTTGGTTTAGTTCAATGAGTTTGAGTTTGAACCTGTTTGCATAAATAATTATGTATAATAAAATAATATTATTAAAAAAAAGTTCACATTCTCTTAATAAGCCTATTCACAAGACTTTCAACGAGCCTATCTACAAAGCGGTCCACATGCCACGAAAAGTTTAGGTTTAGTTCTTTTAACTAAACGGGCTTTATTCTTGAATCAAACTTAGCCTAAAATAAGTCAAGCTTTATTAGCTCATGAGCAGCTTGACTTATTTATGGCCTAATTAGAAGATAAAGATTTAGCTAAAATTCATTGCATGTGTGATAAATGTAGTTTTCCTTTAATCATTGAATTTATTATAGGGCAAATTATAAAAATATGATCCATGATTTGACTAATTTGTGAGCACTGTGTATTTTTTTTTTATAAATAGGTAAGAGTATTATTAGTATAAAAAATCATTTAATAAAAAAAATATAAAATAAAATATTAAAAATTTTTTTTAAAAAATAAAAAATTAATTTTTCATGATCAATAAAATATTGACATTTCTTATTTTAAAGTTATTAAATAATATTAGTACTTTTATATGAAACTCGAATAATCTATTTATTAAAAAAATAATATAAATCATATATTTATAAATTAATCAAAATATATGTTATATTTTTATAATTAATCTTTTATTACAAGAGTTAAAGTACAAAAATTTTAATGATTGGATTATAAGATGAAAAACTTTGATCAGTAAAATTATAGAGACGTGTCTTATATTATGTTTTCGAATTTTTTTTTTAAATTTTATTTTTTCTTTTGCGTGGGGTTGTTGCAAAGTACTAAGCAGCAGAGATGGCTACGTTCCTACGAATCTTTTTCTGTCAAATTTCAAAACTAGTACCGTTGTAGTCTGGCGAAGAAATGTTGCGTGGATTCGTAGGGCTTTTGGTCTGGTTTTTACCCAATTTACCACTATTGGTCAAAAAGTCTACTTTCTTTCTTGATAGTCGTGCGACAGCGTGTGGCTTTTACAAGGAGGGTGAACAAAATGCAAATCGGTTCATTTCTAAAGTATGAACCGCAATTTTCTATTCGTAATCTGCCTTTTTTTTTTTTTCTTCCTCTTACTACCAACATCACAATTATATGACCTAAAAATTTAAATTTATAGATATAATATAGGTTATTATATAATACTTTTTCTCACTATGCATTGAAAATTTAGCTTTATCTAAAACCCATGATATGAACAATTTAATTTTTAATGAAGTTGTAATGAGTGCAGAGAATTCGAATTCATGATATCTTACGCTCCTACTATATTAAAGTTAATACTATAACTATTTTATATAAAAATTTAAGCTTATAAATATAATATACACTATTGTGTAATATTTTCAAGTTGAACAGCATTAAATGGTTTAGCTTGGATTTGGTTTGAATCAATTTATTATTATTATTATTATTATTATTATTATAGGGTTATTTTTGTAATTGAGCTCTTGGCCAAATTTAATGCCACGAATTGCTCTTCTGAATTGGGGATAGAGCTTAATTGGTCGAGTCTAATAAAGGATGTGGTAAAGAGATTCGACTTAGTAAGCTCGAAATATGGATCACTGCACTAGTTTATTTGGCTCTCAGCATCATTTGGTTTTCTCGTGCACGAAAGGTAGGCTCTAAAAATATGCTTTAATGTTAATTTAGGCTTTATTTGGTTAAAATAGGGCTTATATTGTAACGCCAAGCATAATACCCTAAGTATTATATGCATAGGCTTCATTGAAAAGGTACGTTTATCATGAACATTTGCTACTCAATTATATATTCTAAAATCTTTTGTTTAGATTTTTGGAAACAACTAGATTCATAAAAATAAATAAAACTTTTTATAAAAACATTTCAAAATCTACTCACTTGAGTAGATGATCTTTCTTATAAACAAAACCATACCATCATGTATGCCATATCAAAGAATATATCATGATGGTAAATAAAGCTTAAGACCTTGAATTATAAAGCTTAGGTTTCACCAGGCTTTCAAAAGAATAATACAACCTTTAAAAATAAATCCAGTTCGTAAACAAATAAATAAAAGAATACAAAACTAGCCAACAATCCTAATCCACTTCCATCATCAACTAAAGATCCTCCAAAGTCGCATCAAATTAGAGTTAATCAAAATCATCATTCACATCACCATCAACATATTGTCATTAGTCATCAAAACAACACTTGGAAGGAAGACAGCAATAACAATAATGAGTTGAAGCCTAGTACATAGTATTATAGACACACACGGATGGCAAATAAGTATAGTTAAATGCAATACAACAAATAACAAGTTATTATCTTTCGTTTAAATAAAGTAAGCAACACAAGAGTACTCACACTCCGGAACAAACCTCTGGGAATATGGGGGTCCTGAGTAACAGCAGATGCTCAGAAGGTTGATATAGGCAACCCAGATAGCTAAACTCCTATATGATATAATTGAAAACGAGAAAATAGCCTCATTTAGGGTTTATAGCCGTTACTTACTCTTTACTTAAAACTTAGTCCCTAATATCATTTAGTTCATCGATCTCATAAATATGAACTAAATCATGTCATTTTACCTCAAGCTTAAGCAAACGTTAAGTCGGTACTGTTTGCCCTATTAGCTACCTACTAAGCCACTTATGAATTGCCATTGCATCATGGTGTACCATTGCATCATGGTAAATGTCATTGCAATATGACACGAATATGACTTAAGCGCCTAACTACCATGCCTCGTTCTGGACAAGGTTGCCGCTTGATAGACCGGATTTAACGATATAAACATAAGCAACACTTGATTATTAAAGTCATATTTAAGTTTTAGTTCATTTTAGATGCCTATCTTAGCAAACAACATGCAAGTTACTGCGTATCTTATATATATGAAATCCAAATAGAGACAGATGGCATATCAGAATCCATTTCAAAAGATAAATCAAGTATCCATGTCTATAGATTCAAGAATTAAACTTATATAAGAATTTAAATTAATTATCCAGTTATATTAAACTTATTTTATAACCCTATTTGTTTAGACATTAATTATGAACCCTGCCAAGGTTGCGAAGATCACCCCACCAAGATATGGATAGTTCTCCATTGTTTATCAAAGTATTTCTTTTCTTTTTGTTTATGATTCATTCACTATAGAAACATCATCATGTCATTCATATTCAAAGCAAACAAATATTTGAAACAACATATTCCATATGTTAAACATAGATTATCCTAACATGTTAATCTAATCCAATTATTAGCTATTAAACCCATTTTAACTTAATCTTAATCAAGTTGATTAAACTTAATCAATCTAATTCATTTTAACTCATTCAATTCTATTTTATCAACTTGAACTTAGATTTATTAGCTAAGTTCATTTTATATTTAACTACATACACTTAACCAGCAAACACAAATGTCCAAAAAAAAAAAAAAAAAAACTAGTAAACACAAGTTTTCAACTTAATTTGGATAAGTTGTAGCTTGAAAAAAATAAAATTTAGGCCTTAATACTTTTAGAATTTCCAAAAACTTAAAGCATGAAAGTTGTAGAGCTATTTTTAAGCTTTCCGTAGCATCCTTAGTCATCTCAATCCAAATATAGATGAAAAATTTATGATCAAAATAGTGTCATAAGCAAAGAGAAGCACGGAAAGATACATTATCTCGTGTTCTAACCAAGCTATTTTGGAAAACATATCTTTTTTTTTTTTTTTTTTAGTTTTTGAGGTCAGAGAGAACCACGGGTAGATAGGGGAGGCTGTCTACTGATTGTGCTTCTCCTTAGGTAGGTTAAAAAAATGTGTTTTCAAGCAACAGTAAGGAGCACAACTTAATATAATGTCCCGAGTTTAGCTCGTATTTTTTACCTTGTTGTTTGTTTTAAAAACTTTACTTGTTTTATCACTTGTTTTACATCATTTTTCATTATCTAACATCATATACTCTACATACCAGCCTAGAATCATCATCTCTAACATATATATTCATGTTTTTACGTCATATTCCATCAAAACCACTCCACAAACTTTTAATCTACATATACACATAACACAACCTAAATCCTAACTCACATGCTCATATATTCATTATTCACCAACTTCATCACAATTTCTACTTATATGTTACATCAATCCATCACACATAATCATGAACAACAATCAAAACAAAATAAAGCAATTATACAAAAACATACAATTGAATATTCTTTCTTGTTGTTAGGCTACTTCTAACTTGATTTCCACTTCCTATCTTCTTTTCTAATTTTAATTCCTTCTATGATCATGTTGTAACTGAGATATTTAGGATAATCTTTTAGGGAAAAGAAGAGAAAGAAAAGGGAGAGAAAGAGAAAACGTAAGGAGTGAGAAAAATGAAAAAGAAAGAGAAAAGGAAAAACAAAAAGGAAAAAGGGAAGATATTTTGAATTATGGATATTAGGTTTAAATCTTTCTAATATTTATATTAAGTATCAAAACCAATTAGAAAATAATTTGATAATCAATATATTAAAAATTAACAACTTGGTTTAGAAAACATAATTTAAAAGTTTAATTTATAAGGGTTTAAAACTAATATATTCATATGGGTAAATAAAAACAAAATTGGGAAGCCCTGTAATTTTACCCTAAAGGAATATAAGATCTAGAAATTAATTGGCAACTCGAGTAGTAATCGAACCTAAAAAACACTTAAAACCCTAATATCCAAACCCAAAAACCCTAGTTGTGGGACCTAAAACCCTAAATTCATAATAAACCCAAACAGATAATAAAGTCAAAATTTTAGGAACAGTAATTTGAAATTCCATGTATACGGTTGCGATCAGGACATCTAATTAGTGGGCATGAAAATTTTCACCTCCAAACACTTAAGGATGCAACCGGGGGGGTCGTTATAGGGTACCGCCCGCCCGCCCCGCTAAAAACCCTATAGGGTCAGACCTATAGGGTTTAGGGTCGGGTTTTGGGTTGTACTCATAACCCGTTGGGAAAACCCGACCCGATTTAATTAAAAAAAATTAAAAATTTTAGTTTAAGGAATTTACTTATTCATTAGTTGAATGATGCTTTTCATATCATTTTGTTATTCATGTATTGAGTCACATGATAGGATATAAATTATATTTACAATTAATAATCACTCCAATTATCCAGAGAAAATCGATTTCCATGTGCAACCTTCCCCACTTTTTCAAAATTCATTTCTTTCCCATGCAACACAACAAAGTATAAAAATTAATTTTCTCAAAAAAAATAGATATTATATATATGTGTAATGATAAATAAATTAAGAATATGTAGATCGTCGTGTAGTGTCATCATTTTATTATTATTATTATTATTATTATTATTATTATTATTATTATTATTATTATTTGAGTTGAATGTATTATATATATATATATATAGTAAGTCTTCTAATAATTTTTAGGCAATGACATGTCTTGAGTTACTGACTTTACCTTATATATTCGGTTTTCCACGTTTAATAATTTTTACTTGTCTTTAACGTTTTCTAATTTTTTTTAAATAAAAACTAGGATCTTTATCAACTCCATTGAAATGTTTGCCCTCCTAAACATGCCTCACTACAATAATAATTTAATCAAATAATAAAATGATGCATTTCATTATGTAATATGTTAAACGGGTCGGGTTCGGGTTTCTAAGAAATCGGGTCGGGTCGGTTCTGGGACAGAATGACCCAACCCGAACCGACCCGTTTACATCCCTACACTATAGGATACATAGTTATGATGAGATATTATAACGTATAGGAATCGGACCCATATCGGAGAATTCTTCAATAAGTTTTAATCCATCGCTTCAATGCATTTATATATGTACATACATCGCTCCACCGATTGGCACGCTTTTCATTTTTCCCTTCCTTATTATTTTTCCCTCCAGTCTCCTTCTTCCTTCAGAAACCTACGGATTTCGATCGTCGAATCCGATAAATTTCAAAAACTCGTAACTCATGAAATGAACTTCTATACGATAAATTTTGAAGATATGGCGACATTACTTGTATGGGCAAAAATGTGAGATTTATACGGATCATAAGAGTTTGAAATACTTATTTACCCAGAAAGAGTTGAGCATGAGACAAAGGAGATTGTTAGAATTGATTGAAGATTATAATCTAAATATAAACTACCATCAGGAAGAGTAAATGCAGTAGCCGATGCTCTACGTCGGAAAAATTATAGCCAAGTTGTAGCTATACTAATAGATCAGCAGGAGTTAATATGGGAATTTGAGAAGATGAAGATTGAATTCGCTTAGTATGATAAGGACATACAACTATCGGCCCTAATGGTACAACCCACCTTATTGCATCAAATCAAGAAAATGCAGGAAATAGACCCTAAGATCAAAGAAATAAAAGAAAGGATTTAGCTAGGAGCTTATTCGGGCTACATGATTGATTTATATGGAGCTTTATGGATAAAAGGAAGGATGTGTATGCCTAACGATCAAAGCCTAAGAGATAAAATCATGAATGAAGCACATAATTCAGGGTATACGATACATCCAAGTGGAACTAAGATGCATCAAGATCTTAAAAAAAAAATTATGGTGGGAAGGTATGAAAAGAGATGTTGCTTGGTATGTCGCTCAATGTTCCATCTGCCAACAAGTAAAGGTAGAACATCAGAGATGGGTGGACTGTTACAACCATTACCAATTCCAGAATGGAAATGGGAAAGGATTACAATGGATTTTGTAGCTGCCTTGCCAAAGGTACAAGGGGGATATGATGCTATATGGGTAATCGTAGATTGCCTCACAAAATCCGTACTTTTCCTACCAATCAAGATCACATATCCCCTGGACAAACTAGCTACGGTATATATAAAAGGGATAGTAAGGCCACATGGAGTGCCAGTGAGCATAGTACCTGATAGAGACCTTCGAGTTGTATTGAAATTCTGGAGGAGTTTACAGAAGGCAATGGGAACTCAGTTACAATTTAGTATGGCCTATCATCCTCAAATCGATGGGCAGTTAGAGAGAACGATACAAACTCTTGAGGATATGCTAAGGGCATGCCCACTTGACCTTAAAGGTAGTTGGGATCGACACTTACCTTTAATAGAATTTGCATATAATAATAGTTACCATTCTTCAATCAAAATGGCACCATATGAGGCGCTTTATGGATGAAAATGTAGATTTCCTTTATATTGGGATGATGGAGAAAGAGCCTTGATTAGGCAAAAATTACTCCAAGAAACCTTAGACAAAGCACGATTAATCAAACAAAGGATGAAAGAAGCATAAGATCGACATAAGAGTTGGGCAGATTTGAGAAGAAGAGAGATAGATTCTCACCAGGATATCATGTGTATTTGAAAATAACTCCTATGAAAGGTTACCGAAGATTTGGGATGAAAGGAAAACTGAGTCCACGTTATATAGGACCATATGAAATAATGGAAAAAGTTAAAGATGTAGCATACAAACTTGCTCTCCCTCCACAGTAGTCTGAAATTCACAATGTATTCTACGTATCAATGCTAAGGAAATGCATCTCGGAACCAAATCGAGTGCTGGAAGTAGAATCGATGGAATTATAACCCAACTTAACATATAAAGAATATCCGATGGAGATCCTAGAAAACAAGACAAAGGCACTCTGAAACAAGAGTATCAATTATGTCAAAGTAAGATGGAGCCAACATTCCGACAAAGAGGCAACCTGGGAAACAAAAAGTGAAATGAAGGAGAAGTTTCCTTGCTTATTTATGGACCCAAGTATTTATTAGAAGTTTTGAAGACAAAACTTTTTCTAATGTTGGGAGGGTGTGAAGCTCCATAATTTTACCCTAAAGGAATATAAGATCTAGAAATTAATTGGCAACTCGAATAGTACTCAAATCTCAAAAACACTTAAAACCCTAATGACCAAACCCAGAAACCCTAATTCTGAGACCTAAAACCCTAAATTCATAATGAAACCAAACAGATAATAAATTCAAAATTTTAGGAACCCCAATTTGAAATTCCATGTATACGATTGCGATCAGGACATCTAAATTAGTAGGCACGTAAGTTTTCACCTCCAAACACTATAGGATACATAGTTATGATGAGATATTATATCGTGTAGCAATTGGACCCGTATCGGAGAATTCTTCAATAAGTTTTAATCCACCGCTTCAATGCATTTATATATGTACATACACCACTTCACCAATCGGCACGCTTTTCATTTTTCTCTCCAGTCTCCTTCCTTCAGAAACCTATGAATTTCGATCACTGGATCCAATAAATTTCAAAAACTCATAACTCATGAAACATACTTCTGTTTTCAAATCCACAAGAAACATTGTGATCCTTGTTCCATGATCTTTGAAATAACAGCACACTCGATAAGGTTTCTCTAGCCTCTAAGCCTAGAACGAATCGAAGCGTCGACTATTAAACGAAAAAGTCGATTCAATACTCTTAAATTTTATACGTAAATTCTTAGTTTTTACTTACTACATCATATTCCACAAGCTTAGAAGATTGTTTTCTTGTATTGTATAGGTGAATACTTCAATCTCTCGGGTTAACCTTTGGATTACTTCAAACTGACAATGCCGCCACAGTGAGTGGGATATTCGATGAATTACTACGTTTATTATTATTATTATTATTTTTTATTCTCGTCAGAATTTCTAACGATGATGCGGATGAAATGTATTACATGATTCCTGAAAGGTCTATAAACATGGCTGCAACAATAGTTCATGAATTACGGTTTTATTATTATTAGATAATTATTGTCGGAATTTTCCGACAATATCACCTCCTGTACCAAGTTTGCCTTCCAAAATAAATATACGTCAACGAACCGTCCTCACCCCAAAGCCATAGACCAACGTTATTTTAGATGCTGCACTTGTAAACTGCAACTTATAACATATTTTACTTATATTATATTTCAATGATATGCGTGTGAGTCTATATATATATAAGCATGCGCTGGGTCGTGTTGTTCCACAAAGAAGGACAGAAGGGGTTCAGTTACTTCGAAGATAGATCAGTCAACATTTTCAAACCACTACTATAATTAATAAACGACCTGTCAACCAGCTTATATTTTTGCATTCTTCACTATGTGTATCGCATTTTTGTTCAAAGGCATTATAACTCGATAGAATACTTATACGTTCAAATGCTTCCTGTATACAAGGTGTATGACCCCACGATTCGAGGCATATATAAGGCTAGAATTTTGAAATATATACTAATGCCAGTATAAAAATCATAACATAGCAATGTAGGAATTTCCGAGATTACATTTTATGGTATAATTGAAAGATGAATTATACATTTAAATTTTAATGATGTTGTTATACAAACCTTGCCAATAAGAATTCTAACTTAATGATAATCTATAAAAAAAAAAAAAAAACAAATTTATTCAAATATTCATTATTGCATTCTATCTGAAACTAATAATAGGATTTTATGATTGCTTATTTAGAATTATTCCTACTCGATTGATGGATTCTATGAATGTTGATTACTTTATTTAAAAATCTGCATTTTATGAAAATTATCTTAATTATAGTTTGGTTGGTCACCCTTGAACTTATTAATAAAGATTAGGATATAATAAAATCAGGCATGCATTGCATGGTGTCTTGAATTATTCAATGCCATCATTGTCGCATGATGGATAGGGAGGAAGTTTAAAGTACTTCGGACTACAGTTAAGGTATCCGTAAGTATTAAAAAAATATATTTTGGGTATAAGATTTGTAAAAAAATCTCTTTGTAAGTGTTTTTAAGTATTTCTGTTTTGGTGATACGGACTAGGTGATTTGGGAAGTCGTGTATGACCAAAGCCTTGAACTATCTGTCGTTGTGGGTCCTATCATGAGTTTTATGAATTTCAGACTACATTTAAGGTATCTGAAGTATTAAGTGAACTATTTTTGGATATTCCATCTTAGGATTGCATGTAAGGTATCCTAAGCAGGGTTGCATTTAAGGTACCCTAGAACTTGCGAGATAAGAGAAAATGGATTGGATGACTTGGACACTAATAGAACTACTAATTCCCTAACCCAAGTTCAAAGGGGGGTTATACCTTAAACTTTATGGTGGTTACCAGAAGACCATATGTGACGATTGCATTGTATACGCTTGCTCATGCATAGCATATGATTTGATAACTTGTTTATGCTTGCAGTATTAATGAGAATATTGCACTCCCATCTCACTGAGTTGGGGTTTTGCTCCCCCCTATAGTGTGACTCGTCATGCAGGTCTCCAAGACAAGTTTATAATCCAGCCAGGTGCTCCACTTCGGTAAGCCAACTGGTTTAAGGATTCTTAGGGAGACTTCTGCGAGAAGGGATAGATAGAGGAACTACCTATGTTACATCTAGATGTTTGTCTTTTTGGATATACCATATCTTTTGTTGTTAAGCAATTTCAGTCAAGTAAGGTAACTGATGTGATGATAAGATGACATATGTAAAGCTTTTCTTTTGTTAAAAGTACTTGGTTTAATTTCTAAGTAATTGTTGTTAAGACGCTTCACGAATGCCATTGTGACTAATATGAGCATTCGTGGTGAGTTGTCACAGCCAAGGTACTCTTTGGGGTGTGACAAAAATTCATGACGATTAAGGATATGAAAACCAAAGTAAAATTCAAGGGTTTAGGAGTTTGCAAAACATTTAAAATTGAACAAGTAAAATTTAAGATTCATAAATAATGAAAATGGCTTATATTTAAGAGATAGATAAAGACTTTAAAATTCAATTTGCCAAAATAAATAGAGGAAATGATTAAATATTTCAAAAAATAATATGTGAAATTTCCAATCTCATTTTAACATATTTCCTAACTTAGTTATATTAATTTGTCTTGTCATTTTCTATTATTTACTTATTTTACTCATATAAACTATCTAACTATGTCCACAAGTAATCATTTATTCTATTATTCAATTAAACCGTCTCTAATTTTACTAGGTAAGAGTTTGGAGTACTGTATATATAAATAAAATAAGTCTATTCCTATTTTATAATAAATATGGGCTATTTTAATAAGAAAATGGGCCTCTTTTACATTATAAAAGCCCTCATCTTCTTACAAGCCCGCAATCAAAGCCCATATCCATATAAAAAAAGAAGAAATGAAGGCTGACTGTTGGATTCATCAAAGCTATCCAACGGCTACCATCAGCCTTGAACATTTATAAATAAGAGGCCACGTATTACTAAGATTGAAAACAGTGCAGAAACTATACTGAAATATCTCTAGAAAAGATTAAATCAACTATTTCACAAAGAACGAGTAAAGAATGATCGAATCTATTTGATTTGATCTCCTGTTACACTCGCACGCTTGAAAAATCGAGTTTGCTTGTTTCTCCTCCCATGCCTTTTTCTATGATATCCATATACGTGTCATTAGTTTAGAACTCCTCTTAGGTTGATTAACATGCCTATTGCACATGATCGACTAGTTGCAGCAAGCCCACCACGCATCATCATCATCATCATCATTTCTTGTTTGATATATTTTGAAAAATATTATCTCTATTTGTGTTATTATTATTTTTTCACTTCTTAAGCTGTTTTATTATAGACAAAATAGCATGTTCACTTGACATGAATTACTATTCATTCCATTTTCGTTCTACGTAAACTACTATTACCATGTTCATTAGAGGATAACAATTCATAATAAATTGCTATTATGTAAAATAATAAATAGCAATTCATATCCCCACACATATGAATTATCATTTAATAATTTATTTTCCAACTTTATCATAAATATCTCTATTTTAAAAATATCACATACAAAATTATTTTCTCTTTGTAGTAAAGACAATGGGCATTATAAATATTTTACATTTTATTCCAATAAAAATTTGTTTTATTTTTCACACTAAGTTCATAATTAATCAAATTTGGAATGTTCCTTAGTGCCCTTTCAGTATTTCCACTTGCTTAAGATTTCAGCGATGTCGAGCTTAGGTAACTCCAGCACCTAATCTTTTTCACATAATTCTGATAGTAGGGTACAACTATAAAAACCCAACCCACTAAACCCCGAGATTTAGTATTCCGAGTCCCCAACTACATATAATATTTGCATATTATATGTAAGGTTGTCCTAAAACTACCAGTTTATGAGAATTGTTCGATTATAACTATAAAACTTTATAAATAACTTTTATCAAAACAAGATTGCCTACAAGAGCAATCCATACATATATATATTACACATCACCATTACAAGGGTTTGTGTCAATACATGACACTACAAAACTTTACAACATATTCTTATTATAAAAATATAACTAAGAGACTTTGAAGTCTTTTACAAAATAGGCTCATCTAATGAGCCATTAATGCAAAGGTATATACGTTTCAAGTAAAAGATTTCTTCCAAGCTTTCTTCTCAAAATCAATGCCACTCGGGTCCTACTCGTCCTATTCATCCATAAACTTCTCAAAACCTGACCCATAACCCAAATTATCATATGGTACATTATCAAGACCTGCGAAGCAGTAACAGTGAGCCAAAGGCCCAATACACAGTAACAAATACACAAGCAAAATGCAAAGCAAACTTATTCTAATTTAATGCATCAACAATTAAGTCATTATCTCGCTTAATTCTCATTTAACAAAACAACAGTGGGTATTCAAACCCCAGGATCAAGCTTTGGGAATTCAGGGGTCCTGATAACAGCAGCTGCTCAAGAGGTTGATATAAGCAGTCCGAATACCTATATCCCCTATATCTATTCAATAAAAGTAATCTCATTTAGAGTTTCTAGTCGTTACTCAACTTTACTTAACTTAATCCATAACATCATTTAGTTCACACGTCCCCATAAACATTAAACTAAATCATATTACTTCATCTTAAGTGTAAGCAAACGTTATACATACTAAATTCTCCATCGATTACCCGCTTAACCATAAAAGAATCACTATTGCATCATAGCATATCATTGCATCATGACAAAGAGGTTAAAGCGCCTATATCTAACATGTCATTACATCATGATAGGTTACCGTTCCTCGAACTAGATTAAACGACGCAATAGACAATCAATTCAATCAATTATTAAGCCAACTTAAATTAAGTCGAGTTCAATTATGCTTATTCCTAGTATACAAAAATCAAGCTACTGCGTACCTAAACCTAGTAGAGAATCACTAGATGCACTTACAGGAGAATCAGAGGAAGAATTTCTCACTGCTATAAGACAATAATTAATATAACACATCAAATATCATTTATCTATCTCATTTTAGTCTAAAAAGATCATTTCTTAAGCAAAAACACATTTAACAAACAAATACAAGCATTTAACTTTGTTTGAAAAACATAGCAACCGAAAAGAAGTAAGTTTAAGCATATATATTTTTTAATTTGCAAAAACTCATAACTTTAAAATTATAGATCTCTTTTCAAGCTTTCTATAGCAACTTGAATCACCTCAATTGGAGGTCGGATGAAAAAGTTACGGCCAATTTACAAAACGGTGTTGCAATAGGGAAGAAATCAGAAACCACAACACCCTTGGAAACGGGGAGTTTGGGAGGCCATTTCAACTCATGGAAAATGAGATTTTTGATCCAAGAGCACAACACCTCTCCCAACGGGGCCGTTTGCTCCAAAAACCCCTCCAAATGGGGCCATTTGACAAGGTTTTTGACAGTTTTTATACTTCCCTTATTTTGAACAAGAATTTTTACAAACTTTTAACACTTTTAACTTCAACCAAAACACAATATCAACATCTTACATGGATTTTATCAACTTTAAACATGAATTTACTTCACGTTCAACTCATCAAACACATCAAACATCAAGCTAAACTCATTTCATTACATTAGCATATTTGCTTCACATAACCCAAGTCTTGAACATCCATAACTCATGCACCAAGTTACTACTTAGCTTCCACTCATGTCCAACACAAATATCATTCACTTCTCCACTCCAAAACTCATAAATCTTCATCCCAAACACATAATTACACTCTTATACATACACAATCACTTTAGGCTTTGTTTTATACTCCACATCACCTTAACCTATTTAAATACAACTTCAAGCTTCCCAACACTTCACACTACTTCCAAAACATTTTTTTAGCAAGTTAATAACATCAAAACACAACTCAAACTTCCATTGCACATAAAACTACTTAAACTCATACATAGCCAAACTTACACTAACACGCATTTCACATTCAAGGCATAAAGAAAGAGTAACAAAACTCATACACTTGCATGGACTTACATGGATGAGGCTTTATCTTGAAGGAAGCTTTTAGACTTTGGTTGATTGTCTAGTGAAGGGTTTGGCCTACTTTTCCTTAGAGAGAAGAAAGAAAAACAAAGAGTAAAGGAAGAAGGAGAAGTAGGATTTTCGGATGGGGGAAATGAGTTGCCCAAAAGTGAGTCTTTTGATGAAAATTTGGATTCAAACTTATCATAAACTTGACTTTTTGGGGCTGCTATGGATTAGGCTTGCTTTTTGCATATTTTGGGGCTTATTTAAGCTTAAATAGGGCTTAAAACATGGGCTAAAATAAGAGAAAGTTTCTACACTAATAATCATATAAAACACAAATATTAATTATACTTTACACACATTAATATATATAAAACAAAAGCATTAATTACTATATCACATATACATAATTATTATATTCAACCTGCACTAATAAGCACATATAATTCACACTTTCATAAGCATACACATTTTTATTAGGGATAATGTCACAATTGATACCTGAACTTTGATGAAATTTGTAATTAGCTACCTGAACTTTTAATTTCATCAATTTGGTACGTAAACTTTAAAATTGATCAATATGATACCTGAAATAACTTTTTGTATACACCGATGGCATCTTTGTTAAGTTCTTTGAGTTACTAAATTGGTCAATTTAAAGTTTTTTAAGTATCAAATTGATCAATTTCAAAGTTCAGATACCAAATTGATGAAATTAAAAGTTTAGGTAGCAAATTGCATATTTGGTCAAAGTTCAGTTACCAATTGTGACATTACTCCTTTTTATTACAATTCTATTTCTACACATTCATTTTCATATATCAATTTCATTTAAAACTTAATATTTAGAACTAATATTATATTTACATGAAAATTAAATTATTAAATAAATTAGGTTATTTCAACAATGATTCATGAAGGAGATGAAGAGAGACGAGGGAGAGACTATGTCGAGGTCGAAGGGCTCAGACTCGAGCGGTAGGCACAAGTCAAGGAGTGGTAGTTCGGCTTCTATAAGTGGGTGTATAGAGGGGTCTGGCGAAGTATTGATTCATCGACGAGGGAACAATGCATCCCAAACGCACATTCTTATGCATAGCTACCGATCAACTTTATTGGCACCCTATAGATAAGTATCCTTCTAACAGCCTAGAGAAGGGGGCCATCATCCCGTTATATACAAGGGCAACCCGAGGTGATAGTCTCGACAGGATTTGCTGTAAGCTCTTCGAAGAGGCCCTTGAGGCCATATGCTAGGAGGGGATGCGAGGTGCTCGTCAGGAGTGGGAAGTCGTCATACCTATAAGGTCGGATTGGGCGTGTTTCCTCGGTGGCCGGCGGTTTGTCTTATATAAGAAGGCTTTCGAGTTTAGCTTGAGGATACCTTTCTTGCCTTTTCAAAAAGAGTTCTTTGAATACCATCAACTATACCCAGCTTAGTTGCTGCCTAATGCTTAGCGGATATTGGTGGTCTTTGAGGCCATTTACGTTAGTACCATGGTGTGGCCTACCATGTTTTTGTTTTGACAGTTTTTCCTATACAAAAGGTTGAAGGACGAGTGGTGGTATCTTGCTAAGCAACCCAAGAGTCCCCATCTCCTTACCGGTCTCATAAGCTCGAATGGGTTTGGCTGGAAAAGCGAGTTAAAGATAGTCAAGTTAGAGGAAAGCGTGCAATGGGCTTTCAACTTCTGGGTAAATTGGTGTGAGCCTGTTCGACGTAAGAAGCCACGTAAGTTAATGGCGAATGATGCCAAGAGGCTGAGGGATTTGCAAAGAGTTTTAACAGTGTAGGTGGAAAGTCTTATAATGTCACAATTGTGTTGAAGAATTTTTTAAGTAGGAAGCCAATCATTGATGGAGGTGAGGTTTGATTATTTGTGTGATCATCGCTCTCTCGCTTTCTCTCTCTCCACCCATCACCTATCGAGTCGAGCTCTGGAGAGAGAATGCTATGAGGGGGTTCGAGATTTTCGAGCTGCTGAGCTCGATTAAGCAGGTATTTTGTTTGTTATTGCTGATTGGTTTTTCTTTTTGCTATCTTTTTTAAAGCTTATGATGTTTGTGGTGGACGTGGACAATGTCTTTGCCGACCATCAAAGAAGTGGAAGGGGATTTTGACAAAGAAGAAGGCAATTGGTGGGAAGTGCATTGTTGAGTTCAAGACAAGGCTCCTAAGGTTGGTGTGTAGATCATTGATTTAGATGAACAAAGGCCAAGGGGCGCTGGCATTGAAGTCAAAGATATTACTATTGAGGTTGCGGGTGCTACTATTGAGGTTGGAGGTACTAGGCCTGATATCCGCTTAGTAGAGCCCTCCCGTTGTATTTAATCTCTTGATGAGCAGAGTCCAATTCGACAGTCGCTTGTAGATATTCAAGCTCGCAGCTTGCCATCCCTTACAGCAGTGGCTGCAAGGAGGAGTAGTAGTGCTTCGAGTGACCAGGTTACAGATAGAGGTTGTGGGAGCTAGCCCAAA
Source organism: Combretum micranthum (assembly GCA_024138025.1). Classification (NCBI taxonomy): domain Eukaryota; kingdom Viridiplantae; phylum Streptophyta; class Magnoliopsida; order Myrtales; family Combretaceae; genus Combretum; species Combretum micranthum. Next base: position 564,307 of record JAMXBD010000412.1, read on the forward strand.
AGAGGTGTTGCTGGTGGTCCAATAGACTTTATTGAAGGGGGAGCTTTGAAGTAGAGCGATGTGGTTGTGGAGTGGCCTTCTTTTGTGGAGGTAGCTCATCTTGAGAACAAGAAAAGGTTGAGGGCCTTTTATGGTGGACGAGTGAGGAGATTTTTTGTGACTGTAGGCTTAACTGACTCTCTTTCTCTCTCTCTCTCTCTCTCTCTCTCTCTCTCTCTCATGTATCACAGCTTCTAGTGGTCGTCCCTATCTATAATTTTTTCCTTACGCAAATGTACTTTCCTTCATTAATGTATGGATGCGTTTCTTCAAGTTCTTATTGTATTTATTTCGCATGTTTGTAATTTTGTTGTATCCATAGTTGTTGTTTAGAGAAGTTGATGTTAGTTGGTTTCACTTGCCGTCATTTTACTCTTTCTTCTCCCTCATTAGATTTGTTGTTTAGCTTCTAGGTCAGCAGTAAGTCATCGGTATGGCTTTTCATAGCGGATGATGTTGCTCTACTGAGGGGCTGTGGCATGTGCCAGAAAATTTTCTTTTTTGATGTTAGTAGATTACCCAAGCATGATCAGACGGCTTGCGTGAGCTAAAATTGGGATTCTCAAGATTTTGGTAGCATTTACTACATGTTTCGGTAGAGTCCTTTGTTGGTAATAAGTAATGCTAGCATGTAGACCTTTTCTTGATGAACTCAGTTTACTTTTCTTACTTTGCTTCATAAATTTAAATTTTGCCTTTCATCCTTTTGTTCCGAAGAGTTTAACAAATCATGAACCTTCTTCCCATTAACCTCCTTTGGGCTGAAAGGTCAAGCCATTGGAGGTCGCAGGTCCTACGATGCTGTTGATGCTCTACTATCTCTATTTAAACAGGTCAGAAGTCTTGCAGTCCTTGTTTATGTGGGTCCATCACCGGGGGTCGTGTAGTAGGTCGGGCATGTTACTTGAGGCCTATTTCCTGTTACTGTCTCGGCTGCTTGATCTAGGGTCGTGCTTCTCTTCTATAGTTCTTGGATCGAGGTCGCCGAAGTTTATTACTTGGTGGAGAGGCCGTGGTGACCACGGTGGTGCACTGTACATGAGCAGGGCCTCATCCTCCCTCAATAACCTAGGCCGCAAAGGTGCTCCTTAAGGTCGAGGTAGTCGTGGAGTGGCCTTTTGACTCTTTCTCCTACTATCCTGCTCCCTTCTCTTGGCCATTTTGATGGCCAGTAGAGGTCATCTAGGATGCGAAGGCGTGTTCTCCCTTTTGAGTCTGGGCTGACAATGGCTTATTAGGCATAGGCTCACTGGGAGCATTGACTTCACCCTAGCTCTCCTAGTTGTTTTGAGCTCTCATCCAATTAAGATTCATTGTTCTTCTTAAAGTTGATGGATGAGCTCAAGTTAGGCATGGGGAAGTGAAGTCGTATTCAACACAAATCCACATTTTCTAGTTGTGGTCGACTAGTTGTGGAAGAACTCCTCTAATTTGAGGTTTAAATCTTTATCGAAGTCTTCCAACTTCAAGTTATGTTTATCTTGAAGAAGTTTGTACTCGTGTAAATTTCTCTTTGTAATTATTGGTTGAAATGCGAGTCAAAACTACCCTAGCCAAGACACCCATCAAAACTACTGTAATGGTTTCTTCAAATTAATGAATTTACTTGCAACTTGTTCGTTGTGACTTGATTTGGACATTTCAAGGGGAGTCATCTTTAGAAGGCAGTAATCTGTGGTCACGAAGGAAATTATTCTAACGAAGGAGTTACTCGAGTTCACGAGGGGAGTTTCCAGAGCTCTTGGTGGGATTTACCCTTTAGAGGGAGTTATCCCAGCTCATAAGGGAGGGTTACCCATGAAAGGGAGCTACCCGAGTTCTTGATGGGACTTACCTTAAGAGGGAGTTACTCGAGGTCACGAAGGGAGTTATCCATGAAAGGGAGTTATCTGAGCTCTTGATGGGACTTACCCTTAAGAGGGAGTTATCCGAGCTCTCCGAGCTCTTAAGAGGAGTGATCTATGAAAGGGAGTTACCTAAGCTCTTGACAAAACTTACCCTTAAGAGGGAGTTACCCCAGTTCACGAGGGGAGTTACCCGTGCTTACGAAGGGTGTTACTCTTGAGACGGAGTTACCTATGAAAATGAGTTACCCGAGCTCACGAAGGGATTTATTCTTGAGAGGGAGTTACCCGAACTCTTTTAGCATGGGGAGAGGGGAAGTTCTTTAAGCTCTCGAGGCCTCTACCAAATATCTTTTATCATTTCATGATTAGATATATAAGAGGAGGATCATTGAGACACATTCTTAATTGTAGAATCTTTATTTCATTTATGATTTCTTTTTTCTCATGTTTACACTTTACATATAAGCAAGCAGTAGCTACTCAAAGAACTTTCTCAAATTGTTTGCACTCCAAGTTCTAGGAATGATATCACCATCTAGTGTTTCGAGCTATTACGCCCCATTTCCTAGGACTTCCTTCACCTAACGGGATCTTCCCAGTTCAGGGCAGGTTTTCCTCGGGCTTCCCTGACCCCATTGCCTCTAACTTTCTACAAATGAGGTTGTCCAGGAGAAAAACTTTATGCTTGATTTACTTGTCATAATATTGGGCTTCCTTCTACTGATAGGCAGTAATCCTTTTACTCTCGGTGTCTCGAGCTTCTTCTTTGGCATCGAGTTCTATTTGAAGGCATACCTTATTGATTAGTTCGTTGGAGGATTGAGTTCGGATGTTTGGTAGTTTCGGCTCCATAGGTAGATCAAATTTTATCCAGAAGGCTAGACGAAAGGGGGTTTTGCTTATCGAGGTTCGTTGGGTGGTGTAGTATCCCCATAGGATGTTAGGTAACTCATCAGCCCACTTGCCACTTTAACGGTCCACCATAGCCTTTAGATTCTGCAATATTGCCTTGTTGATTGCTTCGATCTAACCGTTAGCTTTACGATGCGCAATCAAGGTGTAGCAAGGAGTGATATGGTATTTTGCATAGAAATCTTTGATCCTCTTGATGCTGAGTTACCTCCCATTGTCCATCACTATAAAGTGTGGGATTCCGAACTTAACCATGATGTTCGTATAGATGAAGTGTCGAACGTCTTTGTCCGTGACCTTTGCCATTGCCTCGACTTCTATCAATGTCGTAAAGTAATCATAACCAACTATTATGAACTTCCTCTGAGCTATGGATGGAGGAAACGAGTCAAAGATGTCCAGTCTACACATGGCGAATGGCCACGGGCTGTTAAAGCATAGTAGTTCAGTACTTAGGATATGGTTAATGGGTGTAATCTTTTGACAACACTGGCATCGCTAGATGAACTCCTTTGAGTCGGCTTTCGTTATTGCCCAAAAGTAGCTAGTTCACACAACTTGGGTTTGTAGCGATTGGACTTTGACGTGGTTGTTGCATTCCCAGCGTGGAGGTCTTTTAAGACGTGTTGTCCTTCTTTTAGGTATAAACATCAGAGGAAGGTGAAAATGAAGCCCTTTTGTATAAAATCTCATTGATTAGGTTTTAATTGGCTCTTCTATACATCAATTTTTTTGGTTCCATTTTATTCGGAGGTAGGGTATCGTCCTTGCTCTATTGAGGTCATCAAGTTCGGGGATGGAGCTGCCCATCGCAAATCTAGTAGCTCGAAGGACTCTATAGTGGTGGATTTCTCGGGTAGGAATTTAACAAAGACTTTTTCTTCTCTCTTTCTTAGGTTGAGGACTATCATGGAGGTGAGCTTGAAAAGCTTATCGGCTCCCGGATTATCGTCTTCGGGTATCTTAATGATGTCCCAAAAGGGTAACTCTTTAGTAAGGCGGCCATTTCTTCAATTTTTGTTTCATATATGCCTTTGACCTGTTGCACCACTAGCTGGTAGTCAGAAAAGATATTGAGGTCCCCTGTTCTGCTCTGACACATATAGTGAGCTTAAGCCCTGCTATTAGGGCGTTGTATTCTTCTTTGTTGTTGCTTCCAGGGAAACCAAATTTTGAGGCGTAACTAATACCGACTCCATAAGATCATTCTAAGACCAGGCCAGCTCCACTTCCTCCTTGTGTAGAGGATCTATCTACGTAGAGGGTCCACACAGGCTTTTGCTATTCTTTGGGCTCGAGTGTCCTAGTGTATACGACCACAAAGTCCGCTAAAACTTGTGCCTTTATGGCGTGTTGAGGTTGGTATTGTGCCCCATAGGCGCTGTGTTTGATTGTATACTTCATCATTCTTCTTGAGACGTCCAACTTTTGGAGGATTGTCTTTATTAGTACATCAGTGAGGACAACAACTTGGTGTGCCTGAAAATACGGACGTAGCCGATGTGTAGATATTACCACTGCCAAGGCAAACTTTTCCACTTAGTGTATCTTTATTCTAGTCCTTACAAAGCATGATTGATGTAATGTATCTGTTGGTGTTGTTTGCCTTCCACTGAGTCAACATGGATGAGAGAGCTTCATCACTCATTACAAGATAAAGATACGAGACCTCACCTTGGATCGGGGTCGTGAGTAGTAGGGGTTTCATCATGAAGTATTTGTGCATTAGAATTTATTGGGTTTTTTTTTAGTATTTTGAAGAATTTGAAGCACTTGTCAGTGCACTTGGGGAGGAATATGCTCAGTGTAGTGATCTACTAGCTAACTTTAGTACATTCTTAATCGATGTGGGTGGCGCCATTGTCGAGATTGCTTTAACTTATTGAGGGTAGCTTCAATCCCTTGTCAGGACAACACATAATCGAAGAATTTTCTGGATAATGATCCAAATGTGCTCTTTTGCAGGTTGAGCTTTAATTTGTAGAAGCAAAGTCGATCGAAGGTTTCTTACAGGTTGCATAGGTAAGCCACTGCTTGTTTATTTTTCACGATCATATCATCAACATAGACTTCCATCTTTCGACCCATCTGCGGTTTAAATACCTTAGTAACCATTTGTTGGAAGGTAGCCTCGGCATTTTCAGTCCAAATGTCATCATTTTATAATGGTATGTGCCGAATGATGTGACAAAAGAGGTGCAGACCTCATCAGTTTCCTTCATCTTAATTTGGTTGTAACTCGAGAAGGTGTTTGTAAAGCTTAGTAACTTGTGACCCGAGGCATTGTTAATGAGCTGATCAATCCATGGTAGCAGGAAGCAATCCTTTGGGCATGTTTTATTCAAATCGATGTAATCAACACACATTTGTCATTTCCCACTCGGTTTCTTCACCAAGACTACATTAGCTAGCCATGTGGGGTATTTTTCTTCCCTAATGAATCCTGTTTGGAGCAGTTTCTGAACCTCTTATTTGATGGTGGCTTACCTCTTTGGGGTGAAGTGTCTAATCTTTTGGCGAACTGGCTTTTGCATATTGTTGATGTTCAGCTAATGCGTAATCACGCTCGGGCATATTCCTACCATGTCAGAAGGCGTCCATGCGAAGACGTCTTTATTTACCATCAAGGACATGATCAAGCTCTCCCTAATGTCAGGAGGAATCAATTTTCCACTTTTGTAGTATGCTCGGGATTATCGTCTAATGAGCTTCTTTTGTGAGCTAGGTTGGTTCGCCTCGATATTTGGATCCATCATCTGGCTCCATATCTATAGTGTAGATGCGGTCTCCCTTTAGGTCTTTGATGTACAACTGTCAAGATTATTCCTGATCTCCTTGACCTATCCCTATCCTAGTTGGGGTTGAAAACTTGGCTTTGGGGTAGGGTTGGAAAATGATCATGCCGAAAATCGACTGCACGGCCTTGCTTAATATGGCATTATAGGGGGACCAACAATCCACCATGAGAAAATCCATATGATGTGTGATGTTGCATGATTCTTCGTCGAGCTCAAGGGGTAAAGTTATGATCCCATGAGGTTGGATAGGCCGGTTGTCAAAATCATATAATTCATGATTGTAAGGCCTAAACTTCGGTTTTAGCTCATGCCTCATCTGCTCATATGCCTGATTGAAGAGAATGTTAGCATTGCTTTCCATGTCAATCAACACCGTATTGACTTTCCAACTCGAAATGTAAGCGCAAATCACTAGGGCATCTTGGTGAGGGGTTTGGAACCCTTCATAATCTTCATCTGAAAAGGAGATAGTGGTGTTGACCTTAGTCCTTTTAGGTTCCAGGTTCATCACTTGTCGGGATGAGCTCGAGCTGGGTGGTAGCCTTGTCTTCGTTGAGGCAAGTTATCTACATATGATAGTATTGATATCACAATGGCATTGTTGGTGAGGTGGGGACCGATCCAAGCGATCTCAAGTGTTAATGGCTCCCTTCTATTCGTTAGTCCTATGTTTCCATGCAGGTAGCTTTAGCTTTTGGTCGTGATTGATATATTGTTTGAGCCACTTACGCTGAATGGTGTCCTCTATGGCACTCTTGAGCTACCAACAATCTTTTGTATCATGCTCGTGATTGCGGTGATACTTGCAATATTCTTTCAATTCTTTTTTCTCGAGCTAGGCCTCATCAGAGGTAGTGGCGGAAAAAGACCCTAGTCCTTTATTTCAAAGAAGACGTCGTAGACTGGTAACTTTAAGCATGAACTCACAATACATTAGGAAGAGTTTTCGTTTGTCATCATCACTATTACCATGATGTACATCAACTCAGTTGAAGTCACGACGGTCCTTTTATTGCCCTTTATGTTGAGATAAAATATTTTTAGTTTGAAGCAGCTCGACCTGGGCTTCATCTTCCCTTTTGGTGCTTTTGGTGTCCTCTTGGCGAATATATTTATGTACTTTTTTCTCACTTACTCAAGCATAGTAAGTTGGAATTTAGAAATGAAGTTGAAAAATGGGTTGTCCGTGAGGACCCTTTGTTTAATAGCCTCTAAGGCTACTCCCTGGTTGAGGTTTGGGACCTCTAAGTATGCTTTGTTGAATTTCGCCAGGTAATCTCTTAAAGGTTCACCTCACCATTGTCGTACCATATAAAGGCCCGAGGCCTTTTCTCCTATGGCTTACTGGCCATGAAGTGCATTATGAGAGGTCACTGAGCTGGGAGAAAGAACCTATGGTGTTTGGCTCGAGGTTGTTAAACTATACCCGAGCTGTTCCTTGAAAGGTGGTAGGAAAAGTTTTGCACCATATCACATCTGAGAAGTTGTTTATCGCCATGGTGGACTAGAACTGGGCAATGTGGTCCTTTGGATCAATTGACCCATTGTAGGATTCTAAGGTGGGTATTTGAGTTTCGATTGGGAGCACCTTAGATTAGACCTTAACAGTAAAGGGCATCTTACTTAGGAGCGTTTTAGCAGTGGGTTCATCCTCATATCCTTCTCTGATCATTGATAATCTTCTCATCATATCCTTATTTCTTCAAACATGTGTTCCTTATTGGAACTAACTAGGTGTCCTTGGCAGCGGGTATGTACATGTTGTCCCCGTGAGCTTGGGTTGAGCTGGGACCTGTATCCCTACCTTGGTATGGTTCCCTGACCTGGTGCCTCGAGGTAATCCAAGTTGAGTGCTGTGATGTTGTATGTCCTCGTAAGATGCTTTGATTAGCTCTCACTGGGCTCTTAGGAGCCCTAGGTTTTTAGTATTCACTTGAATGTAGGTTCAAACTGTATAACCGCTCTTTAGTGGAGCACTAGCCCGTGGTGATGCCACGGCATGCTGTAGTCCCTTTTGACCAATTCCTCTTCGGTCCTGGATGGTAGTCGGGTCGGGGAGATACTTTACCGCGTGCTAGAGGCGTGTTCATCCAAATGCAAGTCCTGCAGGCCCTCTAGCTTTGTGATCCTAGCTTGGAGGAGAATGTTAGAATGCTCATTTTTTATATTCTTATGCACAAGTTGGCTGCACAAGTCCTCTAACTCCAAGATGTGCCTTGGGTCGAAGGTCGTCATCTATGGCCACCAGCTGGTCGATTCGCGCTGGCTTTTAGGTGTTACCTTTACCTATTGGGATAGTCTCAGGCTACGTGGGGGCAAGTTCAGTTTGATTCTTGCTCCACTGTGGTCTTGGTATTATATGGAAAGTGCTTTTTTTGTAGCAATGGTTTTGGGGTTTTAAAAGGGCTTTAGCGGAGAAAGTGATAGGGGAATAGGAGGGGTCTTTGAGAATGGTTTCAAACAATAATACTTTCCCATAGATGGTGTTAAAATGTTACATAAGCTTATTTGAGCTAGTAGAATTAGCCCTTGCAAACATAGAGAAAGTTGTCAAAAAGGTGCTGAGGGATTGCCTAGTGCAATCACTTGGATGCTTAAGTTAGTCCATAGGTACAAGTAATATGTCGTAATAAAGTGGAAAATCGCTTCTCCCCTTACTTGAAGGCAAAGGGGGATATTTATAATGTTTAGGGTCATACTAAGAGGGTTTCCTCCTGGTAGATGACTTGGTATCCGAAGCAATGGGGATACCCAAGTTATAAGGCAAGCTTCATGAAAAGTGGTCAAGCTAATCATGTCCCCTCCGATCATGGTGTGTAACTAGAGATGATGAGGCCGTAAGGTTGGACTTGTTGGCTAATCGAGCTTATGAGCTCAATTGGTCTTTGTGAGGTGAGAATTCCTAGGGAGACCTTGCACCATGTTCTTTGGTGGAGGTTTGGATCTCGTTGGCTTCCTAGGAGGTCAAGATGCTATGAGTAGTAGGCCCTTCCTAGGCCTACTAGTGTTATAAGGTTTTAGGGCTTATGAGACTGAGTGGATTGATGGCTGTATTCTTCTATCAACACAAACTAAACCCTTAAATAACGGTTTGATTCGAACTATAAATTTTTCAAACTATTATATAGCGGTTTGTTGATTTGATTCGGATTATGAATTATAACAAAATTCAAATTAAAAAATTCTTTTGTTCTAGTTTTTTTTTTCCTTAAATTTGTATGTATATTTAAATATTTATACCACTTTACAAATTTATATTGCAAACCACAACAAAATACTTTATAAATTTATCATACTTTTAATCTATAGTTCTCCATAAAATCAATTATTCATCAATAAAATACATTCACTAACTGATGCATAACATGTCATAATTTAAAATATTTAACAAAATTATCAAGTCAATCATCCAATAATTAATTTGGCCAAAATAAAATCATCTATCAACAAAAGTCATTAATGAATAAAAATGATTCGCTGATAAAATACATTGAACAATTAATACATAATAAGAGTTCATAATTAAATAAATAAATTCCATACTTTATAAAGTTAAAACTAAAAAAAAAAACCAATAATATGTCATCAAAAAAAGAATATATATCATAAGCCTTAAAAACAAATTTAAAAATAAACAAATTAATTTTAATTAATATTCACCAAATAATAAATATTATATGAAATCATAAGAAAATATATGACATTTAATCAATCATCATAAGAAAAATAGTTACAAGTAAAATATCATTATATTTTTCTAAAACGATTCAGTTCGATTTTACAATTGATTTGGTTTACCCCTACAAACCAACCATAAATTAATGGATTTGTTCGAATTGAAATATTTTTAAACCAAATTGTTAAAAAAAAATCATATTTTTAGTTTGATTCGGTTCGGTTGAGTGGTCTTTTTGCCCACCCCTAACTAGTCGTAAGCAGCTCAACATTACGACTTGACGAGTCATTGAGTCAAGTGGGTCACAAATTAAAAAAAAAAAAAGAGAGAAAAATCCAACACAAAAAAAAAAATAGTGGACGCTTGTATATGGAAAAAATGTGTGTGTGTGTGTTAATAAAAAAGAAATGAAAAGATGAAACACGCATAGAGAGAGAAATTAACAGGAAAAGGAAAAGTTAAGATGAAACATGGAAAGAGAAAATGAAGAATCAAATGCATAAAAAATAATTGAAGTAAAAGCAATGGGAATTTAAAAAAAAAAAAAAAGGAAAGAAAAAATTTTATGGGTCGGCGAGCTGTGACCTAGTTGGCTCGTGTCAAGCAAGGCCAGTTCCGGGTCATTGTAACCTCGACTTGTGGAATGGCAATTCCTAACTGGTTGACCCGGTGCTAAGGTTTATTCTATGCAGCACATTATTAGTGTCATCCTCACCAAGCATACGAACCAAATATATGGATCCAACCTAAACAAGACCATAGTTTATGTAACCTTAGTACAATTTGGCTGTATTAAATCCCCTTAGCACTACTCAGGTTCACAAAACCCATAGGGTGTACCAACTTCGATAGTGGTTTACATGGGAGTAAACCTAAACGTAGCACAATTCTGAGCTAAAAAATATTCCTCATGGAAGTGAAACGAAACTCGCCTTGGATGACTAATTTTGAGTTGAGGGGCTTACTAAAACTTGTGGAATTACCTGCATTACAAAAGAAAAGAAATGAAACAAAAGAAAAAAATAATTATAAAATCACATAAAACATACATATAACGAAAAATTTTAATTATTATTAAGTGGAATAAAAAAGGTTCTCTCCTACTCACAATATTTATTGTGTTGCTAATAATAATATAAGAAATAAAAAAAAATATTTTTTTTTGTGTGCAAGGAAAGTTAATTTGGAAGTGAAAATAAGATGATCCGCCGCAGTTGTCTGCATAGGAGTGAAAGTGACTTGCAAAGATGGTTCACACGACCAATTCTGGTCTGATCGGAGCTCTATTCAAGTGTGGATCTTATCTAAGCATTTGTTTGGTCAATGGGTCTTGTTCAAGCATACACTTTGTTTATATGGTGCATCCTTATCGTGGAAATAGTGAGTTTAGTGTCTCCAATTGCTATAGTGGGTCCAATCGCGGTAACATGAGGTAATGGTATGATACTGGATAATGGTAACAGTTAGTTCTTTCTTAAACAGTTATGGAAGTGCCCCAAATAGCCCCTAAACAACTACTTATGATGGTGGTGGTGAAATTTAATTCAATAATTTATATAATAATAAAAGTAATAGAATAACTATTAATTTCGGATGTACTATTATTCAGTAAGAAATAAGATGTTTTTGGCTAGGAAAAGAAAGAGTTTGATTTAGCCTTTTCCTTATGCCAAAAAAATTTTACATTGTTTACACATAATCAACAAATTTAAATGTAAGGTCTTGAATTGCACCTAAAGTTGACTAGTAAGTGGATAGCTCTTTTCCTTTCCTTTCTTTCTTTCTTTTATTTTTTTTTTTTTTTTCATTTTTGGGTCATGTATGTGTAGGTCCATTGATCCGCTGCAAATGTATATATAAAAATAAAGCAAATTCTTCCAACAAGTATACTAGGTCAGATCAAGTAATATAGAATAAGTCAAGTATCGTTCCCACGAGGATCACTTAAGTACTAAATAGTTATTAGTTTCTACTAGTAATCAAGCAATCAATTTTTAAGTACCACTACCATGCTAGATTATATTTGTCACCAAAATGCAAAGAGAGTTTTTGTGAGAGATATATATTGATTGAGTGTGGGAAAATAGAATCCACCCTAGTCTTGTTAATCAAATTGCAATCATATTATAATAATCATTAGATTCGTGGATATTCATATAAAATTATCAAAGACCTAAAACCTTTTTTAAGTTTTAAAATCTTTACAACCACAAAACAATCCATTAGCTTCTGCTACACAAATTATCAGTGGAATAAAAATTACAATCATGAATTTTCTAATTCTATGATTGTCTAGTGTCTTAAATCAATTTCCCCTAATCCCTTAGTGAGAAACTAATCTAAAACATTGCATGAATTGATATGATAATTTCTAAATCAGATTAAATCTCGTCACTCCTGCAATTGTTATTTAATCCAAATTTAAGAATTCCTGTTGAACCCTAATTTTCCTTTCCAAGTTAATCAGGATTCCTATAAACCTAATTCGATTCATAGTAGTCATTGCAATATGAATATTTCACAAATCTAACAATCCTATAACACAATAACAATAATCATCTTAGCATCCCTAGGGTTTCATCATATTCTCATAATGAAAAACTTAGAAAGACATGGAGATGAAATCACAAAACAAAATAGCTTTCGCACAGGAATTCATTTTAAACAATAAACTTGGAGAATTGAATTGCATAGAAAATAGAAAGGATTAGATATCACCAATTCAATTGTCAATAGATTGAAAACCCTAAATAGCAAAAACTTCTCAAATGCTTGTTCTTCAATCTCCAAAACGAATTATAAGCTTCACAATCAACAAAGTTTTGAATCCGGAACAACTCTCTCAATTTTCTAGTAGGATCTAATCTACTTTTAGTCTCAGATCTGGAATGGAGTTTTCATATGAAATTCTTATTTTCCTTTGTCTACAACTCTCAGCATTTTATAGAATATATCTACAGAATTCCATTCGTTACACTATACACCACCTTACAAATGTAAGCCGGTGGCATACCTAAGCCGGTAGCATACTTAGGTGGCCTAGGATGTAGGCTGGCAGTGTTGAAATCGGCTTTAATATTTTCGCTTCTATTTAAATGCAACAATGGTCCTACACCAGTGGCGTAAATGTCCTCGTAGTTGACGTATCTTCAATTATGCAAGGCTGATGAAGTTTACTTCTTACACTAGTGGTGTTGAAGCTAGTGCTTAAAATTTCAATTATGTGCATATGCAAGGTCGGCTCGACATTGGAGGCATTGAAGCTCATGGTGTCAGCGTACGTTGAAAATACAAAGGCTTATCTTCAAAAGCTAGTGGCCTTTGTTGTTTTATTAAACGTTGCCTTCGCTAATGATGAAGGTCAGCGGTGTAAATCCTGCTAAGGCTAGCCTAAGTTCTTTTTATGCTCTAAATTTATGTAAAACTCCACTAATTTCATATGTTTGCATCCCAAGTAAGTTCAATACCTGAAATATCAATTTAAGCACACTTAAGTATCATTTCTTTCGATTTCTACAAAATCAATAATGATTAAGCACATTTTGCTCAATGAAAAGTGTATGAAATATGATTATATCACCCATCTAAGCAGGACTGGTTGTAGGAGTCAGTAAGCTTACCTCATGGTAGGGGACATTGGACTCAATTTGAGATTATATTTTGTAATATAACTTTGTATATGTTGTTGGTATTATTTTTGTGGTTTCTTATTTTTTATTCTTGAAATTAGTGCACTAGATGGAAAGAGTATGAGATAATTAAGTTCAAAAGAGAGAAAACATCCAATTTTACATGTCATATCTTTTTTATCAATACTTATTTTAATCTAATTTAGAATGATTAAAAGAGTGCTATAAGTTTGGAATTTCATCTTACACATATGTCGTGTATATATATGGGTGTTCATGGTTCGGTTAACCGGTCCGTTGCATTATTTTTTAAACCTAACCATAATAATCGATTTTTTAATATTTTAATTCATTATAAACACTTAACCCTTTTTTTGGTTAATTTTTTTAGTTTTTGGTTTTTAACCATTTAACATAATGGTTATGCGAAATTTGAAGTTAACCGTATTTTTCAATATGTCTGTAAAAAAAATTAGGGCATTTTTTTTAGAATTATATTAAAAATTGTAAATTAAGAATGTAAGACAAGTGAAAGAGTTGTCAACAGATATCAACAGATATCGGTGTTATCAAGATAATCATCCACATTATTTCGCAATGCTAAGCACTATGACACTCATTAAGTATACACACAACCAGAACAATTAAGTTAGGATAGATTATGGTTTGAAACCTCCAAAGTTTAGACCTTTAGGGTTTGAAACCTTTAATATCCGACATTGATATTTTTAACAAAATAATTATACAAGTATATTATAAAAAATATATATAAATACGGATAGTTAACCGAAACCGTCGGTTTCTTATTCTATAAACCGAAACCAAAAACCGAAAAAATTAAAAACTCCAATCCTAAACCAAAACTGATGGACCGATTAACCATTTTTTGGATTTGTTTTGCGGTTTCGATTCAGTTATCCTAAACATTTGGTTTTTTTTGTACACCCTTACGTATATATGGGATACACAGCAAGCCACAATTGAAGAATAAACCAAATCATAAGCCATAAAAAGGAATTTAAAATTTCTTAGGATATTCTAAGTTCTTAATTAAATGCGGATGAAAACCTTACCACTAAAACTGCATAAATCTCGTCTAATTGGCCAAAGATTATTGCTGGTGTTTTAATGGTGTTCCAATCAATCATGATTAAACATCTAATAATTTTGATAATAAATACACATGTTTATTTGTTTAATTTACTTAAGTGTTAAATTACAATTGATGAAAACACCTTAAAGATACAATGTTGAGATAGCAAATTTCTATCAAAGTAAGCACTTTTGTGATAGCGATAATGAAGGGATATAGTTATACAATGTTGTGGATGACAAGCAGATCGGGTCGGCTCATAACATCCACAAATATGATATGCTGGTGCTAAGGTGGCAATTCCTCAAAGGAAGAAACTGACTTGTTTACAAAATGACAAACAGCTGATTTGAGCATGATACAATGACCACCCTTCCACCAGCACTGTTCATTCAAAGCCCTGTCAATCCATGTTCCTTTGTCTTTTCTAACTTGTCTTCACATTTCTACAACACTTAAATATCTTAATTAAGCAGGCATGCAGGCAGGCAGATTGGCAATGGCTAGTTTTAACCATTTTGGGATTGTGCCAACACTCAATCTAACTGCTGGTGCAACTGGAGCCTCCAGGATTAATATGATGTTGCTTGCAAACAATACGAGTAATTCTCCTAGGTTGTTGGTTGTAAGAGCAGTTGAGGAAGGGACTTCTCCGACCCATAGCACAGCAGCTGCCAAGCCCAAGCAGCCGCCTCCAGGACCCAAGAGAGGCACAAAGGTAGCTCTCTATTTTCTGATACATATAATTTCCCGATGTTTTCTTTCTAGCAATCAAGCATATGGGATCCTTCATCACCTTACATATCGTTTCTCTCTCACGAAGATCCGGTATTTTTTTTTTTTTTTAAGTCAGTCTAGTCTAGTTCATCTGATTTAACTCTTTATATTGGGTAGGGGTTAGAAAACAAGAAAAGTGAGTGCATGTTCGAGAGGACAATTCTAACTAAGCATATCTTTACTTTTATGAATCTGCAACATCTAGTTCACTTGATTATATTCTACCCATTTCGTTATATGAATTTACCCTTGGCAGCTACTGATATGAAAAATGAGGGAGAAGTATATTTGTAAAGCACGACTTAAGAACACTTCTTTGACAGTTCTCAAATCATTATAGTTGCTAAGAGTATAAAATATTTCAAACCCACACCAACCTACAAATTTTCCATTCCATTGGGTGAGCTTCAACCAAAGGCTTCAGTTACGAGCAAGGGAAGTGCTACGGTTACAGAATTTATAGAGCACATACTGATCAACATGCCTAAACCGATTAAATTGTTGTCCACTAATGCCAATTTGGCATTCCAATAGATTATAGATCTGTTAAAAGATGGTTAGAGTTCACCGTAGTAGGAAGTGGACAGAAGATGATATCGGTGTAAACATATTTTAGGAAACATTGCATGAAAGTTTATCATTACAGAGTAATGCATAAACTTTGTCTGATTCAAAACGAAAGTAACTCGTTCATGAGAAAATATTCAACAGCCAAGTACAAAAATCATCCATACCTGACGAGATCAAATGAGAAAATGAAGAAAGCGACATGTCAAGTTGTTGCAATGTTTACTTATCTTCAGGTGAAGATTCTTACGAAAGGAATCATACTGGTACAACGGCATCGGTTCAGTTATTGCTGTTGACCCGGTAAAATTCTTCTCTGTATCCATTTTAACCTTGTTTCCGAGTCTTCCTCTTTCTAATTCCTTATCTGTGTTCATTAACCAGGATCCCAATACTCGCTATCCTGTTGTGGTTCGGTTTGATAATTTTCATTATGCAACTGTATCTACAAACAATTATGCATTGGATGAAATAGAAGAAATTAGTAAGCAATGAGTTCAGGGATGAAGTTTTCACATTCATGTGTATCCAAGATCGCCATCGCCTAGGGATGTGTACAATCTTCTGCAGCTTGATGCCAAGTACATAGTAGAATAGCCATCTCATTGGTTTTGGCAAAAAGTACAAGAGGTAGTCCTTGGACAGGGTCACAGAACATTAACATTGGTGGTGGACAGAGCTTTTAGCTTCTCAATTGAGACATTAGCCTCTTGGTATTGATACCAGTACAATAGATACCAAACTCTTGTAAAAAGTTCAGAAGAGAAATGAAATTTGCTTTTCCTTAATTATCAAAGAAAAAAAAAAATTTCTTTCCCTTCTCTTTTCAAGAAACTCCATAGTAATATGGGTGGGCATCAGAAGCTAGGAGTATCATTCCAGCTATTCCTACTCTCCCCTGTAAGAGAAGCTTGATGAAGTTTAATGCAATTACTAATGCCTAAACGTTAAGAACAATCTTCTTCAATTACTGAAGAGACAATTTTCTTCAATGAGATTGCAATTTCAACACATTTTACAGATGAGATTAAGCATTAACCAGTAATTGCTCGTTTGGAAGTGAAAATATTTCCATGTATGCATATTCTCCCAATATCTTGAAACAAACTCACGAAGCCAATAGCTGTAAGGAACAAATTAAAGATGGTTTAAGAGAGCCAAATAGACAATACAACATTCGTAGGATTAAATTCCGAATATTTCACACCCTTCTACATTTCAAAAGAATCCAATATAATTAGAAGATAAGCTCAAATGTAATTGCATTGTCGATCTTACAATGCTCAACTATAGTCAGTATGTCACCTGTAGGATGATTAGCTATGCATTGACAAATACTAATTCAAGTTAGATACATAAAATAACACGCGGAGAATCAACTCACAAATAGGAAAAGAACATCTAAGATGATCACTGTAAATGTTGACTCTGCAACCTCTGGTTATGCCTATCCCGTGTAAGATTTCTGGCAGAGAGTAAAGAGTATGGCATCTGATCCACCGACTAAGAGCAGTACCAAGCTCAGCTCAAATGTGTGAAAAAGATTGCAAATCCCTCTTCAGAAATTCGCATCATGTTTCCCATCACAAATTCACTCTTAAATTTTGTGAGCATAATGGGAAACACCAGATTTTGCATATGGTGCATTGTGATGAATTTAATGCTAGTGAAGGAACTGTTAAGCAGGACAAACGGCTCCAGTCTGTATTGGCAATTAGCCATCTAAAAAACTCTTCCATCCATGCCATCAAGCAGTCCTGACCACATCCCCTTAACTGGTGGTAGTTGCGCAACAAAGCATTCCAGGGAGGATAACCAACCCCACTGCCTCTAACTCGACCATCCATGCGTAAAGATAAATATCTGTAAAATAGCTTGATTTTAAGTTAGGCTATTCAAAACACTATTTCCAAATGCTCTAGTATGCTGCATGATCATTAAAGATGTTAAGGGACAAGGTAAAGTGTGCAAGACAATTAAACATGGACAAAATAGAAAGAAAAGGAAATTTAACATGATTTTGATCAACACTTCATTTCACTAATATTTCTATGCTTTCTCATCTTTTGACAATTGGCAATATTAATATACTCTCATAAGCTATGAAAAATTGAAATCACAACTTGGAGTACAGAGAAAAGAAATTGTACCAAATTCATCAAAATTTACTATAGCTGTCTGTTTTAAAAGCAGACAATACTTACACAGGAGAATCTGGGGAAACTTTGGCCATCTTCTTTTGTTCATCTAACCAGCTGCAAATCCAAAGAACAACAACAAAGTGAGAGACATAGAGACTACTAGTTAGACTTTTGTTGTCATTTAGACAAAAAGTCAGTAGACTGTAGCCTTACTTAGACCATTCAGACACATAAATTGGAGTCAATTGCCAAAGCCTTTTCCTCTTTGCAGTAATTTCTCTCATCTCATCACTCTCATCAAACTCAAAAGTAGGTGTATTCCCATCTGTGGCTAAAGGCACCACAAGCACCCCGCGTTCAACAAGTCTCTCAGTATAAGGCTCGCTGAGCTTAAAAGCCTCCGAGATGAATGAAGCAGGCCCTGCACATATTACAAGCCTAGCAATTCCTCTCAAAGAGTTAAGGGAGATAATCCTCTTTTCATCTACACGAAGCTTGAGATTTGAGAGGCTTTCCTCTCTAGAAAGCCTAGCAATTTGTGCATTCTTAGCACTGTTCTCCCTGTAATAAAGGAACGCAAATATCGATATTGCGGCAATGTCAATACCAAGGCCTTTCAAGACATCGGGAACTTCAGCAGCTCTAGCGGGATTTGCAAGAGCACCAATCAATTGTGTGGCAGCAATCAGCCCACCAAGTGCCACTTGCAATGAAAGCAAGGTAGAAAAACATCCTAACTGACCTAAATGGAGATAGGACTTCACTTCGAATCTTGGCTGTAGAACTGAATAAGCAACATAACTATGATTAAAATCAAGCTACATGATATTAAATATTAAAGAAGAAAGAAAAAAACCACCCCACACCAAAAAAATGCATTTTAGTTTGCAAAAATCAATGCAGATCATTAAAATGATGAAATAGAGAAATAATTTTTTACCATTGTTCTCTGTTTCTTATTATTTGGATCATGAACTTTAATACTACCATATTATGCAACTAGCCATCACACATTACATTGACACTATCACCATTAAATATCACAAAGATATCATACAACTAAAGTACTAGATAATACTAAACATGGACAGAGAAATAAATGGGAAAACATTTTTTATAAAACAAGAACCCATTTTAGGCCATGTCAAATTTTTCCAACACTAAACATCTAATAGCATCGAATTTCGCAATCGATGCTTCTACATTAGCTTTTTCTGTTCCAATTTGAGCATTATATCATCTATTATCTATATCATTTATTTTCAATTTATAGAGTTTCATAGACATGCTGTCGTGTCAAAAATTACCAGCCAGCTCACGCAACATAATGGAGTTGGCAAAACTCAGCAATTCTAGTAAGATCGAAACATATAAAACCAGAAGAAATGGTAAAAAAAAAAATGATGGAACTATAAATTTATGGAAACTTGGATTCACCTAGAACCTTCACCTAATCGATTTTGTATTCATATTAGGTAGGAAAATTTTATAAAATAGTTAACTCAGCAATGTTAATGATCATGAAAGTATTAATCAGAACAACCCCACATACCTTGTTTCGGAAGAGGAAGGCTTGTCTGTAGCAGAGCAGGTGACAGTGAGGTGCTTGTGCTTGGTAGGGGAAGAGGTCCGTTTCGTTACACGATGAAGTGAGGATGTTCCATGAACAGGTGAGGTTTTAAGGTAACTGTAACGGCGGAAATCGGAAGTTTTAAGGATGTGAGAGAGTGGCGCCATAGCCACGGTTGAAGCCATAGCTTCTCTCTGTTTCTCTCTCTTAATCTAACTAACTCTTCCACATGGAGTTCAGCTTTGTCAACTGACATGAAGAATCTAAAACGTATGATTACAATTTTGCCACGCTAGCCAACTAGCTTCAAAAAAATTAAAAAAAAAAAAAGGTTTATATATTTTATTTTTTATATGTAAAAATTTTAACCTACATCAGATAATTTATGTAACCTAGTATCCTACGTGAAGTGTTTCATTGATTATTCTTAGGATGTTTCATTTATGTTTTTGTTTTTAAAGTTTGTGATATTATCTTAAGAGCTTAATTTTTCCCCCACCAAATATTAGGGTTGCCCTTCTTCAATCTTTCTCTTCAAATAGAGTATTTTAATTATGGTGTGAAACATGTTTACCATTGTTTAAAAAAGATACAAATGTAAATGGTACAAAAATAATTATTAAATTATCATCTTTATGTCATATGTTAGGAAAGAGATAACAAAATTTATAAATGTATTACTCCTAAGGTATGCAATATAGCAACGGTAGTGAATCTAAGTTCTAAAAGTATCGGTATCACATGACCAATGAGTAATATAACTGTACCGCATCTTTGCAAGGCGATACGCTTGTATTGCAACCGAATAGGCGATATCTCATAATAACTTTATATTAATCCCTTCACATTGTGAATCGGCATTACTTGGTGGAGCACTGTCCCGACAAAGATCTTAGTTTCTACTATTAATAACCGTGAAGGCTCGAGTGCTCTCACTGGCGTCGCTGTTCCCACCAGCTTCTTTACTAATGTTTTATCACTCTCTCTCCTCTTTCTCTTTGTACGTTTTTTTCTTTTCTGTTTTATTTGATCTTCTGTTCAGAATGTCATTGACACTCAATGTTTTAGACAAACAAAATGATGAAATTAGAAGATCAATGGGTTAATGGAGTTGCTGAAAGTACATGTGAAATTTCAAAAAGGAAAAATGAGAGAGAGAAGAAGGTGTTTGTCGTGTTGTGTTGGATTGAGTCGAGAAGGTTACGTTTGCTGAAAGTATATGTGTATCGCACCTAAAAGGTGCAATATAAGAAAAAACTAATATCGCATTTTCGTATGCAACATAGTAAGGCTATTTGTGTAATTACTTTTATGTAATTTGAGTGTGTAATATATTTTTGAAACTACAGTATACATGTAATATTGTTTGTAATTTTGCCTATTATTTTCAACTTCATATGATATAGCATGTGTATCGCATATTTCTAAATTGAAGTAACATGGACAGAGGCTCTTGGTAGCTACCCTCAAAGACTAAAGAAGGGGAATTCCAACTAATATCAAGCACCATGAATCGTGATAATTTATATTATTAAAATAGATAATTAGAAGTGTAAACAAGTTGAATTTTTTAAAGGTTATTCAAATTCAGTGGGATATTTTTTTTAAGTTTAAATTATTCAAGTAATTATTAACTTGAGCCCAAATGTCATAATGATTAATTTAAACAACTCTTAAGCTTAATCAAACTTGAATTAGGTTTATATATTATTCGATTTCAAATTAAGTTTGAAAATTAATATTATTTTAATTTATATAAAAATTACTTTCAAATAAATCAATCAAAACAACCTTAATCAAGTCAGTGGCAAAAAATAATAATAATAAAGAGCAAACTAAAAATACTAAACTCGATCAAGATTGTGTTGAATTCAAGTTTTAAAATTTGAGATAAATTCAAGCTTATAGCAACCCTATAGATGACTTATCCACACATTTTCTTGGAAAAAAAAATATACATAACAATCCATATTAATAAATATATAGGTTTTAAAAATTCACAAATAATTAAAGTCTATCCTATTTACATGAAAGAGTGGTTACACTAGAAAAGGAAAAATAATATTATTAATTTTAAAAAAATTATAAAAATACAACTGAAAAAAAGGTCTAAATTTTACCTAAGTTGAATTCATCTATTTAACAAGAGATCACACACCTTGTGTCATATACAAGAAGTTTTTTCAAGGACCTCCATTAATGGCCACTGCGATAGCCTCTTTTCCTTCATCTTATTCACTCACTCCATCCTTCTTCTATGAGTATTCTTCAACTCCCAACACTTTTAAATTCCTTAATCCCACCACCATATTTCACTTTCACACTTACACACATGGAAAACACACACCTGTTGTTGTTCTTAGGACATCCACTAATGGAAGCTCTAAAAAGACAATAAATTTGAGAAATAGCAGGGAAAACTATTATGGGTTTAGTTCTAGGGATGAGAAAGTTGAGTCCTTAGAAAACCCTGTACACGAAAGCTCCAAAAAGACAGTGAATCTGAGAGCTAGGAGAAAGAATG
The DNA here is from genome assembly GCA_024138025.1 of Combretum micranthum. Lineage (NCBI taxonomy): Eukaryota > Viridiplantae > Streptophyta > Magnoliopsida > Myrtales > Combretaceae > Combretum > Combretum micranthum. The sequence goes on from JAMXBD010000412.1 coordinate 585,880, forward strand.
ATTATGGGTTTCGTTTTTTAAATAATAGGGAAGAGAAAGCTGAGTCCTTAGAAAACCTTGTTAGAATAGATGAAAAGATAGATAATCCGAAAACTTGGAAGGAAAATAATCCAAAGTTTAGTTTCTTAAATAGTAAGGATGAGAAAGTTGGGTCCTTAAAACCTTGTAAGAAGGGCCATGGAAATTCTAAAAGGAGTGTGAATTTGAAAACTAGGGGCAAAATCTTGAATTCGTAAGTAATCTCGTTTTGAAAGACGAAGTCAGATAATTATAATTTTGAAAAAGACGAATCCAACTTATTTAAAACTAAAATTATTTTTGTTTCAATGAGAATTTTATAATTTTTTAAAAGCTAATAATATTATTTTCCTTTCCCAGTTATACTATCGCTTTTTTATTTTAATTTTATCTCCTCTCTCATCACTGATCTGAAAAATCTATATTATTAATCAAAAAGAAACCATATTTAGTATTTATAAAATAAAAATATTTTAAAGGGTTTATAAAATAATTATGTTTACAAGGAGTTACAAAGATGGCAAGTTGAAATTTTCTTGAATATCGGCCAAAGTGGGATTAAGATGTCGGGATATGAAAGTTACAAATTTAGATAAGGTTAAGTAGTGAAAGCAAAAAATTTACTACTACAATTTCACCACCATAACTACATGTACATTAAAAATATAAAGACAATTTTTTATAAAAAAACATATATCTATAAAATAAAAAGTTAAATAATTTACTTTATTTTATTAATTATCTTTTTTTTTTAGTACCCGTTTATCAGGTGCATGCCACTGCTAGTATCTCCTACTTAAAAATTCGAGTAAAAGATTTAAATTATTTTTCCATACGCCATGGAAAAGATTCATCTGCTGATAATCCTGGAGCTCAATTCCATATAACAAGAATGCAGAAAATGAAAAAAACCGCCAGCACATGCTAAAACGACTACAACAAAGGCATCAAAACGCATTCTTCAGTCAAATTCAAGTGTAAAAACTGACCCTCATCATACAATTTAAGGGAACACTGCAAAATTACAATCTTCCACATCGTCGATGATCGATACAGCAGAAAATCAGATTAAGAGCAATCCTGGAAGATAAAAAATCCAAAGAGCCAAAAGAAGGAGACGAAAATTTAACCAAATACTCATAGAGACCTTTCAGATTAAGTTTGCTTTGACCCGAACCTGACATTTTATGAATTATGAACCATTCCCCAGGAGAAAGCATCCTCATGGATCGCAGATATATCAGCATGGAAAGTAATTGAAGAAATGATTCCATCTATAGAGAGGTACAAGTAAATGTAAATGTTATTATTGGATTATTAGTCGGTCGGGCGATGTAGATCAAGCAGAAGATCTTCATATGCTAATAATCCGAGGTCGACAAAGAACAGTTTCTAATGAAAACAAGCAGCTCTCATTCATTCCCTAGTTCTAAGCTTTGCTGGCATTGGCCTCTACCAGCAAGGGTTCTAGTTCTCCTTTCTGGTACAGCTTGACGGTTTCTGTAGCAAACGGAAACACATGCATAAGTGACCTTCTTCTCGTGTACTATGAACAGCAGAATTGTGTGGTGAATGTTAAAAACAGAACCACATTATAGATTTTAAGTGCCTGAAAGCTAGTATCTGTACAGTGTTAAGTATGCGATCGTTATGATGGGACGTCTGTTTTTTGGGCAGTTTTCCAACTTGTCTTATAAAATGGGCATAGGATACTCTGTCATGAACTGGCATATGCTTTCCATATTCAAAATATACTTGAAAAGGTTTTGATATATGTCTGTTTGGATTGTCTGTATTTCATCTGTATCTGAATCTTTTTTAAAATGATATGTATAAATATATCCGATTTGCATCTAAATTTTATCTATTTTTGTTCTATTTGATCTTTTGATGAGAACTGTCAACTTTTTTTTATCTACATCTATTTCTTGATAAATAATTTGTTAGCAAAAAGTTTAAAAAAGTATCTGTATCTACCGGAAAAAAGTCAATCCAAACAGACCCATAGCTTTAAACATTAAAAAGATTCAAGCAGCTTTGTAAACCGGTCAAAGTGAAATGAGATTAATGGTTTTGTTTCGTGGAAAACATTTTCTTGGTTTTTTCAATATTTTTATGACCAAAGCTTTAAAATTACCAAATATAATCATAGTAATCTCAAGAAGTTATGATATACTAGTGGCTTTTAGCAGCAAGTGACAATGGCAAATCATTACAAACACATATATATTTAGAAAGAGAAAATCACTTTCCTCATATCCACTAATTTTTTGTGATTTTTAATTACCATCACCAGATACCAGCTACCATCATTGATTTTCACCATACTTAATTGCTAGAAATTGCAAAGCTTTGATTGTTAAGTGCCAAAAAAATTTTGAGAAACATCTTCATCGAAACAAATATGGAATGGCATTTTCGAACCTTGCAGACCAAAGTAACGTATCTTGACAGGGAGATTACTTCAGCCATGAGGTAATCTTGCTCACAATGTAGTGATTTGGGTTTTGGGGGGATGGGGGGTTGTTGCGTTGAGGAAAGAAGAAGATAATATCAACAAAAAGATGCTGAAAATACTCAATTAGATAGCTACTGTCTAATGAAATTTTTCTTTAAAGCTTATTGGCTGACTAAAAGAACAAAGAGCAATACCTGAGCAACCGCCAATATGTTTACCACCTGCCAATCGAAAAGAGTAAATATGAGAATCTAGTCTTACAAATACGGTAATTATCGCATTTGGTACCTAAATTTTATCTATCTGTACAATTAGTTACCTGAAATTTAAAAGTGCCAACTTGGTAATTAAACTTTATCTAGTTTTGCACTTAATTGCCTAAATTTTTTCAAATTATGCAATTAACTACCTAAATTTTATCTATTTTTGTAGTTAACTATTTCATTCAAGAACTATAAATGAACTTGAAAAACTTATAGGTAGTAAATTAATATTTTTAAACTTCAAATAGTTAATTGCACAAATTGGTAAAGTTAAGACATCAAATATGATATTTACCCCTTACAAATATTTAAAGCCAAACAAGTAGGGCTGATGGTGACCAAAACTGCTCTGAACAGCAAATAATGCCATTTGAATTCTGCTGCATTGACAGAGAGAATGGATTCCGGTAAAATTATGCTTGTGCAAACATATTTTTGCACAAGAATTATGCCAAAATTCTTTTGCTTTCATGAATATCACCGTTACCATTGCCATATTTGTCCAACTTTCAAGCCCCTTTAGGCCGTTTATTTTTGTATCTGTCCATTATGCATCAGCAAGCCTTAGACAAAGATTAAATCACTTCCCACATGACAAAAAGATTAAGGCTTTAGGTACTGATAAACATCGCCAAACTACTTCCAGTTCACCTGTCTGATTAGAACTCCAATATTTACACATGTCCATACACTATTTTGATTGTAGCTCATGGCATAATTTGGATTGCTACTTTTAAATCCTATCTAGATTAATTCTAATTAGCTTGTTCAGAAAAAAAGTCCATTAAATAGGCAAAGCAATTTGTTAAGAGAGTGTAAGAAAGAGTACCCATAACAAGTAGAAGACATATGGTATAAGCATGCACCTACTTTCTTTTGATCTAAAATTCTAAAGAATTCTTGAATACCAGAAGCTCAAAAGCTTGACATACCAATAAATACATTTGGGACAGTGTGTTGACCAGTAAGTCTCTCCAATACCTTCTGCAGTTGTGTCCCTTGTGGACCTATATGAATGGAAGTATTCATTAAGAAGATAACAGCATTTTAAACAGATACAGAATAACATATCAACAAGGATAAAAGTTTTGATAACATGATTATACAAACAACACATAACAGGAAAATTTTTACATTTATACCTCCATATGTAATTGGATCTGGGAAACTCTCTATAACCAATCCAACCAATAATGAAGAAAAAGTTAATGACCAAGATGGAATGACACTTTGAAGAAATAAGCACTTCATAAAACAAAGTCTAACTCACATCATCAACATAAAAAGATAACAAGAATTCAAAATCCGTAATACTTTCTGAATTTTTAATTCAGCAATCCAAAATTAACGGGCTCATGACATAATTATCTGCATGCTGCAGGGGTAATGACTCCTACAGCCAATCATGAGAGTCACTAGATTAAACAAATGGGTGAATGGCAATTTTAGCCAGGTCAATGCAGCACAAGGCAGTCATGTAACATGCTTGCTAATTACAATAAAAGGAGGATTATATTCTAGAAAACTGATATTCAAAACCTAATAGAAAAATCTACCAAAATGCCATAGCAACATCATACTGTTTAGTGAAGATAATGGTCAGAAAAGTTTCTATTTTGGTAGGTGCAATCGCTTAAGCAAATGGATGAGATTTCCACAGTAAAAACAGAAGACATTTTCTTCTTTCTTTCTTTCTTTTTTTTTTTTTTTTTTTTTTTTTTTTTTTTTTTTTTTTTTTGTGTGGGTGGGTGAGGCCCTCAGATTTGAAGTTCAAGATAACTTTTCTTACGGTTGACATGACACAAAATTATTGCTGGACAGTTTTTGATACTCTTGACATTCTTAGAGAATATAGCTCCACCTTTTAGCTGATACACAACTTAGGCTTTTGTTTTGGGTTTAAATTTGGGGAAAATTTTTCAGAACTAGCCATTTTGGAATATCATAGACAGAATTTAAGAAAACAAAGGCCAACTTTCAGCATTTTAATTTGAAAAGCTAGCTAAAAGTCATCTTAAAGCCCATTCTTCTTTCCTTTAGTGAACCAGTCCTAGCGGTTTAGAAAAGGCTATAATCAGCCAATCACTGAATTGGGCTTAAGTTCTTCCATTGAGATGCACAAGGATAATATACTGAATCTGATAGGCATCATCATGTAAAGGACCTATCAAACATATACACTGGACTATACCATTTGAAAAAGTCTAATTACACTAAAACTATCATTTCTAATTATAGCATGCTCTCTACCAACAAGTAATCTAATTAATTCAGACTTTCCAATTTCATCAGGTTACTGACCATGCACTTTAATTTCACAGGAATTCTTATAGACATTTCTAGAGTCTAACTGTTCAGTACATATGATGGTCGGTCAGCATGATTCAACTTCACCATACCAAAAACATAATAAAATGTATACCTCGACTACAAATTTACTCAAAAACTCAGTTTCGTAATCTTTTTTAAACATATAATTAGTCCTAATCCTTCTTAAAATATGTCTCCCTGAAAATGATATGCACAAGATGGACTTCAGCATGAATGGGGATTTTCTCGGAATCCATTGTAAAGATGAACACAATTTTTCCATCCAGTGATTGAGGCTTATGCACGATACTATATACATTTAAGACAGAAGCATCAAAGCACATCAGAAATGATCTTATTGGTGATGAATAAGCCTCAAGCTACAGCAAATAGCACCTAAAGCACACTCGTAAAATCTAAATTATAAACAGATAATTGCCATCCAATAACCTGAACAAATCACAGCAAAATTGGACTGACTACCAAAATGTTTGCACAATTGCAAAATGACAATTCCAGCTTAAAAGTACCGAAAAATGAGTATTTAATTCATCGACATTCGCTTCACTGACTTTGAGAAAAGTTAATGATGACATACCCATTTCGTCCAATTCAATAACCAATGGTTCAACCTTCAGTCTTTTGAACAAAGATTTCACTTCCGAGGAATACCTTCAAAACAAATTAACACCCACAAAACATAATAAACAAGCTAACAAATATCTCAACAAACCCATTTTCGAAGATTCAAACTTTTCGAACCAAAAGCAACGAAAAGATTCAGATTTTATTATTAAACAAGAGTAAAGAATCACATTTTAAAATGAACTAGACTTACGAGCACCAAGATTTTGAGTAAACGACTACTGGGTTCTCAACAACAGTCTTTTTCACACTGTCTTCAAGCCTAGACCCAAAGGAGGGGGAGGACGAAGAAGAAGAGCACATGGCTTGAACTGAAAAGGGTCTGTGCAGTTTCGATCCATTGTTGATCTTGGGTTTAGTTTTACTGCTGGAGGTGAAAAAGTTGAGGGAACTGGAGGAGAAAGGAGGAAGAGAAGCTTTAGTGGTGGTGGTAAGAAAGCGTGGAGAAGGGCAGGTAAGTTTGTAGAGATGACAGGACGACATGGACATGGTTATCTAGCGTTATGGTTGATGGTTGTGGTTTTTGTTTTTGTTTTTGTTTTTGTTTTTTACAATGTTTCTTAGTTTTTTGTTTTGGGTGGAGTTGGGTGTTTTGTTTTAGCCTTTTGGTTTGTTTGTACTATGCAAGTTTAGGATTTGCTCAAATATAATCTTCTTTTTATAAATTTAAAAATTGAATGGACTTGCTAGCTTTTCAAAGATATAAACTGAAAATAAATAAATAAATAACCGATCCGTTTCTATAAATTTAGGTTTTCTTTTGCCGATTGTTTGTGTATTGATTTGGCAATTTTTTTAGTATGATAGATATATTTTTGATACAAAATTAAACATCAAATATATCATATTCTGAACTCAATACATAAACGCATTCCATAACAAATGTGACATTGTGATTACTTAGAGATTCAACATATTCAATGCATCTAACCTCGAAGAAACTGACCATGCCATCTAAGACAATTCGACAATAAGAAAGCACAGACAAGCTTGTTAATACGATGCTTGTAACACATATATCCTTTTCTATAGAATCCCACCACCACTTTAAAAGATAGGCCACACAATGATGTAATCATTGAACAATCATGCAAGGTGGTAAAAATTGAAATATGATACAATTAATGTTTTCTTGAGAAAACGAGATGCACTTTAGGAATTGCTATTAAGCCCTCTTTCCAGGTAGAAATTAATATTTTTCAAGATAGCACATACTATATGTTAATTCCTTTTCAATACATACAACTTGCTCGAAAGACGTGTGGAAGTGCCCATTTTTGTACAATTGAGGACAACTATGTGGGCATCACTGCATACTAGATCGATGACAACTAGGTATTGTAGAAGCACATTATAGCTTTTATGTCGTTTTAAGAAGTCTACACTACAACTGCAATTGCCATAGACATTTTGAACACTATTCATGCATACAATATTTGAAGGGTATTCAGTATATCATATGATAATGAGTTAAATGACACCACTTTAATTAAGCATTTGAAGTAGGAGTTAAATCTAATTTCCAATGGCAAATTTTTTTTACGTTCTATGTGTCTTCCATATATTGAATTTGATAGTCAATATTGGCATTGAAACTTGAGAGTTGAGCCCGCACATTTAAAGAAAAAAAGAAAAGGTATGTAATTAATTGTCTTCGTGCCTCAAAGAGGCACAAAGTCTAGTATTAGTAATTTTTGTTGGACTAACAACATTGAAGGAAAGCTCCCTCCTCTCAACTACAAGATCAGGTGGAATTCTACATTTAAAATGCTCAAAAGGGCATTAAAGTTTATAAAGGAATGCTAATAGCCTCAAGAAATGTTTCATATAAAATGTGGATGTTTCATTTCCTTGTATAGATTGGCATATCTATCATTGTATCACTATAAATATGAATATTTATTTATGGAATGAAAGTTTGTGTATGAACAATAAATTTGTTACTTGTTTTTTCTCACTTATGATCCTTGTATAGAATTGATCTTGAATGGATCGTTGACACTAAGGTTTTGTTCCATACGACTCTCAACTTTCAACTAGATGGCCTATGTAGACCCTCTCAAGGGCAACCTTAGCGAAACACTCACAAGGTGAGTTGAATTCATGGAACTCCCTCTAAAATGCATGTTTGGCCTTAGCAAGCTAAGGCTTTTTTAAGTTTCCTCGACTATGCCCTCACTCGGCACTTTCTGAAGCCTTCCTCTTTTGGGACCTGTTGACCTTTGTGGCCTTAGCAATAATTAGCTTGGCTCTCTCTCTCTCTCTCTCTCTCTTAGATCTTTACCCTTTGGGTACCGTGCCTACCTAAGTTGCCTTTATCGGGTTGAACCTTATGGAATTTCTTAAGAACCCAAGCTTCCCTCTCAATGATACTACTTGCTAATAAAGTGCAACAAAAGAAAATGTCAGTAACATGGCTACACAATTATAGTGTAACCTATATTAAGCATGCTCTTTTTGCCCCCTAACCCACAACTTATCATTGATAAAACCCTACATCAAACCCACCTAAGCCTAATAATAATAGCTAAAATTTACCTTTGCATCAATTTCTCTTTCCTTGAAATAATCTTAAAGAATACAACAAGGACCCCACTCTTCAAAAAAGTTAATAACTTTGGTCACATTCATTGAACCAAAATCAAGCTCAGATTGTCATTAAAAAAACCTCATCAATTCCACTACAATCTCCTCATTATCAAGGCATTAACCTTTAAATGTGGATGATCTTAGTAAAGTGGTCCATTAAGTGAAAAGCTTAGGCTCTTAACTAAGCTGGCTACAATGTATCATTCCTTCTAAGGCTTCATAAAAAACTCCAAGCTGATGACTAGTGTCATTTCCTTCATATGTTGAAGATTAAACTAAGAGTCCTCCTAAAATTTGATGTTGAAGACCAAACCTTCTTCTTGAAGGTCAAATAGGGGAAAGCATAATTTGAATTATAAGCACTTTATATATACTCAAAATCTCTTACTGTAGAACAATGTTACGCAATCATTGCCTTTAGGAATTGTGATAGACTACTTACTCGACATCTTCCCAAAATAACATTACCTAATCATTGGCAGTTATTCCTCCATGACTTCACAGTTGACATGATTAGGCCTTGGGTTGTTATCACTTGGATAGAAGCACATTGAAAGAATCTTTAGGTCTTTAGCCTCGACCCTACAAACAGGATGGATATCCCTTGGAATGGCTATGTAAACATCTTACGCCTCCTGTAAAGATATGAAGTAATCATCGATAGGGTTTCCATACTTTTGTGCTTTCGTCACAACCTTTACCTACACTATAGGGGTTAGGATTGTTGTTGATGCTTGGGGGTTAACCATCTTGGAAGCACCACTCGTAGTAGGATTTAAAAGCATCTAGAATGAACTACCATAGCTCTCATATGCCATTGTACGAAAATCTCTAGAAAAATAAATGTCCAAAAAATAAAGAAAATTCCTTTGTTGATAAAGATGATGGATATAAAAGTGTTGATGGAAAAATTGTTACCAAGGAAATGATTTAAATAAAAGGTGGTCTTTGGATTGATGCAACAATTACTAGAGAGTGCAATCATTACCCTCTCATAGTTGTTAGATATACTCTTATTCTAATTAAACGGTTGGAATGTAATGCGATAAAATGTCATAACTCCGACACGGTACGAATGTGATGTCGAACTACTCAACAATCTTGTGACATTTGGCCATGCATGATTGTTCCTGCTAAATTTCAAAGGTTATGACTTTTTAGCACACTTAGAGCGGAGGCATCACACATCATTCGAGCTAGACAATAACACTTAGGCATCAATGTCTCTAACTTACATACGTCCCTTGCCTTTAACCAACACATCGAGTGTCGCTACTTAGCTGGGTGGAATAAACTTCCGACTAATGCCAATTATTTCCAATCACAAGGCTTAAGATGCACAATTAACTATTTAATTATGGTAAACTGCATTTGATTAGTCAAACAATGTGATGAGTAATATGCTAGAATATGTATATTTTGTGTTGTTGTTTTGTGGAGATTGTGCAGGCTTTAGCAGTAACAAATTAGTGATGACCAATCTTGATTGATGGTCAAGACAAGAGCTAGACTACTTCATTTACTAAGGTGTGACAAACTCAAGACCAAAGCTCGACAAACCTAAAAATATAGAGTCATTAGTCGAGGGCTTGACGAGTCAATTAGTCAAGACACAATAGGCTCAAAGTCTAAAGTGCGATAAGTCTAAAAATGCACAACCTTGGTCATGGGGTTTGTCGAGACTTAATGAATCCATTGTTCAGGGCATGACAAGTTTAAAATCTAAGACTTGATAAGATCAAGGTGGTATAACTTCAGTCGAGGGTCAAGTCTAAGGTGTGACAAATTTAAGGCGCGACAAGTCTGAGGAGCAATAAGTTTGAAACTTAAGGCTCGATGGAGTCCACGTGAGCAAAGACTTAGTCGAGGGCTAAGATGAAGGAGCAACACCTTGTCGTACGACAAGCATTATGGCGTGATAATTTAAATGAATAATGGTAAAAAGGGTCATTAAAGCGCATTAAATACTTGGCGACTTAAAGACATTATCTCCAATGGACATTTGAATTTTTGAAGGTTATAAATACTTTATCCGTAGAGATTTAATGGAGAGCAGCGCAACAAAGGAGCTTTTACTTGCGAACAAACAAATTATTAATCTTCTTATTCTTTTATTCATTAATTTGTATATCTTAGAAAAGAAAGAGAAAAATTATAGTGCTCTGTTCTTGTATTTATTATTTATCAAAGAGCATCTAGAAAAAGAAAAGAAATTGTTTATTTCCTATATGTTGTAAAGTGTTCAATTGCTCAGCTTGAGCACGTGTTTTTAGTGATTAATAAAGTGATGGCGAAGTTCTCGATTGGATGCATTGGTGGATCGTGGAGAATAGGAAGTCGATCGAACTCCACATTAAATCTGGACTCAGATTTTCTATCTCTGTCTCTCTCTCTTTCATATTTTATATTGTAATATGCTATATATTATCCACTGCTATTAAAGTTACTTTTGATATGTTGCAGTAAAATTAATCGTTTGAACTGTTCTAGGCAAATACTCAAATCATTTCTCTTCCCCCCCCCCCCCCCCCCCCCTCCCCCACAAAGGAGTATTTTATAGTGCATTGTTCACGTTTTCATTTGGTATTAGAGCCTCATCTCTATCTTTTATGTGCTTAATTGCATAATAGAGTAAAGATCATGGTATATAATGCATTAGGGTTTCTAGAAGGACAATTCAAAAATCCTAAAATGCTTCCTAATGAATTTATAAATGAAATGCATAACAGATTTATTAATATTATAAACCCTTGAGTGTACTTGAGTGGAATTTTACTAACTAGGAAATAAATTCTAAACTTCTGATGTCACTACCCAAAGATTGAGAAGTAAAAAGAACTACCATAGAGAAGTACGAGACTTAAGTGTTATGAGTAAGGAAAAACTCCTTGGAGCGCTTAAAACTCATGAGCTCATCAAAAAGTAAGAAGAGAAATCAAACAAGAAGACCATTGCCTTGAAAGTCACAAGTTAAGATTCCAGTGGTGATGATAATGAAGATGAAAATGAGAAACTTGGCTTGATGGTTAAGAAGCTTAAAAAGTTTATGAAGCCCAATTTCAAGTCAAAGATTATAGTTGATGATAGTAACTCATCAAGATACAAAAAGAAGGATGTGATAAGGTGTTATAAATGTCAACAGTCAGGATACATCCAACAATACTGTCTACTGCTCAAGAAGGCTTCAAGGGGATCTAGAAAAAGAAAAAAAAGGACCCATAGCCACTTTGAGTGATGATGACACGAGTGACTCAAATGAGAATGCGTGCTTCATGATATTAGACGATGAGGTAAATTTTCCCTCTTCTCCTTCTTATGCTGAGTTGTACTACTATGTATGCAAAAGCATGATGTAAGTTAGTTAAAATAGAAAAAGATCAGCATGCTTGAACATTTAATGATAGAAGTAGGAAAAGAGAGAGAAAATTTTCAAACTAAGCATGAGGAGATTAAATCAAAAAATAATAAGCCGCATGATATATTGAAATTAGAAAATGAAAAGATGAACAATAAGTGTAAGAAGTCGAATAGCAAAAATAATGAATTGAAGAAAATTAATGAAAAATTAAAAATAAAAAATGATTTGCTTGCTTATGCTAGTAGTAGTGGTGAAATCTTAAACAAGCTAGAAGAATTAAAAAATAAAAATATTTTAATAAAAGCCAGCTTGGATGATTCAAAAGCAACTATAACCAAGTTTACAAAAAGTAAAAAGAATTTGAATACATTTCTTGGAAATCAAAGGTGTGATTCAAATAAATATGAAATTGGCTATAGTAGAGAAGATAGTTGCAAGTCCCACGAAACTCAATTTGTAGAAGCCACCCATGGGACATGTAACTACTATGAGAAATTTGGTCATATTGCTCATAACTATGTAATAAGAAAAATCATGCTTTTGAGTCATAAAGCCAAGTTGGTTTAGATTCTTAAGAGAGAGATTCTTATTCCACCTAACCAAGAAGGACCCAAACTCAAATGGGTACCAAAGAAACAATGCTCTGTTTTGTAGAGATCTTCAAGTGGGAATAACAAATGGTACTTAGATAACAACTGCTCTAGACACATGACTGAAGACCCATCCAATTCACATCTCTAGACTTAAAAGATCAAGGAAATGTTACCTTTGGAGATAATAGCAAATCAACTGTTCTTGGTGAAGGTAACATTCTCATAAATAAATATCTAATTATTAAAAATGTGCTGCTTGATGATAATCCGAAACATAATTTGCTTAGTGTTAGTTAAATGTGTGATAATGGTCTTAAAGTAATATTTCTTTCCAATAGATGTTCTATTAAAAAATCGACAATAACTAAGTGTATTTTTAATGATATAGACAAAGAAATATTTACAATATCAATTTAGAAAATTTTAAATCATCGAATAAAACTTGTCTATATTCCTAAAAAGACAATAGTTGGTTATGATATAGAAAATTGGACATGCTAACATAGATGTTATTTCAAACTTGTTAAAAAGAATCTTGTCAAAGGTTTACCAAAAATAAATTTTCAAAAAATTTGTTAAGCATGTCAATAAGGAAAACAAACTAAAACTTCTTTTAAGTCTAAAGATGTTATTTTCACTTCTAAGCCATTAAGATTATTATATATGAATTTATTTGGTCCTACTCAAACTTTAAGTTTGCGAGGCAAAAAATATAACTTGGTTATTGTTGATGATTTCACTAGGTATACATAGGGATGTAAATGGGTGGGTTTTTATAGGGTACCCGACCCGCACAACCCGATAAATACCCTATAGGGTATTATCCTATGGGGTTTGGAATGGGTTTTGGGACAAGCATAAAACCTGTTGGGAAACCTGAACCCGTTTAAATATATGAATATATATATTATATTTAACCTCAGTCTTTGAAATTAACTAATTGTGCTCAATTAATTGTAAAGCTATTTTTTTTTCTTTTTTATTAAATCATTTAGAAAAAATAAAAACCCCTAGGACAGTAGACTAATACTCTATGATTTTCACTTTCAGTCTTGGTCTTGTCTCACTCCCCTCAAATTCAAGCCTCTCACTTCCATTGTTGCACTGTTTCATTCAATGATTTTCTTCCCATGAAAATTGTTAGGATTTTATAAAGAGGATTGCATGAGTAATGATAAGAGTTTTTTTCTTAGCTTATAAAGTAGGAATGGATCGAAAATAGAAAAAGATGAAAAAAAAAAACATTTATAACGACGTTTTTAAAAGATTATATTGTGTAATGATTCTAATTTTATATCGGGTTTCGGATTCGGGTTCGGGATCCTATAGGGGTTGTCTAACGGGTTTTGGGTTCATGAACAAAAACCCTATAGGGTTTGAGATAGGTTTTGGGAATCTTATTGGCTATCGGGTTCAGGTTTGGGTTTTAGTATACCCGTCCTGAATGCATCCTGGTTGCATTCCTAGGTATACATAGACATTCTTCTTTACATCGAAAGACAAAACAAATCTTGTCTTTTTTAGATATCACAAGAAAGTCCAAAATGAAAAAGGTCTTAGTGTTGTATCCATTCGAAGTGATCATGGGAGAGAATTTGAAAATTATGAAATGAAAAATTTTTGTACAAAATATGGCACTGAAAGTACTTTTTTAGTACCTAGAACTCTACAAGAAAATGGTGTAGCCGAAAAGAAAAGCAAAACTTTATTTGAAATGGCTAGAACCATATTGTGTGAAAACAATTTAGCAAAATATTTTTAGGTTAAAAATGTAAATACAGCTTGCTATATACTAAATAGAGTTTTTATAAGACTAATTCTCAAGAAAACCCCGTATGGGCTTTGGAAATAAAAAACACTTAACATGTCTTATTTTCATTCATTTGG